>VYXB01005623.1:523688-546837 GCA_013397135.1 Pachyramphus minor
CCCCCCCCCATTTAGTTCTATTCTAATCAAAATACAGGGTCTGATTTAAAGTCCACAGAACATTTTATGACCCTTTCTGTGAATTTCATGGGTTTATCAGACCTTAACCCTTTTATAAAAGGCTGAACTCTGCTAGTGCTCACAAACTCAGCATGTTGCTCTGAAGCAATAAAGAAACAAACTGCGGGAATCTGCGGGTGAAGTTCTGTTATCTGCAGGATACCAGGTTAGATGTTGACAGCCCCCTTTTGAATGAGAATGTCTCAAAACTGTGCTAAATCCATGTTTACTTAATGAAATATTTTGGGTTTTGAAATTTGGAAAACATCAGAGCATGTTTTCTATTTAATTCCCTACTAGTTCTTCTTCAGCTCCTTATCTGATGGCTTTTGAGAGAAAAAAGGCTTTTTATTGACTGCCCTCTCAAAAATAGTCTTGGAAAAGCTCTCTGTAGAATATTAAGTCTTCTAAAGAGAAAATATTAATGTGTGATACACATTTGGATATGTGCAGGAGTCGTGCATCAGGAGCAGAGAGGGAACTTTTCTGTTTGATCCACTGAAAAACTGGTGTGGGTTTGGAACCAGTTGTTACTCATAAGAATAAGGGTTGTGAGGAAAACTGGTGCCACCTCAGGCAGTGGCTCTGTGGTTGTTTGTAGCAGCAGGTTAAAAAGCACCTTGTAGCTAGAGGGATTTCTACTTCCTACTCACAGCTATTGTTGCTGAGGTAGATGCCTATTCTATAAAGGTAATTTAAAACATCTAGACAGATGGACAAAGAAACAATCTATGCTGCATATACACTCATCCACCTATCCAGCCCATCTCTATTCCAGTGCATACCTCACCTGTTCCCTCTAAAAAAGAGGCTTTACTGATAAATCTCCCTCAGGGCTTGTTTGGATTGGCACTCTGAGCTGACAACCCTTGGTTTCACTCCTTTTTAGCTACTTGTTTTTACTTTCCTTTTCTTGGAGTCAGATTTACAACTTGCACAGGTTGAACAAGTGCTTCTTTTGGCTGGTCTTCCATGACAGCGTGTAAGCTATTGATAAACATGTTTAGTAGCCAAACTCCTTTCCCTTAAAGTTCTAATTTCATCTCGTTTTAGTAGTCTCCGGTCTGTGTGTCTTTACCTGTAGCTGGAATGGGCAGCTGGAAGAGACAACATAGTCTTCCTAAAAGCTGGTTATTTTTTCCTTGAGGAAAAAGAAAAATACAAAAAACCCAAAGATATTATTTAATGAAAGAGCCTCCTGAAAGTTTATGATTGTAATATCATACTTTTAGCTAAGGTTCTTTTATGTGGATCTTTGTGGCATGTGAGATCTTGAAAAAGCTAACAAAGTAAAAGTAAGATCTGATAGAGATCTCTGCATATGTAAGGATTTGTATATGTCTTCTAGGTGGATTTGGAACAGATGTTGTGCACTAAATTTATTACCTACCATAAATGACTTCACGTGAGTCAGTAATTTGAAGGGCTCCCAGGTGTGCACTGCTGCAAAAATACTACTCTGCTGGTCAGAACTTGTTAGTTAGGGCACCCTCCTACAAATTATAGCCAGGCTTTGTAATTTATTTTTTTTATGTACAGTTCTGTGCAAAAACATGCTACAGGCTTTGCAACAAAAATTCAACTGCTGTGTATGAAATCATAATTAATCTCTATGGCACACTACTCTATATACCAGGTTATTTGTACATATCCTTCCCTCAGCTGTGCATGCGGTACATGGCATCTTTCTTGCCCATGCACATTTTTGGTGTAGTTTTGTGGTCCTGTGTGTGGGTAGAGTTATTTCTTAGTAAAATTACTGAGAATCAGAAAATCTCAGAGCTCCATGGTAGCTTTTCCTGGCCATTCTTTCACTTATTGAATTCCCACGTTTCTTTTCACCATTTATAAAGAAAGGTGTTCAATTCTGTGTTGTTTAGAACTTCTACTTTTATGAAAACTTGTTTTCTCAGTATGACTGGTGTTGCTGTTTGCTAAAATCTGTGGATTCTGAAAATGATGTTAAACACTTGAAGTCATATTGCCAGTCTTGGACAGACTACCAAATTCTTGCTTTTCACAGAGATCTAGGGAAGCTTAAATAAAACTTTATTTTCCTGTGGTATGGGGCAGCCTCTGTAAATATTTTCAATTTATTGAAGGAAGAAACTCTCTCCTTACAGGCGTTGCATAAAATAACTCCCAACAAGCACAGGTGAGGGAAGAGAGAGGAAATCTCAGTTCTGTAGTTATCTAATAGAGGTGTCATAGCACAAGGTAAACACCAGGTTTCACTGGGGCAATGTAGAATCGTCATGCAGAATTGAGGTTAAAAGTAACCTTTATTTCTTTGCACTGGGAGTGCTGAGCTTAGTGCTGTACAAATGGAACATTCTGGTTGAAATAAAAAATGCTGAAGGGGATTTATTCTCTGTATTCTTCAGCTGGAAGTTTAGCAAAGCTAAGACTACGTAACTCTTACGAGTTTAGTTGTAAATACAGCATTTCAGGACATTAATTCTCAATGCAGTTTGAGTGACCTTTTCAAAACCAAGGTGCTGTCAGTTTCCACACACAGAACAGCTTAAGCCATGGAGTCACAAGCCTGTTACAGTGCTCTGTGCCAGTTTGATGTGACTTAATACATTCTTTTCCAGAATGATCACCTGATGACTGTTTCTCTAAGGACTCAGTAGTCATAGAAGTTAAATGATCTCCATAGGTAGAGGAATTACTTTGAAACAGTGAAGTACCTTGCATCAGGTTTCCATTGTTTTATGTCTTGTAAATAGTTGTAATGAGGAAGTTTTGCTTAAAAAAGTGAGCTCTGTCATATTTTGCAAATATATTTTGGGAATCAGTCATTGTTGACAGCACAATAAGGCAGGAGTGCCATTAATTGGTTCAGATCCTCTCCTGGCAGATGTGGACAAAGCCCCATTGGCTGTCCCAGTTTGTACTAACAAAAAATAATTTTCCATTTGACAAAATGATTATAAAGATAGATCCAGAAGAAAGAAATTCTCATGGGATAAAATTTCAGCACAAGGTTTCCAGTTTCGAGTCAGTTGGACAAGCTCAAAGTGTGGCACTTTTTTATTTTTTTGCTGAATCTGTTGTATCTTTTTTTACAAAAATATTTATTTCTTTACTTACTTATTTAATTTTGTTTTAATGGGGGTAACATCTATTGTCCGGAACAGAAGGTTTGCAGTAATGTTTGTGCTGAAAGAGCAAGTTTAGAAAGTGTTTATGAAGTTTGGGATCATGAATATTAGAGGCATGTGTGAGGCTTTCTGCAGCTAAAATCTTGTCTTCTTAGATCTTCTTTCCTTCTCCTTTCCCGCCTGTCCAGCTAGGAAAAAATCCGAGATATTTGCGACCTGTGGGAGTGTGTGAATAACCAGAAGACAGTTACTGGACTTTACTCATGTTACTCTCTGAGCAGTGATTGATTCATTAATCTGTGATTTTTTTTTCATATTTGCTTCATAATGCTTTAAAATTCCAAATATCAACTAGTTTGTATAGCAGTACTTTATTCACTGACCTAGGGTCCAAGTCTAATGAACAGAGGAATTGATGTAGTTTTCATGGTGTTCCTAGTAATTTAAGTTACTCTATACTAAGCAACAATGGAAATGCAGAGGGATTGTCTGTATGTCCTCTTTTATTTTAGACTTTACCTTGTTCAGTTTGACTAAGTTCAGTTTTTGGTAAAGGTCAGCTGGTGTCTAAATCTATGGAAGCAGTTGCAACAGGTTGGTCTAAAAAAAGGATTTTCATCTTGTCCATTTCTCATCTCTGCTGAATAGGGCAATGTGACTTGGGTGTAGGTTTGGGGCCAAACACATGTGACAATCAATAGCACTAAATAATTAATGTGTTCAATATGCAGAAAGGCTTCAGCTAGGAAGTCACACACCACGGCTGAGTTTAACTTTGTGTCAAAAGAAGAATACACTGAATTTATAACAACTTATTTAATTTTGCAGGCTTTTTTGTTGTTTTTTTTCTTTTCTCTGATGGGTTGCTTGTACTTCATGTGTGTACTGTAATGCACAACCATTGCTGTCACTCAGGGATTATGAAAAGCTCTCTTTTTTTTGCAGATCATCCGGTGAATGAATTTTTGGATCTGTTCAATCGCCACGTGCTCCCCCAAGCAATAGATGAGACCCACATTGATGCAGATTCAGCTCAGACCGAACCCTGTACCTCAGATTCTGTGCAGGATTCGTCTGAATTTATAATATTGGATCCTTTCTTTCCAAACTATATAGAATTTGAGGAAGAGGAAGACTGTGAAAATACTACTGACGTTACAACTCCTCCAGCTTTGCAGTTCATCAATGGGAAGCAGCAGGTTACCAGTGCCCCTAAGAGCACAAAGGCTGAGGAAGCGAGAAGTGACCAAATTGAAAGCGTTGCACATTCCAAAAATGTAACCTTTGCTCAAATCAATGAAACAAACACATTTATAATATCTGAATCTGAAGCTTCTGGTACTATGCAACCAAGCAAAGCTGGAGAAGTGATGGGGGTGTTTGAAGTTACTCAGCCAACAGCAGATGTTGCAATGTTAGAGCCTGTCTATAGTGGTGAGTCAGAAATTGTCACAACAGATAAATCAATAGCCATTACTTCTTCACACAAGCAGTCTCTACAAAACAATAAAGAGACCATAACATGGCTTGGAAATGAGGAAAGCTCTACTAAGGGTGCCAAAAACTTGCTTTTGGTTACTAGTGAATCTTCTGGAGATGGCTTCACAGAGTCTGATCTATCCACTTCTGCCTTAGAAGTTGTGACAATGTCAAGAAAGGAAGCTGATGAAAATTCTGGTGTAACTTCTGCTCCTGATGCATTTACTGTGGAAAGTTCTGCTGTAACTGCTTCTCTGGGTGCAGTTTTTATTCCTGCTACGGCAGATGAAAGTGTGATTGACCCTATTCCAGAAGAGGCAACCTCTGCTCCAGCAGATCATTATAAATCAACTGCTAAACTTAACGCAAATTCCCCTGTCAAAAATATTCTGAAAACAAGTCCTACAGCAAAGCCTGAGATGAGTGCTGCTTCTTTTATGGTTCTGGAAGGCTCTGGGGATGAAAAAGAGGGCATCACTGTAACAACAGGGGAAATAGCAGTAACAGAAACATTTTCAATGCAAGACATTTCGTTGGGCTCTGGCACAGTAATGCCAACAGAAGTTTCTGTAACTGCCTCAGGAATCACTTCTGCTTTGCCCAGGGGTATAAGTCATTATTCTGCTTTTGATCAAAGTCCTAAAGCACCTGTTGCCACCAACTCTGTGTCTGAGTTTATTACGGAAAATGTAGTTGCCAGCTCTCTTGTAACTGAAAAGAATATTGATGATGAAAAAGAAATACAGACCACTGTTTACTCAGGTCACCAAAATTCGGCTACTGCTGCAGAGGGAAATTTGGAGTTGAATGAATCTGAGAGCACTACAAGTGAAGCCAGAACTGTAAGTCAGGAGCCCACCTTACCCAGTAAAACAGTACCAGGTACCATAAGTTCTGAAACCAAAAAGGTCACCTCCATTCCTTTCTTGAGAGAGAAGAAGCTTTTTATAAGTGAAGGATCAGCAGAAGAACCAGCAGACTTATTTTCAGGGGGTCCCACAGGAAAAGTGGTAAGTACTGACTCCCCATTTTTTGGTCCAGGTTCTGGAGACATAAACCTTATCATTCAGTCTGCTACTTTGACTTCGGTGCCGTTATGGCCTGACACTGAAACACACACTGAAAAGCATGAAGGAAAAGTTTACAGCACAGATGATGCTTCCCCAAAGGATGCAACAACAGAGTATGGGAAACATGCAAGAACAGGTGAATTTGCAGTAACACTTTCAAGTACTGGGTCAGGTGGCTTGATAGAGGGGTCTGGAGCAGCAAGTGAGGTGTCCCTGGATGTGTTTAGTACAAGAAATTCAGAAGAACAAAACATAGGAACAGAACCAACCTACACAGCTCCTTCTGATGTAAGATCTGCTTCTATAAGGGAGGTAGTACCTCATACTGCACCAGGAATTAAAACTGAGGGTTCAGAATCAGGTGAAGTCACACCATCTCCAGAATCCATGGTTCGTAACATCCCTCATGACAATGTGGTGACACATGGTACTGGCAGTGTAAAAGCAGTAGCTGAATCTGTAGAAAGCAAAAATGCAAGAGTTGGTTCTTCCACTGTCTCACTGGGCAAGATTCTCCTGATCGAGCATGGCTCTGGAGAAGAATTCAAAGATGACAGCAGCACCACAAAACTGATGTTTAATGGACCTACTGAAGAAATACTTGGAAGTCATTTCTCACTCATTGATCAGGGGTCTGGAGAACAAGACACATCTTTTGGATCATTTGCAAAAACAGAATTTTCCCCTACTGGGAGCCCAGAAACATGGGAGAAGGATCACAATGTTGTCAGCACGTCACCTGCGAATCTTACCTTCACCACTAACCCTGATGAGCCAGTCACAAGTCCTGAACATGAGGAAACCACCATGGAAACTGTTACTGACCTACGAGTGGACAAGAAAACCATTAATGAATTGACAGTGAGAGCTTTTTCAACAAAGATTCCTTTAGTGGAAGATTCGTATTCTGGAGAAGACAGGCCAATGGAAATTTCGCCAAAAGCTATGGAATCTTCTGAAGAAAAAGCAGCAACAGACACATTATTTAAAAGTACGCAGGCTACGCACGAACATCTGGAATATTTAAATGTTCCAACTGTCAGTCCTTATTCAGAAGAAAAGGGATTAGAAACCAAACCTGTTCAGAAAGTACTTTTGCCATTTAATGATGACAGAGTAACTGAGCCTGTAAGGATTGAAATAAAATACGTAAGCTCTCCAGTTACAGATACAGAACAAGAGAAGAAGTTGGTACAAAACGTTTTCCCTACAAAAGATATTCCCAGAACATTGCTGACATCTCAGGAAGAAAAGCAATCAAATAATGAGTATATTAGTGATCCATTATTTTCAGGACAGGGATCAGGAGATGACCTTGATGCAATTCCTTCTGTAGTGCCAGTGGTTGTTAAAGGAATCAAGAGTACCTCAAGTCCTCCAGCTTCTCATCCTACAAACATGGGACCTGAACTTTCAACTGTGAAGACACAAGACTTTGAAAGAGGAAGCACCCACACAAATGCTGAAGTTAATGAAGAAGTTTCAAGTGCTGTGACTGAGCTGCTCTCAGAAAATGCAGACCAATTCCACACCTCTGTGTTCCCCACTTCACCAGCTTTAGCAGAAGTCAGCTCCAAGAGCTTCATGTCCAAACAGATGGAAGAGACAATCCATTATTTTGTGGCAACTGAAGCACCTCACAATCAGGAAACTAGTTATGGGACAGGAGAAAATGAAACAGATAGGACAACAGCTACTTCTAAGGCTGTTTCACCAGAGGAAACTTCACATTTTATGATTAAAGCCGGTGTAACTCCTGTGTCTGTTATACTGAATGGAACTTCCAGTCCTCAAGCAGAGGAATCTCTTGTAACATCAACAATGAAAATGCCAGGCAGAGTATTACCTGAAAGCTCTGGAGAAGGATCTGGTTGGGTTGGTGTTTTGGATTCATCTTCTCCTGATATGTTTACTCATCTGTCAATACCCCCAATTTCAAAAGTAGCACTAAATGTTTCATCTAGTGCTCCTGGGCATATTTATTCCAAAGTTATGACCACAGAGGCACCAAAAGATGGGTCACACACTGTGATCACAGCAGTAGCATCCCTTTTTACTGAAGAAACAGAGATTGCATCAAATCCATCTACTGTTTATCCAAAGGCAGCAACATCAGAAGAACTAGCAAGTGATACTGGGATATATGAGAAAATTATTCCCATGATTGATGACAAAAGAAGCGTTATATTGAACGTTTCTGTTTATGGTGACATCACTCTAATTGAAGAGAGATTTCAAATCCCATCAGAAGACACAACAATTATAGACATGGATCACTCAAAATCAATACCTGAAGATATAATAAGTGTGCACACAATGCCAAATTCTGTTACAGAGTCAACATCTGACAATGATGATGATAGCATGACAGCTGAAGGGGAGAAATATGATTCAACTCCCAAATTTTCCATAACCAAAGAGAAGACACTTGGGTCTGGTGATAGTCTGTCTTTGACTACTTCCAGTCCACCAAGCGGCGAGTCAGTGAGAGCTGTCCACAGACCAAAATCAGATGACATGGATTTGGGTTCAGGGAATGCCATGAATGTTGCAACAGAAACTCTCACCGCTACTGAACTCTCTGAACTGGGCATTTTCCTTCCTACAGTACCATCTCTGGCAATCCCTCTGGTGCCCTATGAGTCTAAACATGTTGTAACTACCACCACAGAAGACAGCTATGAGCCAAATACTTCAGCAAACAACAGAGTAATAGCAGATCAAAGTGAAACCATCTCCGTGTCCGGCTTTTCTGGAATGGGCCAAGAAGAACTGACTGATTATCAGCCTGTGGATCCTTCTCTTACACCGGTTTTAGCTACTGAGCCAGAAAAGCCTATGACAACTGACATGCTTGAGTTGAGTGTTGTCACCACACAGCATGCATCCCAGCTGGTGACTGTATCACCCAGCAAAAATGCAAAAAATCACACCATGGTATACACAAACACAAAATCAGCATCAGCAGAGTATGATGAAACAGATTCTGAGAGTTTTCATTCTGTCCCTCAAACTCCTACATCTTCAGTAACTGTTCATTTAGTTAATGGAGTGTCTGAGTATCCTGAGGTAATCATTCCAAGTACATCATCATTGTCAACAAAGGATTCAAATCAGCCCAATCATTCGTCAGAAGGAGCCTTCAAAGAGGTTAGTTCTGATGTTGCAGCAACTTATAAACCCCACACTACAGACCTTCTCGACACAACAGAGTCTTCTCTACTGGAGCTTTCTCCTGAGTCTGTTCCAGAAAGCACAGCTATGGAAAGTACTCCTCACTTTGGCAGGCTGGTAACAGGTAGGACAGAGGAGGCAGAAACCCCTGTCACTGATTTTCCTGTTGAGGAAGAATCTACAGTTTCTGGAGACTCTCCATCAACACATGTCTTGCCTACAGCTTTTCTGAATTTTGGAGAAGGAGCAAGCACAAACGCCCCAAAAGTTAGCACAATAAAAGTTGAAGCTTTCTCGGGGAGAGTGAATAATCCCCACCAAGAAGAAGACAGGAGTACTAAGAGAGAGAACCCCTGGCTCGTTTCCACACCGGACTCACCCAACAGCATTGAAAGTGAAGGATTTAAACGTGACCAGGGAGCAGTTACAATGCTGGTTTCGCCTTCCCGACTTCTGGAAAGAAGCACAGAAACACAATCAGCTTTGTTTGGTCAAGGGGAGATCACAACAATTTCTTCTAACATTGCAACACACAGCACTGCCCCTGGCAACCTTCCCTACCAAAATGAGCAGTCCACAATGAGCTCTGAAGAGCCAAATACTGTTGAAGTTGTAACCTCATCATTTTCCCTTCCTGAAGCCACTAATGGATCATATTTTGTGATTGGCACCAGTGTGGGTTCAGTTGAAGGCACAGCGGTACAAATCCCAGGTAACTCCCAATTATGATCACTGTGTTATGTGTATTTACACCTGTAAAATGTTGCCTTAGCTCTGGTGAGAGGTGTGGCCACCAGAGCACCCTGTGAAATAATATCAGCCCTGGGGACCCTCCACCTGTGAGGTCAGCGTGGGCTTAACCCCTGCAGAGGGGAGGAGGATGGGAGTTCCCAAGCTCCAGTCCAGTGGCTCTTCATGAGTGTTTGCATCGTGGAGCTCTGGATCAAACATGAGGTAACCAGTTAGATCTAAAAGACAGAAAGGTAACACTGGTTGTGGTAGGGAATTAAGCTGTAATTATTTAATTTTCCAGTTTCAAACAGATAATTTTGTCGGATAGCACTTCTGTGTTAGAGTGATGATAGGTCTCATACAATTGGTTTGTAGGTAGGGTTGTTCTTAACGTCTTGCAGTTGACTTAAAAAGAAACTCTTGTGCACATTTTAAGATTAGAATTTTCTATAAAAATGAGCACCTCTTAACCTACAAGACAACTTTCCACACAAGAGAGAACCAAGATCTTGTTTTCAATCTGTCTATAGCTTTAACTGGTTGATAAAGTGTCTGCCTCTTAAAAATTACAGATCTTTTTGTTAGACATCACTTGTCACAGAGTTTTGTTTTCCATGATAGTTATTAGGCACCATTTCACCAAATACATGGATGATGCAGGTAGGGTCTTAATGAGTAGTGTCACTTCGATTCAAATTTTTATCCAGGTACAGCTGAGTAAAGAACTAGCTTAATTTCATAATTTTGTTTTTCCTCAAACGATCCACGTAGCTGTCAACTTAAAAATGCTTACTGGGAAAATACCCAGTCTGCAGTACGATAAAAAGACAGCAAGCACACAATAAACACCATTAAGGTGCTCAAGACAGCCCTACATTTGTGGCATTCAGTCCTAAAACAAACACCCTATTGTATGGATGATATCAGATCCTCTTCAAAACCTGCAGGGTGAAATCCCTAATTAGTTACATTCCCAAATTTATGTACATAAGATTTTCCTTAGGAAGCTTTCAGTTGGACCTTCTGCATTCCTATAACTAGATGGGGAAGTTGGTACTTTAAGAAGACTTTGAATGTCCAGTTTGCAAGGGTAAAACAAATGTTATTTACCTTTTTTTTTCATTGACCATGGTCAGATTTTTTTGTGGAAAACATAACCAGAAATCTTAATTTTTCTCATTTCTCTGGTTTACAGAACCCTCTTAACCATTTTGTAAATTTTAAAAGCCAGGGCTTTATTTTTGTACCCCCCGAAGGACTGCCCTCAGGATTTCCCTCTAACTCTGAGAAGCTAACACTTAGGAATGGTTTAGTGTGCACTTGTTTGTGAGTGAGTGCTCCTAGGCATGAAATCAAATGCAAATACCTAGGTATCTAAACTCAGTGGAAATAAACACCACTAGAAGGCCTAAAGATCTGCAAGGAAATGCTATTTAATCGATAACTCCCGTAATAACAGAGGATTTCATGGCAGGTAAGATTTTCTCTTAATGTTTACTTCAGTTTCAAATGTATTCGGTATCTTTATTTGTGTTCTTCAAATGTATTTTTAAGAAAGACTTTGAGGGCATTGATTGATTAGATACAAGAAAGGGAAACAACAGCAGCCAGTAGTATGTTCTGTGTACCCTGTCATTCTGCATAAACTAACCCCGTTCAAAAGAAAAGCATTTTCCATTCATTTCGCATATGTTTAACTGTTTTCAGCTATAATTAATTGTCATGTCATGCAAACTAAATCATTAGAATATCATGACTGCCAAATACACTGCAAATTGCTGTGAAAAAGCACAATTCTAAAAATAATTTGTATTGATTCTTAGTAAATGCCATATTTTGTTATTAAAGTTGAAACATGATGATGCCTCAAGACAAGCTTTGCTGTTTTACAAAACTATATTATTTCCAGTGTTAATAGTTTCTGTAATTACAGTAAAGCTGCACCATCAATGCAGCAATGAAGATTTTTTGCTTCCAAAAAATTGAAAATATACTATTTCCTTGAACCTGCAGAGTCAAATTAATTTTTTCTTAATTTTTAACAGGCCAAGATCCCTGCACAAGCAACCCCTGCCTCAATGGTGGCACCTGCTACCCTCGTGGTTCATTCTACATCTGTACCTGTCTGCCAGGTTTCAGCGGAGAGCAGTGTGAGTTAGGTAAGATGAAGCCTAAAAAAAGTTTTCCTACATGAGATCTGCACAAGTGGTGAGTTTTGAAGTTGAAGAATAAACAGACGTTTGAAAAATGCTGCAGCGAGTCCCTTAAGTGCAATAAAATAGAGGAGGTCCACTCTTTTCTCTTCCCCATAAAGTGCACTGATGTGTGCACACAGATGCTGAGTACTGAATGATAGTCTGATATTTTTTCCCAGGAAATTTTAAATATTATGGTAATCATATGCATATTTAGTATAGATTGATACTTTTGTGACAACTCTACCTGAGGACCTCTTCAAGCTGCCAGTGACATCCATGTGTACCTGCTATGACTGTGGATTTCCAGGGACTCACCTGTACAGTATAAAATAACCAGTTTTTCTTCCAGAAATCTAGCCAAAATATGGTAAAAGTGGTAGACTAGCTGTTTAGTGCAGAGATAATTTAGACTGTCGAAAAGCTATAAGTTTCATTCCCTGATAAATCCCATGGATTTGTCTGTTATACAGTTGCCTGCCAAATTTGACCGGAAAAAAACCCCATCAAACATGCTAAAATGAGTTTAACTCATCATATATAGCTTGGAAGAAAAAAAAAAACCAAATCCACCTGAAAGTTGCCGAAATCACTGCAGCAGAGTTGTTAGGATTAATATTATTTTATTTGTGTTCTGAAGGAGAAATTTGTGTTTTATGTGCGATTTAAAAAATAGTTAATATTTTTCTCTGCTTTCCTAGCTCATCCTGATGAGTTTGATAGTTCACTAGTTCATTAGTGGTGGACATCACCTTTTAGATGCTGCATCTTAAATCTTAGTCTGTCAAGGAATGTGGCATCCCCTGGTTGCAAAACAGAGGCCAGAGGTAATAATTATAAAATAATGATCTGTCCACTTTGCATCCCCTAGCACTTTTAGAGGCTTATTGAAAAATTGGAGTGGAACTCTCCACAGACCATTGCCATGTAGAAATATGTTTTGTGGTGCCTGAGAAAGGAAACCTCAGCATTTTTAGCCCCTATATTTAGGGATATTCTGGATATAAAGCTTAAAATATTACCTTAAGATCTTTCCAAATGACTGGAACAAGTAAGACCCAGCAAAAAGTTTGAGCAGAGTATATTTTAAAATAGAAATATTTTTTAAAAGGCCTTCCACATGGTGCAGCAATTATTCCTCATTGTTGTTTTTTGTTTTGTAGACACGTCTAATTTCTGTCTTATATTTCAATGAGTGAATCACTACCAGCAATTCACTTTGGACTGAGATGTTTGCAAAATCTACATTAAAGTTTAAGCTGTGATTGTTTCAGAGAAACAGAACTCATTAGAAAACATCATGTGATCTTTATGAAAAGACAGACTAACCTTTACAAATACATGCACAAAGTAATTATATTAAATGAACTAGTGCTACAATGTAAAAGATGAAGACCAGGTATTTCAGCCTTGGAAATTTTTACTTGTTTACTGCACAAGACTATGACTGCTGCTATCTGACTGGTCATTAGTGAGATTGCCTTTATGGTGCTTTGTCCTCATCTTGATAAGATTAGAGAAGGAAGAAATGGGAAATGCAAGCCAATAACAATCCAGGGCCTGCTGCTTTGCAGGTTGAAGTTAGCAGTGTGTTTGATGCTACATGATAAGATTTCTAATATTTGAGTTTCATGAAGATATTTGAGATCCTCAGTGCTTAGTGAGAGTTTTTGTGCTGTGGTCACATACACAAGTCAAATTTTCCACCAGCACAGGAAAAGGCTGCATGGTGTCCCTTCCTTGTCATCCACATAGTGACCACTTGGATTTTGCGCAGTGGTTTATTCTTCTGTGCTGAACTGGTCCCAATCACCAGTGTGGTTAAGGCTGAAGAGCATTTCCCTTCTGGGAGGTGGGTGGGTTGTAAAACCACTCTTACCTTTTTGCTGCAGATGTTGATGAGTGCCAGTCCAACCCGTGCAGGAACGGAGCCACGTGCATCGATGGCCTCAATACCTTCACCTGCCTGTGCCTGCCAAGCTATATAGGTGCTCTCTGTGAGCAAGGTAAGCGGTATTCTTCAGCCTGTGGTGATGGAGGTCGTCCTTTTCGATTCCAACACCCTGCTGGAGTAACTAGGCACAGCCTCCTAAACTGACTGAGTTCCTGTCTTAAAAAACTACACACAATGTGAAAGACATACCAGAACCCATCACCTCCAATAAGCATCAGTCATGTGGAATAGTCAACTGAATAAGTCAGATTATATGTTCATCTACTGGGGGCCGTAGATTTGACAACTTTATCCCAGAATTTTTAAAATTACTTGTTCTGTAATTATTTCAGCCAAAGTAGGTGCAGGATTTATAATTATAGGTAAGTTGTAAGTGGCTTTCTAAACTGAAATAAGGCAGCTGAAATAAGGTTAAATACCCAAGTCTCTGTAATTGTTAGAAAGTTGCCTGCAAGAAATGCCACTCTATTTACAAGAAACATTTGTAGTGCATGATGCTTACTCAATAAGTAGGAGGGGGACTAGAGTGGCAAAATCTGTTCTGTCAATAAAATTAATTAAAGCATTTCCATGGGAAAAGAAATGATGTATTAAAATGTACTTGCTACAGCACATGAAAATAATTTTTTTCTTTTTCTTCAGCTGAATGCTTTTGGTCACAGGTGAATGAACTAAACTTTTGGATTTGTTTAATTAATGTTGTGTATTTTCATGTTTGTTTCTCAGCTTCAGTGAAGAGCTGTTTGCAAACTCTTCCAGTTCAACCTATAGAGATTTATTTGTTAGAACTGAAAAATCTCAAACCCGACCAGCACTTTTCAAGGTTTAATCTTTTTCAGTAGTCTGGCTAACCTTGGAACTTGAGAGGGCTTTCTGAATCTTGTGTCCCAAATTATAAATTGACAGTGTTTTCACAACAAAAGAAATAAATGTTCTCACTCCCTTCCTCCTCCCCTTCATTTCAGCAAATCCATAGCAGTTAGTGGCTCTGAGTACCATGGTAGCTTTAAACTCCTTTTTATGACCAACCTGAGAGTGCATTTCAGGTGGTTAATGGGAACATTTCCTAGTTTGTCAATCAGAACCAGAGCTGTGCTCTCTCAGCTTTGGATTTTAAATTTCCTCCACTTAAAGTCCTGCAGTGGTTTGGGACTTGGGAAAAGGCTTTAGTGCCAAATTTCCACTCCACCAGACAAAATAAAACTGTGTTGGTGATTCAGACATGGTTGTCTGGCAAGCAGGCTTTATTTCAAGGCACCAGTCCTGACCTCACTAGATTTAAAGACCAGCCAGGACGACAGAATATGTTACCTTGGTGCCACAGAAAAGATGGAGTTCAGCACACCTAGATTGTATTTCATTACTTTTTTTCCCCCCTCCAAATACACTATTCAGTTTAGAAACTTAAAAAAAAAAAAAANCAGGAGGAGGGAGCATGGAATTCCTCTGGAAATGAAGTGGTAATTCGATCACATCTGCACCCACTGGTGCAGAAAGAAATGCAGAGCTCAAAATTTCACCCAGATGCCCCTGTGAGACTGCTCAAGACTAAAGGATCTCCAGCTGAAGTGTGATGCCTGTGTCAGCATTTGGAGGGGATGTGACCAGGGGGCATCACAGCTGCGCACCGGGTTGCTCGGGATGGTAGGAGTGAGAGGAACTTTCTTGGACATCCAGTCTGGATGAGGGAAATCAGTCCTGAGACTCAGGGAGATGAAACTGGCTCCCTGACACCCCTTTTTCTTGCCAGGTGGAAACAGTTCAGCAGTCTGAGCCCAGAAACATCTTCCTGAAGAGAGGTGAAGTTGTCTGATGTTAGAAATAGAGCAGCTGAAGTTGTTCACTTTTAAACTAGATTGTTAGCTCAGTCAGGCAGCACCACTTCTGGTTCAAGTGAGATCAAAAGCGAGTGGAGTACCTCTCTCAGACCCTGTTTTGCCCACCACCTGTATCTTTTCAAAGTACAGATGCATGTTTTGCACAATGCTTGGTGACATCCGAACATCACTTCTTAAAATGCATAAACATCCCCCAAACACCTGTTTGTACAGGAAGAGGCTTCTTGGGATAGTGCAACCAGCTGTTCTCTTCCAGGTTGCGAAGACAAGACAACAGGGTAATTTTAATTATCATATCAGGAACAATGTTGTTTTTTTAATAACCCAAGTTTATTATTCCAATGTCTGTGATTACTCGGGTCTTATTTAATTCACTTTGTTCCCGGGACTTGGTAATTGAAGTAGCTGAGAAGGGCTCAGTGCAAAGATACTTTCTGAAAACAGACGGCCTTTTACTGATATCTTTCAGCTGAGAAGGGATTATTTCAAATATTTACCAGAAAAATGGATTTCTCCTCAAGAAGTGTGGGCTAATGGGCCTCTAGCTGAAGGCAGAGAGTCATTGATAAAATTCACAGCTGAGTAAGACTCTCATTATGTTCTTGTATCTGTGTCGGTCTTTATTTTCTTTAAGCCCCTTATGGTATTTCTTTAAAGACAAGGGACCTATTGTCGGGAGCCTATTGCAACTAGTGAAAAAGCAGTATTTGTCTATGTATTAAACCTACAGACAACTCTTTTTTAATGCAGTGTTTAGAGATGTTGTCCCACATGTACAGTTGCAGTTACAGAGAGAGGAAGCTGTGTAAGTAACTCCTTGCACACATCACCCCAAAAACCCTGTAAATTGTCATAAATCTTAACGCTGGTGAGAAGAGTTTCAAAACACCATAAATATGAGTGTTTCAGTCTTTCCATCACGTTCTGGGTTAAGGTGACAGAGATCTGTGATTACCTCCCTGGCTGAGTACACAATGAACATGGAGTAAGTGCTTGCACCCACTCTGCTAGCAGGTGAGAAATTTTCTGGGTCAGAAAATTTACAGCCAACTGCAATTAGGCTTTACTGGTTCAGTAAAGGCATTAAAAGTTTATACCCATATGGAACCCTTACCTCTGTATCACCCTTTCAGCTTTCTTCATCTGGTAATTTATGTGTGCTGAGGACAAAGAACTGCAGGGATGAAACAGTCCCCACACTTTTACTTGGCTGGTTTTGCATTTTTCACCCTGAAATCTTCCTTTCCCTGTTCATTTTACCCCTCTTCTCATCAACCTCTCCTCTCAAAAAAACAAAAAGCCCCAACAATAACAACAAAAAAACCAATTCAACCACCCCAGACAACAACAACAACAAAAAAAAACCCCAACAAATCAAAAGCAAAAAAACAACAAAAACCCCCGCAACAGCTCACCAACCCCCCAAAAAAACCTCTCTTCACCCCCATCTGAGAGCATTATGTATTTTATAGCCATCAGTCCTGTCTTTTTCTGCTTTTCTAGATTTTTGGGCTACCAACAGGGGCAGAAGAAGTTATTCAACATTTCTCTTTTGGAAGGCAAAGTTCAATTTTGAGTAGGAGGGAGGAGTTGGAAGTGCACTGCAGTGTATGGATTTAAACAGAGAGTACCCTTGTCACTGACACTTTCCATCTTAAGAAAAGAAATTGTGTTATTTATGATTGATACCCAGGCCATTGTATCTTATTTTCTGAACACAGTCCTCTCAGTTTTACTTTTTCAGGCCTCTTTGCCTCCTCTAACTGCTTTTCAGCAGATCTCCCAAATAATTTGCTCCTTCCCTAGCAGAAGCTAGGGAGGGCTTCATTAGAATAGTGTGGAAATCTTCTCTGGCCATGTTTTTCTCAGCATGCAAAGCTCCTTGTTATTATCTGACTTATTTCCTGTGGGACAAAGGAGTCCCTGAACAAGATAAATAATAAAACCTGAAGTGCCTTCACAAAGGACATAGGACCGCTAGTCAGCCTTGTGTGGTTAAAGAAATGTTCTAGAAGGCCAAAGGCAGACTAAGTTTTAAAATTACCTAGATATCAGAGATTAAAGCTGTATCTACATCCTGCACCCCACAAAGAGGGAAAAGATAAAAAAATCTATCAAGTTGGTAGTGTAGATTGCATCCTTTTTTTCATAACTGGGATTATTCAAGGCACAAGCAGTTTTCTGCAGTTCAACTTTCTGAAAATAGAACAAAGATAACCAGTATAAACTTTATTATGCCTTTGCATTTGTTATATTTATGTCAGTACTGCTGACTTTTGGGAAATTATTTTGATACCAAATTCCTAAGACAATGACTGCTGTGTTACCAGTATCAAAGGAATTATAGTAAGCCTCTGATGTGACACGTTTGCACTTTTAAGTCCATTTATGTACATCTAAAGTCTAGTCTTTGTTATGGGGGATTTAAATTTTTTTTATAAAAATAGGCACTTTCCTGCTTCATGATGTGAATGGCTTCCTGCTATGAATTAAGAACCAGCCTGAGGTTGTGAAAAACTATTCTACAGTTGTGGTAACAGCTCAAAGCTAAATAATACTTTAGTTAAGGCATTTTCACTCATCTGTCCTTGGCATATTCTGCAATGTAGACTGTTTCTGTACTGTTTCAGACTGCAAAAAGAGCCCTTTTGGCCAAAGCTTGTTATTGACCATTGACTACATCAATTTACTGAAAATAAGAAATCCAGTTTCCTAACCAGGACACCTCTGTTCCTCTGGAAAGGCCAGCGAGTTGGTTTCAGACACAGTTTTGTTCAGGAATTCATAAAAATTGGTGGAAAGTGGCAAATTCCTGTTGGGTGAGTGGGTTGTGGGAGGTCAGGCTTTGCATTTCTGTTCTTCAGCATCCTGCCACTGAGGCCTCTCAGGCTGAGATAGCTGTGATTGCAACAGGCTGTAATCTTGCACTGAAGTGTCCTTTATGATGCTATTTTGTCTGTCATAGATCAAAACTGTCTGTGTTTTCCCTGTTGTTTCTCCCACTCCTCCCTAAAACTTTCTCTTATCAGTGGCAAGTTGTTCTCATTCTCAACCACAGCTCAGACACATTCAGACATCACATTTGTTTTGTCCGTCTTATTAATGCTGACTTTTTTCTGTGATTCGTTCAGCAAACTTGGAACCAAAACCATGTAGTTTCTTGCCATGTACTCTCTTTACAACTGCCTAACCTGAGAAAATAATTAACATCAAATCTACAGGTTGTTCTGTTTCCAAGCTTCAAGTTTATTTGTCTTTAGATGAAAGGACATACTGGCTGGTGTGAACTTCTATCTGTGATTCTTTCTTCTCATCACCATGCCTCAGAGAAGCAATGTACAATTTCATTACTTTGTATTTCAGCTTTACAACCTTCCCAAGAAACTGATGCCTAAAGATTATTAAGTTAGACTTTGTCAAGGAAGATAGGTTTTGGGGGAGTATTTGGAGGTGTAAGTTCAGAAAGACAATATTGCATCTTTCCTTCTGTGGGCTGAACAATCACAGTAATTTTCCTTTCTATTATTTTCATTTATAATTTTCTACCAAAGGTAATTCAGTACATTAACTCAAGGAACTGTTTGCCATTGCAAGTAAAAATACCCATCCACATAAAGAGGCTCAGAAAACTCAGATGAGATGTAGAATGGGATGAGGATGCAGTCCAACATCCAGGCACTTCATTAATCCAGAGTGACAGATGATGTTCTCCTGAGAAGGTCCAGACAGAGCCCAGTTTGTATCAGTGGAAACTCACAACGCTTCCAGTGCAGTTATATCCCTTAGATATTCTTGCAGCTTTTACTGAAACTGGGTAAACAGAACCATCTGCAAATGAGGTCTCATGGATGAATGTTTGCTTTTGTACTACTTAAAAGACGGGTTTTTTTCTCAGAGCTTTGCCCTACAGAAAATCCATCAGCTTGCACAAAAGTTCCCTATGTTTCTTACCCACTGACAGAGAAGTGGTTTGTTTGTTTGCCACAGACACAGAGACCTGTGACTACGGCTGGCACAAGTTTCAAGGACAATGCTACAAGTACTTTGCGCACCGGCGCACATGGGATACGGCGGAGCGAGAGTGTCGGCTCCAGGGGGCTCATCTGACCAGCATCCTGTCCCATGAGGAGCAGATCTTCGTCAATCGTATGTGCCCCATCCAAGGGCTCCTCTACCTCCAGTTTTGGCGGGGGGTAACAATTTAAGAAGGATATAAAGATCTCATGGGAGTCTGCAGCTCCTCCAGAGGGGCAGCTCTGATCTCTGCTCCATGTGAGCAGGGGCAGGACCCCAGGGAATGCCTGAAGTTGTGTCAGGGCAGGCTTAGGTTGGATGTCAGGAAAAGGTTCTTTCCCCAGGGGATGGTTGGGCACTGAACAGGCTCGCCAGGGCAGTGGTCACAGCACCAAGGCTGGCAGAGCTCAAGAAGTGTTTGGATGATCCTCTCAGGCACGACGTGTGACTCTTAGGGATGGTCCTGTGCAGGGCCAGGACTGGATGATCCTTGTGGGTCCCTTCCCACTCAGGATATTCCATGACTCTGGTCACTGAGGGTTCAGAGCTGGTGAAATACCCTCCTGACCACTCAGCTTAAAATATCTTACTGTATCTTCAAATATACTTTTAGAATGTTTACAAGGCACAGTTTGTGTTTTTCATGTTTTCTTTTGCAGTCAAATACAAGTTCCCTGTCACTGTTAAGTTATTATTTGTTACATAGACAATAATTTTTTGGGGGAGAAGAAGACACTTTTTGATGGGGGGAAGAAGACAAGAACTTTTGTGTTGGCTTTGGAAATTCTTGAAACGTTATTTTTCTGGAGGCTTAAGATTTTTTCTGCCCATGATATCATTGCTCACCATATATTGTATTAGTTAGGCATATGGAAATAGTCCCTCTTCGTTCTGTTGCTCAATCTAGACAACACAATACATGATTTTTTTATTTTAATATTTTATTTACCTTTCTTTTTTTTTTTTTTAATACCCCTTATATGCGCTCAGGTAGAAAACTAATTCTGTTTCCTTTGATAGACACCACCAGAAATGAAGAGACAGGGTTGTTTAAGACTGTTAGATGAGAATTTGTATTTTTACAGACACCCCAAATTTAAAAAAAAAACCAAAACAAAACTGACAAAGGACCTGTAAAACAGTTGTTTGCATAATAAGTAGAAGAATCTTAAGGACAGGATGTCTGATTCATCCTGTGTAAAATTATTTTCTTTGGTGAAATCTGTTCCATTTATGGGAAGGTTAATGAAAATGCCCTTCTGGTTCCTTAGGTATTGGGCACGATTACCAGTGGATTGGCCTCAACGACAAGATGTTTGAGCGTGATTTCCGCTGGACTGATGGTAGCCCACTGGTAAGATGCCTTTGAAATGAAATCACTCATCCATTTCTTTTTCTGGTTGCTTATCAAATTCCCACCAGCAATGAGAGAAGTTGTCTGCAGAAAAAAAAAAGCTGCCACCAAACAGCCACTTTGGGATAACTAATATTTTGTGGTTTAGTTCCAAAGTCTTGTTCTTGCTTCATGTTTTTATATGTGTGGGAAATCTTGAAGATTTCAAAGACTAGTAATTTAAGGGTCTCTGGTGGAGCTGGTGTAGGCTCTTCTTGTCGTACATAAGGACAGATGTGGCAGTTCCTAGACCATCTGTATAAGGAGAAGGATGCATTTTTTGGGTGAGGATCTGGTGTTCAAGCTGTTGCATTTGCTGGGTCTGTGGAGTGCACAAAGGAGCCTCTCAGGTGTTGCTGGAGCCTGTTCTGTTTGGCAGCTCTACAGCTGGGATGGAGAAATAGCCATTCTGAGGTGGTTCGGGGGGTCTGTAAACAACAATTCACCTAAAAAATTTTAGGATGCTGTTGTTACCTATTGCTGCCTTAAAACGAGAAGGAAAATCAGCTGAAGGAGAATCAAAGAACTGATGGATGCAGGATGTGATCGAGCTCTTTCCAACTCAGGCCCATCTCTTGTAGAAGAGACAGGTGATCTATTGCTCTTTAGCACCCACTGAAGAACATCACGTTCAAGTAAACCCCTCAAATTAGTTATGCGTATTATTTTCTTTTCCATTTGTGAATTCTGAAATCAGAAAGTATCTGGACACACATGTGCATGTGTTGCTGCAATTTATGTAGAAAGACACCTGGTACAAAGCAGACAAATTAAAACTAAAATTAGAACTGAGCTCCTACTTTTTAATTCAGGCTACTGACCAAAAGTGGCGTTATATTTTACTGTAATTTTCAATGTTAAGAAATTAGGATATTCTAGGAACAGAAAAAGACCATCTGTCCAACAGATTTCTGTTTTGATTGATCTTTTTTTCTCACTTTCTTTTTCTTTCAATTTTAACAACTTCCCTCTGTCTCTTCCTTTGGAAACAATTTAGGTGTCTCTTGAAATCATTTATGTTCACTGCTTCAATAGATTTCCCTCATAACTTATTCCATATGGTTTCTGGATCCCATGGTGCTGAGCAGCTGCCTTATTTGTTCCTTTACCCTGCTTTTAACTCATTTCTCATACTTTCTAACCACAGTTCTGGTTACAGTGATTTATAACCTCTCTAGTGATTAATAGAAATGATAACCCAATTAAATATATGCATCAAATGTATTTCCTTGATGATGTTCTAAAATTGTAATGAATTTCAATACTATGTAGGTAAAAAAATTGCCTTTTTTCTGTAGTGGTAGGTGAGCAATATTTACGATAGTGTTAAATGCATTAGTACAATTTGTGATCATAAAAATCAGACTTATTACATCAACACGCAGGTTCTAGCTTGAATTTCTGAGTTTAGGAGTGGCTTTTCCCTATAGCCAAGCCTAGTCTGCATGTGTTTTACATATCAGGGTGCAGCTGTCTCTAACTTTGTTTCCCAGCTACATGTGCTCTCCAAAATATTTTTCTCTATATAAGTGCTATTCAACACTTCTGGCATAGGGGAAAATTTGTCCATTCTGCTTAGGGTCCCCATGATATGAATTTTCTTGGAGATACTATCAGAAAAGAGGTTGGGCATCTACAAGTTCATGTACTTTCATCGTTATCTTGATCCTGCTTTGAATTTTCTCCAGTAAGAGCTTAGTTTAATCTGCAAATCATGATTACATGATTTTATGGGGCTTTGGATTGAAAGAAACCTCACACTGTTCTGATACTTGTTAGACTTCAAAGAAAAAGCAAATTGACAACAACAACAGCAGCAGCAAGACATGTTGTGGATGGAATTGTTTGCCCAGTACTGTGAAAAATTTTAGTGATTTTTCTTTCACATGAGTTTTCTTTCTTAAACAAACAACAAAAAAAAAGCCCCTGGAATTGTGAATCCTTGAACTACAAGTGCCATTACTGAGGATTATGGAACAAAGTTTGCATCACTCATTTGCCACAAACATGAGAAAACCAACTGAAATTTGCAGCACATAGGCAGGAACTCTTTTACAAGGTGGCATGTATTTATTTAGTAATTTCTGGAAAAGAGATCAAATACCCAAATACCTTTCCTTTCTTTTTTTTTTT
>VYXB01005623.1:550075-612353 GCA_013397135.1 Pachyramphus minor
AAAAGAAAAAAGAAAAAAAGAAAACAAACCAGAACTTTAGTTCTGGTGAAAACAAAGCCTTCTCTTTTCCTTCCTTTACTGGCTGGTGAATCAGAAGGCTTTAACTTGAGGAAAAAAAGTCTGTAACTGCACCCCTCTGTCAGAAAGAGTAACTTCATTGAACACACACAAAAAAAAAACCCCTTCAAAAAGACACGGAGTATTGTAGGGAAGGAGCCTGCCTCTGAGGGTTAAATAAAGCAAACAAATTAAAAAAGTGCTGTAGTCAGCTGCAAACAAAAAGCTCATTGTGCCCATGTCCCACAGGGTCCTTGGAGAAGGAGATTTTAAACCTACCAAATGTTTTGGTTCTGTGCTGCAGTCAGTCATTACAGCCTCTTTTTAAGATGCTCATTTGACCTGTGCTCAAATGGAGGAGAACTATATAATGTTATTAATGACAGGTATATTTTGGGTCCAGGATGCCGTAGGCAGTAAAGGATGGCCTCTTGGACAAAGTGGGGTTTTGTCTTGTTTTTGCCAGGGGGGTCAGCCGTTACTTAAGAGCCTCATTATTGTTGGCTCTGGGCTAAAAATCTTCAGCAGCTTCAGACTTGCAGTAATTGTTGGCATAAATTACAAAATGCAGGATTTTCCTTTTTTTCTTTTTTTTTTCTTCCCCCTCCCCCCCCAGTGGCTCTCCTGGTAGCTGTGCACAAAAAGAATAAGTCACACCCCACACAATTTTGGAATGTATAATTATGCCAGTGTGACTCCCAAAGAACATTACACCAATCAACACTTACCACCCTACCATACCTTTTTCCATAGTAAAACACCTGCCTAGTAGCAAGAGAACTTCACCAGCTCTTTGTTGCTTATTTTTAAGGTGAATTCTCTTAGTAAAGTGACTTCCCGGCACACACAGCATATCCTTAAAATTGACCGGTACAGTGTATGAAACACAGTAAAGCTATGACTCTAAAAAAAAAAAACCCAACAAACCCATGGTACAGAGCAGATAAAAGTCCATGGGTTCACTTAGCTTTGAAAGAGTTGATAAAGATGTATCTTTTCTAAATAATTATAATTTTGGAGTACTCCAGCAAGTACCTGGACTCAGCAGTGAGTAGACAGTGTCACCTAGTGGAGGTTTCTTGCCGCGCTCACTATTTTCTGCTTTTCATGAAAAAAAATGTTATACTGTGATACTGTGTTAAAAAAAGTCAGATAGTTATCTGCTCCACCTCCCAAAATGTAGGAATTGGCATGCTTCTATATTTCAGCTTCATCAGCTGGCCTTTTTTCTCTCGTTTAATTACTATTAATTACATTTCTTTTTATTTATTTTTGCATAGATTCTCCTGCTTATTCAATCTGCAATCACTGGTTGTGTGTATCCATAGACACATAGGATGTATGTTTTCCAGAGTCACTTTTTTTTTTTTTTTTTCAAGGTCCTGCATAGCACTCAGAGAGTTTTTCAGTACATCCCATCTCTCTGTTACCAAAAAATGCTCAACCCTTTCAAGTGAAATCTTTTGCAAAAGTTCTTAGCAAAGCTCTCCTCAGGAGTTTATCTTGCTCACAGTGTGACTCAGTCAGGGTGAGTATTAGGTTCCTGCCTGGGCCAGGCCCTGCCAGTTTCCCAAGTCCCATGCAAATAACTCTCAGATCAAGAAGGAGGGAAGCCATTCAACTATGACCTAAAAAACTATCAGAATCATAACACGTGATTTTGGTGTGTACTTGTAGATAAGTTTAAATACAGCAGTTGCCTTCAAATTGATTTGAGTTACTCCCAGCAAAGGTTTACACATATCCTTAACTTGGTCCCTCCCTCAGGCATCTGATCTTCCCTGCAGAGTTTAAGGCACCACCTATGCCCCTAAATCAATGTATGTGCTTAAGCACTCACTGAATGGAGTTTTTAATCTCAAGAATTCTGTCAGACCACTCCCATTCATAAAATTAAACAGAAAAATTCTTTGCAGGACTGAGGTGAACTTCAGTGAAACAGAGACTACACTATAAGGTAGTTTCCTGTCTTTCCCAATGTAGAAATGCACTTAAATACCAGGTGACATTTGGTCTACTCTGGCCTCCAATCGGGAGGCCTGGAGACAAACCATCTGTAACGCTGCTGCCTCCTTTGAGAACACACACAGGATCACTCTTGAGGAGAAAAGACAACTCAGAAAGAATCGTGTCCAGTCGATACCATCTAGGGAGTCTCTCTGCTGTGCCTTTTGCAACCGGACTTGTCTGTCGCGCGTTGGCCTTTTCAGCCATCAGCAAGCCTGCAGCAAGCGTGGGTAGAGCCCTTCAAAATATTTGTTCGCGAAGCCAGGCCATGAATGAACCAGGTGACATTAGTTGAAGTATTTCGGACATTGCCAAATCTTCACGTAAATATGTTTGATTTTTTTTTTTTAGACAAAATGCAATCCTGTTCAAACTTTTCAAGTGTCTCATGCAACAGCAGCAGTGCTTTTTAACAACATGAGCCACAAGGGAGGTGTCCAGGTACTCACTGTAATCTTGAGCTGATCTTGTTGGAGTTCAGCCACTGAGTAATTGTCAGGACTTTCTGAAAGTGAAATGTAATTTTTAGTTGAGCTATTCAATTATAGCAGAACCTGCACAGTGAGGGTCTCATTCAGGGGCTTTCCTGATAAAGGTTTTTTAGACTTTGTCTGCTATTTTTATAGCAATAAAAAAAAAAGGATGATAGCTAATAAAGTTTGCAGTGGTGGTCTCAGCTTAGTCATAAATACCAGGCAGGAAATATTGCTTCACTTTCAGATGAAATGGCACAGAAAGTACCCAGTCAGCTAGTCCCTACATCTCTCACTGTTGTTTGTTTTTTTTTTTAATTTGACTCATTAGTCTTGCATTAAGAAGGAACAGGATAGGGAAGCAACCAGAATAAAAGAATATAAAAATCACAATAACAAGTGCCAAAAAGTGCCAAGACAGTTTTATTTGTACTTTAACCTTATCTAAACATGCTGAAGACAAGCTTCCTTTGCGCAGAAGGGTAAAGGCAAAAGCCGTAAGTTGTAAATCTAAACAGGTGTATTTCAGGTAAATTATTTCCTAATTTTAGTTGGGTACAGAAGATTGTTGGTCTTTACACAATACCGAGGTCAAGCAGTAAAATTTTGTGTGCACCAGTAGTTTATTTTATTGTCTTTCATTAAACGTAGCGCTTGTTAAATGTTTTGGAATGCAAAATCCAAGTGATTAGCTCAGCCACTTGATGTGCCTTTTGGAGATAAAGGAATGGCTGAAATTTCCAAAGGAGTGTCACAAAGCTGAGCTTCTGGTTACTCCCAGATTCATCTTGGCAGTGCAAACACCTGACAGAACTGAGTGGGTTACCCATTAATAAGGAAATGAGTCCATCAAGGAAGGTTGCTTATCTGAGAATTTAAATAATAAATCTCCCCCAAAGTGGGATCTTGTTCATGATGGGAAGATTATGCTCCTTTTGTTTAATTAGCAGCCATCTGAATGAGAATAAGTAGTGACTAGCTAATGAAGTTTTCTACTTTACAGCTCTTGCTGTAATACTGGCTTATTTAGATGAATTTGTGTGATAAGCCACACCACATGGCTGTGAGTTAATGTCATGCCATATAAGGAAAACCTTCCAAAAAATATGAAACTTAAAAAAATGCCCTCATGGGCTTTTGTAACCATCCCATCCAAACTCCCCCTGTGAGGCAAGACCATGCATTGTCCCTGTTTTATGGACTGGAAACGGCCAGCCAAGTGCATTGTGTAACGCAACGTAGGAAGTCTGAAGAGCTGAATTCCAGCTCAGTTCCATCTCTAAGTCATGGATCATCCACCCTCTGTCTGCAGGAAAATTTTCAGGGCCCTTTAGCAGAGAAAGTTGGAACAAATAAATCCAATGTAACAGTGCAGGCTTTGATTTCAACAACAACAAGAAAAATCTACAAGAAAGATTAATTATTACAGTATAATTGAAGACATAAAGAGCATAGCAAGAGCTCTAGTTTTCAGCCTGAAATGGTGGCAATTAGTTACCTGATTACACAGAAACCTCAGGTTTTCAAGAAAAAGCCCTAATTTTCCAGCCACTGTGGGTTTTGAGAGTTTTGCTGAGTGGCTGGTACAGTAGCATCTGTTTGAGCCTGAGGCCGAATTGAGGATGGGTTGGATGGGGTTTGGAGCAACCTTGGGTAGTGGAAGGTGTCCCTGCCCATGGCAGGGGGTGAAACAAGATGGGCTTTAAGGTCCCTCCCAACCCAAACCATTCTGTGATTCTATTATTGCTTTACCTCTCCATAGCCTGCAGAGGAAAAATGTCTTGAGCCAAACCTCTGATTTTGAGTCACGTACGTAATTAAGATTGTATGTCCAAAAATGTATGGTCAGGAAGTTCTTTGTATTTTAATCCAGAGAAAAAAATTCAAATATGTTGTAGTAAAGCTGCTTAAAAGCCAGGGCAGTAATAACTTTTAGATTACTGTGCAATCACACGGTGTAAGTATTTCTGCTGAGGACTAAAAGGGTGGTATCAGCTTTTCTTCAGTGTATTAACTTAATTGTGTCTTTCACAAGACATAACTAAATAGACCCAAAAACTAAGAGTTCCTTCCCATCAATTCTTTTGCGGATATATATTTACTGGAGATGGTGCGATAACCCCTGAGTTACACTAGTGTAAGTGAAAACCAGAACCAGGCTTATGATCATGCAAAGATCTAATCCATAAGAGGAAAGCAAAATATTAGTTTATTTGTCTAGCAGTTTATTCCACTCAAATGGTGAGAATCTCTTTGTATCACTGTCCCATTATCAGTGGCTAAATAAGGAGTTGAAAAACTACAGAAGAGCTGGGTGGAGACCTAAGAAAGCAATTCAGAAGTTTGGAACTTCCTCTGCTAAGCAATTCTGGCACTAAACCCAGGCAAAAATCAGAGCTTCTCAGCCAAAATAAATCTGTGCAATGACGATATCAGATGTGAGGTAACAGCAAGTCATGTTGGAGGGTATTAGACGTTCTTGAACAAGTCACAGGGCCCAGATACAATCCTTTGCCATTACACTGCAGCCCTGCCAGCAAAGCAAATGCATATTTTGGAGTTGTTTTGGCGAGGCAAGTAAGAGCATATGGAATCTGTGTGCTGAGGATTTGAGCACCTCCAGCTCACACGCCCCCAATAGCCACTAAATATCCTCCATTCCCACACTCCAATTCCTACAGAAGCAAACAGCTCTCCTGTGTAATTTCCACAAGAAATAGCTGCAAGGCTTGTTGCAGCCTTTCCTTTGCTCTCAGTTATTGATCGGATTTTCTACCATTAGCCTTACTGCTTTCCTCAGTTTTTGTGTGTTTGTTCTTGAAATCAGATGGATTCTGGACCTGGGTAAATGAGTTAGTGTGCATTGTAGTTTAGAACTGTTGAACACTAGAAAGTTGAGATGAAATTAAGTTAGTTCCACATAAAAAGGAGGACGTTTTATTAGAGGTAATAAACTCAGTGCAGAACAAATTTATTTAGACTGTGATGGTTAAACTGCCTGAATAATTAAAACCTGTGATGGGTAAGAAGACACATGGCAGGAAAAGGTTAAGTACTTAACTAATTTATTTTTTTCATAGTTTGATTCATTGGAAGGTAAATACTACTTGTGTGGGGCATGTTAACTTTATTTCTAAAATGTGTTCACCCAGGCAGTGAATGGGGATTATTTAATAGAATTAAAAAAATAAAAAGCTAAACTTTTATGACATTTATATAGGCCAGCTCTAGACAGAAAGATGTAAGCACTGAGGAAAATACAAGCACTGTAGGAACTGTGTAATTTTGACCATACAAGGAGCTAGCTGCCTGGTTAGTTTCTGGCATTTATGTGAATTCCAGCTCTTACATATATTTGCTTTTATCCTTCATTAAATTCTTCTCAGAGTGAGACAACAGAAATTCCAGTGAAAATCTCTAGGAATGGCTTCCAAATCTTCTCTCACTTTCCTGTGTGCAAATCTTTGGGAACAAGGTGAGGGAAGAAATGAGATAAGGATTATCCCACCTCTGCTGACTGCTAGGAGAGGAAGCTGTATGTCCCCGACAAGGACTGATGCAGAGGTTTCAGTTGGTGTGACACTCCCTATGTTGTTATTTTTCCTCCTGATTGATTGAAAAAACAGACTGAATCCTTCCAAATTTTCATCCAAAAAAGACATTGTGCAGATATTTTACAGCCATTTGAAGGTTCTTCTGTGGGATTTTGTTGTTAGTTTGTTTTGCCCATACCAACAACCAGATTTCTACTTCTAAAACCGTTGTGCCATTTTCTGCTTTTATTCTTATATATGTTCATAGATGCCTGAAGTCAGTTTTTCTATAGAGGGCAGTATTTGAACCCCCATTTCTAAGGCTGAAAGGCTGCTGTATGTAGTCAGTCTGCCACCTAGCATTTTTAATGGAAACACCAGTGTGGGATGGTCTGGGGAAACATTCACTTATGTTACACCTAATTCTGTACTTCATCTCATTGAGTGACTGCATTAAATGAGGTCTGAGAATAAATAATCTGAGTCTAAAAAGCCAGTCTGTGATTTGCCACTCTGTAGATGTGGACTAATGAGGGTTATGGGCTATTTACTGTATTTCCTAGCATTCTACTTCGTGTCTGTCTGTGTAGGAAGGGGTGGTTTTGACACACTTAGGATCTGGCTTTTCTTGAGCTGAATTGTGTCTCTTTGTTTTGTTCACCAGACATCAGTTTACAGTAAATGAGGTGTTAGACCAGAATATTTTTTTTTCCATTTTGAAAACCTGTAAATAGAGTGGGAGTATTTTATAAATCTAGCTTTGTTTAGTCCATGCTTAACAGCATGAATCAAACAATTGAGATTGCTCTTCACCAAATGTGCGCTTCAATTAAATGGAATGTAAATGTTCTCCAGCACTGGGGATGATGGTTTTGCTTCACCTCTTTGCAGCAATATGAGAACTGGAGACCAAACCAGCCAGACAGCTTCTTTTCTGCTGGAGAAGACTGTGTTGTTATAATCTGGCATGAGAACGGGCAGTGGAATGATGTACCATGCAATTATCACCTGACCTACACCTGCAAGAAAGGAACAGGTACAGAGTTTCCAGTGACAAAAAGCATGATTCTCTAAACTGGCACTTAAAACTTTGTGTTAATGTGTTCTCTGGGCCTTGGTGGATTCAGTTTTAAGTCCTTTCAAACAGTGTCATTGAGGAAGACATGAGAAATATTGAAAATGAGACTTTTTTTCTTAAATGCCTGTAGTAACTTCACTGGTTTTTAGGTTTTTGAAAAATCCCATCTTTGTGTGAGTGTGCCAACCTTTTTGGCTCTAATTTACATTAGAATTTAAATTTAAACCAGAAGGGGGATACTAATCACAATATCTGCCATTTCCCAATCTCCATCACTATTACATTTGGTCTACAAGACTGGAGAACTACAGGAAAGACTAATCCCCTGTCCTTGTCTGGATGTGTTTCTTAGGCACCTCTCTGAGGTCCCTTGACCCCTTCCCTTAGCCAGGGCTCAGAGGGCAGTCGCAGCTCAAAGTGGTTTTGCAGGCTGATGTTTTGGGTGATGTTCTCTCTTCCTTCCAGTTGCTTGTGGTCAGCCTCCTGTCGTGGAAAATGCCAAGACCTTTGGGAAGATGAAGCCTCGCTATGAGATCAACTCTCTCATCAGATATCACTGCAAAGATGGTTTCATCCAGCGCCACATCCCAACCATCCGGTGCCAAGGGAATGGAAGATGGGACATGCCCAAAATTACTTGCATGAATCGTGAGTTCTTTGAAAGCAAAACAGTGCCAGACCAGAAACAGTAGGATATTTTAAGATCAATAAGTAATGAGTAATTGATAAGCAATTAATAAGTAATAAGAGCAAATATGGTATGAAAGATTATGACAGCAGCACTGCTCGCTCTTTCTGTAGGAAAGAACACCAACCCTCCAAAACTACTGAAAATATTAATGAAAAATTTCCCTTTCTGTCTTTACAGAAGATGCTGAGATTCTTTAAAAGTAAACAATAACATAAAGTCCTGGAATCAACAGGTTCCTAATATCACTAATGATTTTTTTTTCTGCCACTGTGTGTAAGAGATGCTTCTCCTGCCTGTAACACAGTCATAGCATGAGTTAATAATTGGTTAATCCTCTAATTAAGCAAGAATTAACAGAGCTGTGTCGTGAAGTGTAGCCAATTAAATAACTTTAATTTCCTTTTTTTTTTTTTTTTTTTATTTCCTTCTTCTCATTGCAGCATCCACATACCAAAGGACTTACTCTAAGAAATACTACTACAAACACTCCTCGTCGGGGAAGGGAACATCACTAAACTCGTCGAAGCACTACCACCGCTGGATCAGGACATGGCAGGATTCGAGGCGCTGAGAGCTAAATGGTGCACGGGGGATCTCCACCATTTCAGCCAAAGTCATAATTTCCTGTGCCTTTTCTATCACTTATAGGGGTATTATCAAGTTGTTTTGAAAACTACGGACTGCAGTATTCACAATGCATTTTTTGCAAAAAATAAAAAAAGATACGGTGTTTATCAGAAAATGTAAGAAATAAATAAATAAATAAATAAAAAGAGGAGAAGTGCTTATGGGGATAAAAGGAAACCATTTCCAGCCTGTAAAGATTATTAGTTTTCTATATGCCATCGGTGTGGACCATTTTAATGATATGTACCAGCCTTCTGCAATATTTAAACAGCTCGATTTTAGCACCAATGAAAATGTAAATAAGATGATTTTAATGTTGTTTGTGTGTTGTTTTTAAAATCCTGTATATAAAATGAAAAGTCACACTAATTTCAGGCATATTTATGGTTAGAACGGCCTCAGAGGTCTTCAGTCATTTATGACATTGTTTTTATGTTGTTTACCTAGGCTGGAAATGGTTGAAATAATGACTTCACTGACTGAAATTTGCTGTTATCAGGTGAAGATAAACACACAAGTTACATGACTTTTTTTCTTTTTTTTTTCTTTTTTTTTTTTTTTAATGGCAACTATGCCGATTCCCATCCAAGGTACAGTTTGTGCCCATGAGATGCAAAGTTTAGACAGAGCACATAGAAGTGGCATGAGGCATGAACTAGGGACTGCAATATGGAACATTTTTTTCTGCTCTCCATTCCAGCTTCACCACTCATGAGAAAGGACTGCGTGGAGGAGTTTTGTATGACAGGGAGAGCCTGTAAAATTCCAAGTGCTAATACATTAACTTTATCAACCAGGGCTACTTTTTTGTTGTTGTTTCTGAGAAGAAAAGAAGAAACTAGGAAAAGAAGAAAGGAAAAATGTTACTTTCATGACATTAACCACAAGGTCTATATTACAGGTCTCTGCATTCCAAAAATGGAGGTAGACCTGGCATTTGGGGGATTTTTTTTTTGTAAAAAACAAGCAAAAATCAAAAAAGTAAATAATTTTGTATATATAACCATTTTTTAATCTTTTTATAAAGTAATGAATGTTTGTGTATGAATGCTGCAGCTGTGAAGCGTACATAAATAAATGAAGTAAGCCATACTGATTTAATTTATTGGATGTTATTTTACCCATGCAAAGAAGATTGAAAGAGCTCGCCAGTGCAGTATTAGCCCCTGAGCTCCACTTTTGGAACCATCTTTCAGTTCAACTTGCTATTTTCCCCAGAGAGCAAAATTCCTGCTCAACAGGATCATTTGTTTTGCAGTTTAAAAGAGTGAGAACTGTGTGACTTACAGAAGAATCAGGATCTTGGCTTTTTAGAGAGAAGTGTGTGCACAGAGAGATGATTAGGTTGTAGTTGCTGCAGTGTGTACGTAGGAGTTTTCTGTTATGGTTTCTTACCCTTGATGGTGTGACAACTGGCCTTGATGTGTACAGTGAAGTAGAAGTTAATGTTTGGAATGATCTCTCCACAGAAAGGACTGTTATTCCTGCCAAGTGCCTTGAACACCTTTGGGCACAGGATTTTTTTTTAAAAAAAAAAGGGAAAAAAAGGAAAAAAATGAAAATAAAGAGCAGTAAGTTCCTTAAGAGGTACCTTTTAAAGCAACATGACAAATACACACAGACGTGAGGTTGACACCTTTGTGTTCGTTTGGGGTTGTAACGAAAAAGGTTGGAAGGCAAAGGATAAGAGTTGAAAGCCGGCTAACGTGGCAGAGCTGCCCATGGAGTGACCAGGCCATAGGCTGGGAACTGAGATCACAGTTCAGGCAACATCCCTTAGGAAAAGGCAGTGGCTGCTCAACCCTCGTGTGTCCAACACAGTTGGCCGGTTCATTCCCCACCCCTCACCCCCAAACAATGCACATAATACTTTTTTCTATTTATATTATTATCTTGTATAGTGTATAATGTGAATGTCTGGGGTTTTTTTGTGAATGAAAGTCTAAAATCTTTGTAACTTTTATATCTGCTTCTGTTTCACCAAAGAAACAAGGTTTTTTGCTATACTGTGACTTGTCTTGTTATTGCATGTCTTCCTGTTTAAATCTATGCAATGTGATTTTTTTCATATGAATACAATTAGACTGTCAGGTACTTCACATTTACCATGGGCCTGGTCAAGTGCCCAATCAAAGAGTCAGCTGGCTGAACTTTAGTAGGTGCTGGATTTGACTTTATATGAGCAGCTTTAGGGGATATTTTAAGATATACATTGTATGTTTTGAAGTCAATTATTGCTTGTAAAAGTCAAGGCTCTGGTCATAAATATACAGTAATCCACACATCACTTCCTTGTACCAGAAACATACAGAACAGAAAATATATCTTAACACTTTGCAAATTTTCTTCACCATATGTATAAAAACCCCTGCATAGATTTGGTGTTTTCTTGTCTACTTGTTGGATTTAAACAATGTTGTAAGACATTCAAATAACATTGTGTTTGTAGTTTTGATTAGGTTAGATGCAGTGCTTATATTGATTTTTTTTCACCTCCTTCTATTACGCATAATAAAATAGGACTGACAACATTCCTTATTAAAAAAAAAAACAACAAAAAAAATGAAACCTAAAAAACCCTGTTACCCATGCTTGTTTATTTAGACAGAGAATGGTAATTTATTCAGCTCTGGAGACTTTTTCTAACAGTGGTAATAGTGGTAAACCCCGAAGTGTTCCAGTACCGACCTCCTGCAAAATGCACACCCTTATGTCACAGGGTTGCCTCTGCTTTGAATCCCAGGCATGACCACCATCAGGGCCATGATTCCTTTATGTGGAGTGTCTCTGAACTCCAGTCTGTGGAAGTGTGTTGGAATGGGAGTAGGGAGAAGAGAAAACTAGAGATTTCACAAGGGCCTGGAGGGACAGGACAAGGGGAGTGGCTTCTCACTGCCAGAGGGCGGGGTTAGATGGAATATTGAGGAGAACATTCCCTGTGAAGGTGGTGAGGCCCTGGAACAGGTTGCCCAGAGAAGCTGTGCCTGCCCCATCCCTGGAGGTGACCAAGGCCAGGCTGGACGGGGCTTGGAGCAACTTGGGATAGTGGAAGGTGTCCCTGCCCATGGCAGGGGGTGGGACTGGATCATCTCTAAGGTCTCTTCCAACCAAACCATTCAATGATCCCACGATTCCATGACTTGAACACGGATTTTGCATTTTGTGAGCCAATTAAAAGCCCTGACAGTAACAGTTTCTGCTCTAAATGTGTTCCTATCCCTGCAGATGTTGACAGTATTTGACTCCTGGTGTGCTCCCCAGGGCACGGGGCTCAAATCCTGCATGGGTTCGCGCAAGACAGGGCAGGAATAAGTCAGGCCTGCGCTTTTGGGAGAGCTTCTCAAATAGCAAGAGGAGGTGCCGATCAGTGGAAACATGCCTGAATTCCAGCTATACCCAGAAAGAGGAACAAACTCTTTGAAACTAGAGAGAAAAAGACAGCTCCCTGATGACAGAACTCATGGATATACTTTGGTTTCTGTGGGACCTCTTGCCTGAGGCATCACAACTCATCAGAGACTGGGGATGGAGGAAAAACAATAGGAGGAGACACAAGTCCCAGGAATTGCAGCAGCTGGGCCAGCAAGGTGATGGTGAGCTAGTAAGCGGCTGCCAGTGGAAAGGATGTGCTGGCAAAAGGAGGTTGCAGTCAGAAATTGCTTTGCCAGGGCAGTGGCTGGAGGAACACTGAGGTTCAAGCTGTGGCTGTATGTCTGTGACACATTCTTAAGAGAAATGTCTTCATTTCTGGAGGCAACATCTCTGCTCTGAGCACAAGCAGAGACAGTCCCTGGGCATTGGGAAGTAAAACTGCAACAACTGGTGCAAAAAAGATGAATACATTCCTTTTTTTCAGAGAAAATATACAAATTTATTACTGATTGTAAGCAGAAACATGTGTAGGACTCCATGAGCACCCTGGTTTTCCTGAACATAATGTTTGGATAAAGCATGGACAAAAGCTTGAGGGCCATGCCAGGCATGGTGGAGCCCAGAAGTAACGACAGAAACATCACCCAGAAAAAAGTACATCATTTGAAAGCTTCACCAGTAGACCTGGGAGGAAGCTTAAGAGCTTGTAAAGTGCAATTCAATGGCAAATTTTGTTTTTCATAACAAATATTTTCAGTTGGGGAAGCCACTGGCTGTAACTGCTGCAGAGGCTCTGCTGCTATGTGAATGCAGATAAAACAGACAAATGGAACCTTGAGGTATGTTAGTGAGGAATTTATTGCAAAGGCAGGAGTGGACTCATGACTCTAGATTGCCAGCTGGCAGGAGCTAATAGAAATGGATTCAAGATGAGAATGGTCCTGTAGCTGAATTTCTGTGGTGGTTGAAGAGTGGAAAAGCTGAAAGGAAGGCAAACACTGCTGGTGGTCCTGCAGAGATGCAGCAGGATGAGAAGCAATTACAAAGCTGTGGAAGTGACATGATGTAGTGATGAGAAATCCCATAGCAATAAAAGTCCTTTTTAAGACAGGAGGGTAATAAAAAGTCCTTATTAAGACAGGAGGGTGATCAGTTTGGTATGGTTGTCTCCAGTAGTAGGAGAATGGCAGGAGTTTTGAACCTGTGTTTTTTAGTCTTTGAGGTGAAAATCATACCTCTTGTTCCTAAGTGGTTTGGCAGAGGTCACACAAAAGGTGTGCAGCAGATCTGAAAGAGGAATTTGTGTTTACTGAAGGCCCTCTTCTTTCATATTTAAAAAAAAAAAAAAAGGAAAATTACTTTTCTAAGCAGGTGATGGAAGATTTAATTCCAATGGCAGCAGGATCGCAGTTTGCTCTCTTCAGGGTTAGAGCAAAACTTGGGCTCACGTCTGTGCTACATCTTTGTCAAAATATATATTCTTAATAAGCTTAGTAAGGCAGGAAGAAGCACCAGATGTTGCTGACTGCTGTTTGATAGCTGAATGAGGGATCCCTTGGATTCCCTGAAGCCACAATTCTTCCACTGCTGCTTAAACCATGACAGCTTTCAGATTTGCTCAAATCTTTACCAAGGATTCAAAATCCAGGAATCAAAAGAATTCTTGGATTACCAAGAATCAAAAAATCCTTACCAAGGATCCAAAAATCCAAAATACGTGGGCTTTTTTAGTACATGGCAGGATAACAGGCCCTGTGTCTTCTAAAATCGCATTTCCATGGGAACACATGCTGTGTTAACAATGTGTGGATTTTGCCGAATTTCAAAAGAATTATGAGAAGAAAAGTAAAAGAGTATTGATTTGAAAATAGAAAATCAGTCTAGGTTAGCTTTGTATTAGGGAGGAATAAATTTATACCAACGAATTTAGACCAACCAGACAGTGATATCCCCAGCAAACACACCAGTACAGCAGCTACATATGATACAAAACATAAGCTATTCTAATTTTTGATAACCTGGCCTAAATATGTGTGCACTTGTTGTTAGTTTTCATCTGCATTCTATGGTGACAGGTGTTTTATTACTTTTAAAAAGCTATTTCAGTTCTTCAAGACCTTATTCAAGACTGGCCTTTTGGCCTGTGTTTGCACAAGTAGGCTACACTTCCCATCACTCTCTAGTCCTTGAAAAATATTAGGAACAGATATTTGCACTTGTAAAGCCAAACATTTGAGTTTAAAGTGACAGGCAGTGTGGACACAGGGATTTTTCAAGTTGAAGTGGCATTACCATACTGCTGGAGTGAAATGCCTTCTAAAGATAAGAGCTTTGGACATCCAGCATCTCTTTATGCTGCTCTTGGGAGCGGAGGGGGAGATTCTTTCTGAAAAAGAGACTCCAAATGTGAAAGCTAAGGAAAAACTTGAGGTTTAGTTTACAAAACTCTTTCGAGCTTGGCAGCATACTGATTACTAACTAACATGTGATTGCACAAAGAATAACACTGCTTCTGCTTTTTAGGACATAGTTTTATACTTGTATGTAGTAAATCTTTATTTTTCAAGGATAAAAGAATCAGATGTGTGTTTTCATGGGTTCAATAGAGGGAGTCCAAGGCACAAGTAACAACATCAGAAATAACCTTAGAGGGAGAAAGTATTTGCCAAAGGAGAGATTAATAAAAGCACAGAAATCCATTAACTCATTGATTTATTTTCCTTCATTTATCTTATCTTCTTAACAAGAGTATGGTGCCATCTGCAGCTGAAAAACCAGATCTGCCTGATGTCTTCTGTGAGATCCTCATAGCAGAGACATCTCTTTGGAGTCACCTTCCCTGGAAGTATTCAAAAAATATGTAGTGTGGCAACCAGAGACATGTTTTAATGGTGGGCTTGGCAATGCTGGCTTGAATTCAATTATCTTAGAGGTAATTTCCAACCAAATTATCTATTCTATGAAATTATAGAATACAAGCACAAAGAGATGTGTCATTCAGCCTTTCCTTAACAATGTGGAAAAGTATCAGTTTTAGCACAAATATTACAAATATATATGTATCTGTTGCATCAGTGGGTAGGGAGGGAGAGCAAGAGACTAGAGAAATATTACAAGTACAACCATTGTCTGGGATTAAGTTTTAGTGGATATTAGTAAGTCTCCTTTCCAGATCAGCCTCTCCACATTCAAGAATGAGATAAACTCCAGGGAGAATTGGACTAAATGGATTTCATTTACAATTATGGGCTTCTTCAGCTTCACACATGCTAAAAAATTAAATCCATGTAGTTACGGCCCAAGGCAAAACAGCTCTGGATGAAACAGCCAGCAATGGGTGACAGTAGCAAACCAGATTTTTTTGCATTTTAAGGGGCTGTATCTCTCTGTTTTGTACTCGTCCTGCATCTGCCTAACATCTGAAATACTGTTACTCAGAGAATTGGAGGTGAAAAAGCTTTATTTATTTCCCTGAATTATTTATTTAAAACTGAAATTGCTTTCTGAAAGTTCAAAAGTAGGAGGATAAAAGCCTTGAAAAGTCATGAAAAAAAGGAAAACTAGTCAACAATTCCCCCCCCCCCAAAAATCTCAAAAGGAGAAAAATTACCTGAACAAAGGAAATATTTTATAACATTAGAGAGGATTCATCACCTCAAAAATTGTTCTTGTTGATGATGGATTCCCTAGTGACTCAGGGATTTTTAGTTGCTGGGGGCTAATCAAGGAGGGGCCAAATTTTAAGCTACCTTGCAAATTTAGAGCACATATTTTTGGTCAGTAATAATTTATATCGCTATACAGCTAATGAAAGGATTGTTTTGTCTGGCTACAATGTCAGTTCTATATCATTACTAGTTTTATATAATCTGATCTGGCATGGATGAGAGTCAAGAAGAAAAAAATACTATAGATTACAAAATAATTGTATTAATTGCTTATTATATAATAAGCAAGTATAAAATAAATAAATAAATATGTTAATTGCTTGTCAAGCAATGCCAACTAGACATATTTTTATAGCACCACCCTGCACGGAAATACCTGCATCCAAGGATCACGAGGAAATGCATGAACATAGAGAACTTGGTCTTACAATTTAAGCCTCCACACACTTGTTCTCATTTAGATTTGGGCTTGTGCAAACTAATTTCCGATGGAAAATGGTTCAGTACACTTGGGATTTGCGGCTTTGCTCCAACATTTATTATTGTCACACAGTATCTGATTTTGCAGTATGATTAGCATTAGGCCCAGGGGCAATGTTTGCAAATACAAAGCCAAAGACAACTTAAAAAAAACCCCTGTGAAATGTCCATGATTTCCTTCTTTGTGTGTTCAAGAGCATGTTCAGAATGGCGGGGTTGAAGCCGCAAAACATGACTATCTGTAAGACCTAATTTTCAGGCAGAAAGTATAATGACCAAACTGCCACAAGCAGAGGCCAATTCTTAGTTTTGAACACTTACTTACAAGTAACACAAGGAACCTTCCTAGCTGCTGGACCCCACCTTAGAGAGGACTTCCATAAAGGAAGAGAGATCCTATATCACATGTGTGTCTGCAAATCCTTTATGAATCTCCAGTGCTTGGGTTTTCCAAATACACCGAGAGCCAAATTTTCTACCCATTATTTTCTAATTTTCTATCCTTCTCCCAGGCCTCAACATTGCATCATACATGACACAGAGGACGCTGGTGTCATGACGATTGTCTCAGCCTTGTGCTTTAAATTTGTCATATTTTAAAAATTCATTTCTAACATTAGAAATGCTGGAATATTCTCGGTTGTTTTTGTTCTGTTTCCGGTTTTGTTTTAGGTTTTGCTTGAAAACTACTAGGCTGAACATTTTTGCATGTTCGCGAATCCTGCATAGTTGAATGATTGGGGAATTCAATAAAACCCTCAAATATTACAGGGTCTGTGGTGTAAGAGTTGAATTTGATGCCTCCGTGGAACACTGAAAAAAGAAGATCTTCTCAGGTGATAGGCATAGACACATTCAAAAGTCAATGTTGAGATATAAAGTAGTTGTTCTACGTGTTTTTCTCAGTAATCTTTTGGTGGATTGACTTTGCAAAATCCAGTGCTTTTTATTACATTTTTCATTGTGACTCCTATTAAAATTTCTTGAACCGAAAAGAAAAAAGAAAATATTTTTTGCCTGCACAATTTGAGTCTTCATAGTTGCGGTGTATGTCCCTTATAAAAGAAGAAAGGGAGTGTTAAAATGTTAAAACATGTTTTTAGTGAAAATACTGTTTTTGTTCCCCTCCCCTGCCCCTTTCCTGTGTTGGTTATTTCAAGAGAAACCTAGCATTTCTGACCACATTAGGACCAGTTTTAGGATTTAACATTCAAGTGGGAGGGTGCAATGTTTGCCTCCTCTTCAGCAACAAACACCGTGCAGCATATAAAGCTCTCAGCTATTAGCCGGTCTTCATACAAAAACAATCCTGAAATATCAGGTTTTGTTTCCTTCTTCCCTATGTATTTTACTGAAGAAGCACAAGATCCGTTTAAGGACTGTTTTGTCAAACTTAAAGAGCTTTACAGAAAGCACACACGAAGCCTTTCCCCTTCAGGCATAAAAAGGCAGGTGTGGTTAAGGATTTCAGTAGGTGATTTAAAGGGAAAGGAGCAGAAATGAGTTTCTGTGATGTATCAATAGAGAAAGAATTATAGGGATTTGTAATTTAACAGATCCTACCTAAGGATTAGTGTCCACTGATGTTGGGATTGTTATGCTATCTCTTTTAAATCATGCAGACTGTGGTGCTGGGTTTTGAATTAAAATAAACCAAGGCTTTCTAAATCAGCTTCCCACTCATCTAATTCCCTGATACTCCTCTGGAGTGTTATTCCCTGTGAGTAGCTGAGTATGGGCAGAGTTATTTTTATGAGATTTGTGATTAGTTACAGTCCTCTACAATTCCAGATGCCTCTCTGATAAACTGATTTGGTTTTCGGCAGCTCCAGGACAAACCTGTCTGCAGTACTCCAGCTGTTATTTCCAGTTCATGAGAAAAAGTGACCTCATGTGGCCTGTGAATGAATGTTTTTTTCTTGTTTTTTACAGAGAAAATGTGCTATGTATTTTCTTCTGCATGGAGTACAAATATGTTTGGATTTTATGACAGCTTTCCTCAGCGGTATGTAGCTGCGGTGGAGTGCAAGTTACTTTTCATGTATGGATGAATTGCAAAAATTTGGTGATATGCAGATTCAAGGCAGACCTTTGCAGTTTGAGGGCAAAAAAGGAAGCACTGCGGTCCCAGAAGCTCTGGATTGAACAGGCTTCCAATGGTACAATATCAGATGTAGGTCCCATCTTCTTCATCAAGATCTGCTGTGGCCCTTTGGAGCATCATACTGAAGAAGAGCGTGAATAGCGTTGGTGCAAGAACACAGCCTTGTTTCACTCCATTAGTTATTTGAAAGGGCTCAGAGAGTGCATTGCCATATCTCACTTGGCCACGCTGGTCCTCATGGAGCAGGATGATCATTTTAAGGAACTTGGGTGGACATCCTAAACGTTCCAAAATCTGCCACAGACCTTTCCTGCTCACAGTATCAAAGGCTTTAGTGAGAGGACTTAAAGGTTTCCATTTTCCCCTTCCCTGTAAAAACATCATTTTCTCAACTAGATTGGTTAAAGGAATGAAAAATCCTCTTCCTTCCTATAACCTTCGCATTTTGTTACGTCCCCTGACATCCTTGGCAAAAACGACAAATTTAATCTTAAGCCAGAAATACTGTTTCAAATGGAAACTACAAACCACATGTTTAAAAGAATATTTCTTTTTCCTATCATCGATTCAACAAGAAAGGCTCCTGAGGATTTTGTATTTTCCCTGATAAAACTGGGATTCCAAAGAAGTTGCAAAACTGAGGGTGGGTTTACAGTAGTATCAAGAGGATTGAGGGAGACAAGTACTGTCCAGGTTTTTTTCCTTATAATTCTTTTAAGACCTTCTGAAAAGCCTTTTCTGTGTGCTTTACTTATTTGACCTGTCCACTGACAAGAACTGAGATTACAAATGTCAGTAACTCTTTAGAGCACTAAAGCTCACTCAGTGAAGTTTATTTCCTTAACTGATTTCAGATTGTGAACCCACCTCATACATTACACAGAGAACGTATGAGAAACCCTGTTTTGTTCACCCTTTAAATGAAATAAACTTGGTTAATCAGTTTCAGGTCCATTACTAGTAATGATCTTGCTAGAAAGGTGAAAGCAATTTCATACCTGTTATCAAATAATTGTATTATAATGATGCACCTTCCTCCACCCTCTCGTATTCCAGGCTCTTTCCCTTTCTTTCCTTTACGGCACACAGGCTTGTCCTTTGCACAAGCCAACGCTAGATGTCACACAGAGGAGGGTTATTGCTAAGGGAAACAGAGTTCAAGGACAGAACCTTTACCTTCCTGTTTTACTTTATTTTCACTTCTTTCAACAGCAGCTACGGGTTAACTCGTGATAGACCAGCAGCTCTACAAATGGCAGCTGCTATAGAAGATAAAACCAATGCATTTCATAAATTATCCAAAGGTGAATATAATCTTATATTCCTGTCACAGGACCATCAGCTGAGGTTTGATCTCTTTCTTTCCAGACCACTAGACTTCAAAGTGACTCTGTTTTAATTTAGTCATGCTTACTGTCCTGTGAAGAGGATAGACTACCATTTGCGGGTGAATATTACTTAAAATTGTGGTCTTGGAAATTGAGGATTGTTGGTTGAAGTTGCTGTAGAAATTCCAGATCTTGCTGCAATTGCAATGACAATGGGGGGAAATTCAAATTAACCCAAGCCTGCATTAGTTTCTTCAGATAAATCACATCCTTTCTCTGTACACAGAGAGCTGCCTGACTCACTTTTGACTGTTCATCTTCTCTTTTCTTTAATATCCTCGGTTCTCATGCCACATTATGTAATGACTAGAACAGTAAAATTTTGGGTTTGTACATAATTTGTGATAAGTTTTCTTTTTCCTCGATGAAAAGTTCAGTAGTTTTATTATTTAAAGTTTGAGCTTTGAAGTATGAGCCTTAAAATTTCCCCAAATTATGTAGAATTTTACAAATCATATTTGTAATCCTTTTATTATTTAATCTTTGGAGACCTTTTGTGATAGATGTGTTACATCTATCAACGGTGTCTCTTATTCCTATTAAAATCACTACAGTTGCCCAGTGACCACTACAGTTTCATCTGCTGTCTGGCTGCTTTTATTACTGAGCAATCATTTTAAATTATTAATTTAAACCACAAAACCTGTAATATTAAATTCATATATTTTGATACTTGAATCATCAACAGAGAGATATATATCATATGGTCATGAATTACATAGAAAATGGTGACTGGAATAGTCAAAGTCTTAAACTATCATGACTTTTTGCAGTTATTTGGTTTCTGGGAGAAGAAAGAGGTGTTGCCTTGTAGATAGTGTTGTTTAATTACTCAAAGAGCAATATGCAATGAAAGAAAGATAAGCAGAGGAATTTATATTTATGTGATGTCTTGTTGGAAGCATGGCACTGTTACACCTTCATTTTCTTGGAATCACAGCTGAGGATGGAAGGCACCTCTGGAGATCACCCAATGCCAACCTCCCTGCTCAAAGGCAGAGCAAGCTGACCCAGGGGTTTTGGGTATGTCCATGTACTGTCACAATAAAATAATGCTTTCTTGTGTTCAGGTATGTTTCTGCCAATTGCGTCCTGTCCTGTCACTGGGCATCACTGGGACGAGAAGGGGTCTCTTTTCTTTGCTACAGGACTCTGCCCATGAATTACAAAGTTTATTCCTGAGTTATGATGTCACATGAAAGGTCCAGGCAGTAATGTCTCTTGCCTCAGTGCCCTGCAGAAGTATTTATCTGCCACGTAATGTCAGCCTTTTAACCAAATAAATAATTTATGGCCAGTGTGTGATGATACAAGTGCCTGGGAATGGTGCACTGTGTGGAGTGGAATAAAGCTGTCAGTGTGAAAGGGCACTGGTAGAGTCCAGAGTGGATCAATGGAAGCAGAAAGACACTTCTGTTTGATTTATAACTAAGTGATCTATTTTGAAAGGTCTAAGTTTGTAGAGCTATACTCTTGCAACTGCCTTCTTCCATGATCATGCAAGATTTTGGGGTATTTTGAATAACATGGAAATTATCTGTTTAATTTTTAGCTAATTCAGTAATTTACTAATTTTAGTTAATTCAGTGACATCTTAAATGGGGCTGATTCAAGTAGTCATAAAGCAATGAAACAAGCCATACACAACCAATGCTCAAAGGTTGTTCCAACATTACCTTGGAGTTAATGCTCCATCTACTTGCTCATGGCATTCTGCAGTATTTACCAGTTATTCCTCACCATAAAATACTGGTTTTAGTCCTCATCCTGGAAAAGCTGGTCCTCTGAGTGCCAGTGGTGCTCCTTCTGAGGGAGGTGGGAATGAGCTTCCTCCCTCATGGAATGCAACTTTACCCAGAGCATTGGCAGCAGAATTGCGACATGGCAGCCATGGGCTCAGGTACGGATGGCAAAGCCAACCAGGGGAGGGATGTTTTCTCCTGTGGTCCCAAACAGAATCCAGCCTCGGAATGAGCACAGACACAGAGTAACGGACCATTGCTGGCTTAGGAGAAAAACAGCCTTTTCATAAGTTGTTGAGAGCTGGCCACTGCTCTGACCTGTTCTGCGTGTTTGTGTTTGTGCCCAGGTGGGATGGGATCAGCTTGATCAGCTTGGAACTCTATCACTCAGCAAATCTGACTCTCAGTGAGAATAATGGCTTGGTTGTGCTTTGTTTTTTCCATCTCACGCTGAAGAAATTAAAGGAATCTGCTTATTTATTTAGTCACATAAAAGAAGTTTTCCTTATATCTAGAATTTAAAAAAACCCCCAAACTAAAATCACGTATTGATTTGGTGAGCTGTCTGGTCACATGATTGAAACCCCATTTGTTCTTGGAAGCCGCTTGATAGAAAACCCCTGGGATGCAACCCCCTATTAATCAGTACCAATATATTGTCCAATATTATAAACAAAGCAATTGCTTTCTCTTCTTCCTCTTGTCCAGAGTTATGCTTCAATTATTTTTCTTGACTTCAGGTTATTCATATTTCTATGATATTCTTTTGTTTGGAGGACACATTTTTGCTTCCCTATTCTATTCATATCTTCTTTTTAGCACACCTCCCCCCATCCCTGCCCCAAAATTTGATTAAATCTCAGTGTTGACTTTGTCATTAGTATGGCAGCACACTGGACAAGTCAGAAACAAACCTTAATTTAGAAATAGTGCAATATTTTACCCAAATAAAGTGGCATGTAGGCAGTTTAGGAAAAAATTATCAACAATGGCATCTGTATAGTTTCTTCTGTTGGTGATACTGACCTCTGCAACTTCCACAGGTGTTCTTATTTTTCCTAAAAACATGTCTCCAAAAAAATGTCAAAACCAGTGCTTGTGTAGAACAAAGCATTTCTGTGGAAGGTGAATCAAGATACTTCACTTAATACTGGGTCTGCTGTGAGAAGTGACTTTTTTGGTGTTTTAGCTTGAAAAAGCAATAAAATCATGAGTCTGTGCTGCATTTCAACAATCCTCATAATTTCCTCTCAAAAGTGATCAAACAGACAAAGAGTGGGAAATGTGTAGTTACTTGCACACCTTGTGAAAGAGGAATGTCTTTAATGCAATCCAGGTCAGCTTTCCATCTACTTTTCATTGACTGAAGGTTTGGAGTAGCGCTAGGGATCAAACGCAAATTCTGGGCATGCCAAATGCACTAGTGTCTTGGAGACAAAGGTTACTTTTGCTGGATGAAATCTCTTCCAGAATGAAATTTATTTATCTATACTTTGTTTACTGTGAAATGGCTGGAAGTTATTTTCATTAGATTCCTTTTGTGTGTGCGTTGCTTAGTTTTGTGGTTTTGTGTGTGTGTGTGGTTTTGGGGTTTTTTGTTGTTGTTGTTGTTGTTTTTGCTTGCTTGGTTGGTGGGTTTTTTTTGTAATTTGATTAATTAGTTTCCTTTCCAGTCATGGAGATGGTGGGTCAAACAGGCAAAATTCAGCTCAAATAGTAAAGAAGTGCATTTATAAGTGTTCAAAACCAGACATCACTGTAGAGTACATGTAAAAGGAAACCAAAGTAATGAGGAGCATTGTCTGTTTCTCATGAAAAAGTGGGGGCAGGAGGTGTTGGTGGGGAAGATGTGGCTGTGCTTCTGTGGGCTTCTCTCACTGACCAGAGTCCTGAGCCTCACACACCAGACTTGTTCTCTGTTGGAAGCAGCAGCTTTCAACACCAGTTAGGAGAGATCTGTACAGTCCAAGATCTCTTAGGGTTCAGCGTGGAAAAACCCAGGTGCCCTGGGAGGTCAGTAGTGCTTCCCCAGACCCCAATGAGCAGAGCTCAGCATCGTGCTGTGACCACAGCAAAGGTGCTGTGGGCCATGGCTCTTTTCCAGTCCCATCCAGCAGTATAGAAATCACAAGTTGAAATGTATTGGAGGGTCAAAAGATTGAACAAGCAGAGAATTCAATGGAAGATACTCCTGATTACTGCCTGGCAATACTGTGTGGAAGTGGAGCTGGGAGCTCAGCAGCAAAGGGTACACTCAGGCATTGTACAAAATGCTGCACTACAAGACAAGAATTTGGATAAAACTCTTCCACAACTCATGTGACCACAGCTGTGAACTCCAGCTGAGATGCAGACAAAACTTGCTAATTTCTTGGCAAGCAACAGTAAGCAGCAGGACTGTCTCTTCAAAAGATGCCAGGCAGTTTATCTTAAAGTATCCAGTCAATGAGGCTAAGTCAACACTTAAGATGAAGGGTTTAGTGATCTCTCTTTTCTCCCCTCTGTGGGCCCAAAGTCCTCTTCTGTCTGATTTATGAGTTTCTTCTGGTTTCTGAATGGCCCTTGATCTTCCTTCTGAAATCTGAGATCCAAAGTGCCCTCCTTAAACTTCTCTTTCACACTCAAGTGTAAAGAATCAGTTTCCAAGTTTCCTAGTGGACAGTTTGTGCCTACCACCCTTCCATCCTGTTCCCAAATATGTTAGCGGAGGAGAGTGGCTATAGATTATTACACATCTGATAACAAGCCAGATAAAGCAGGGCAAAATTGCATGCATTTCACATGTGACACACAGAGAAGATACAGAAATGAGGCATGTAAGGTGACACAACATTTTGTGCTGAATAAAATGCTTGAATCCAGAAAAGAAAAATCCAAATTGCCTGCACTAATCACTCTTCTGCATCCCAGAAGGTACCTCATAGAAAGAGGGAAGATTTGCTGATGGAGTGGCAGGCAGTCACCAAAAAAATCAATCCGAAGTAAAGTGTTCATTGGGTGGCTCCCCATGAAATTTATTGCTTGTCATCTCCTGGCAGCTTTCTTCAGAGCATTCAAAACTCGAGAGAAATTGACAGTGTTTGAAATTTCGCAGCAGGAAGTATTAGTTTTGTCTGATATGTTTTGGGGGGTGTTTGCTTTGTGTTTTTTGTAGATTGGCCCTTGTTATTTTTCCATTATGTTTGTGCAGATTGGAGCACGACACTGTGACCCAACCTGGAAATATCTGGCATCTGAGCAATGGAGCCTGATGTTTTTGGCAGGGGAGGAAATAGTTGCTGTGGTAGTACTGGTGTGTGTGCTGTGTTGCAGACATGCCTCAACTTCCTAAAGAGGTCTTTTTGCTGAGTTTTGAATGCAGTATTTCAGGTCAGGACAGGGGAAATACCCTTTCAGTAAAATCTGTGTGATGCTGGGGGACTTAGCGAAGATCTGGATCTTTCTTTCTGGATCCCCACCTCTTCCTCAGGGGGGAGGTGAGGGAGGTGACTAGGAAAGGAGTCCTTCCAAATTTACGGCCATAAAATACCAAAGAAACTTGGGATTGTGTGGCTTTCAGAAAGTCCTTGTCCATACACCATTAAACCTTGAGGATATTGGTAATTAAAGCAGCAACCTTGACTCTGAGTTGTGACTTCTAAAGAATTTAAGGGACTTAGGCAATAAACCATCTTGTTTTACATCATCAGGGCAAACTTAGTAGATGTGGCAGGAACTTGACAGCTGGTGTCCCTTGTCCTCTGTGCTGCATGTCAATTCACTGGCTGGACCAGTCAGACACATTGATTTTGAGGCTATGAGTACAAAAAAAGAGCAGGTGAAACCTGGAAATGTGACCGACATGAGACTTGTTCAAAACAAATACCACTTCTGCTTGGAAGGTCTTGAATTTTGGTTTCTTAAGTAAATTTATTACAATGTCTTTGAATACCTTGTCAGCAGTGCTGTTAACAGAGCACAAAGCATTCACACACTTAAAAAAGAGATTCCACCCTTCCCAGGACAGTCGTTTGGCTTTATCTCCCAAACTCTCGATAAGGTGCTGATCAGAAGGAGAACATTGATTTCTTTAGCTTATTTTGTTCTTCAGTCACTCAATACAAGATAAGACACCTGAAGGTACTTGATTTGACGGTATGAGTAACAGGAATCTGCTGAATTTCCAAGGCTTCCAGTTTTCTTCCACAAGTGGGTGGTCTTTGCTACCTTCCTTGGACAGGTGCCTAATTCCTAACACTGCTGCATTTTCAGCAAGTGACATTGCAGCAGTTGTTATGTCAGAATCAAGAGCTCTGTAGTTTTTAACCAAAAGATGTAAAAAGTGAAAGATTCCTTGGCTTTCCCTCTCATTCTCTTTGTTACAATCCCTGAGATGACTTGCACTGCCCTTTTTTCATCACATGATCTACCGAAGCTGAAACATTATTCAGCCAAATACAGGTGCCAACAAAAACTGAGTCACGCACACAATGCAGTGAATTATTTGGGGTTCAGCTGAGACCTTGGTACATATGTGGCTGTCCCACACAATGACATGTTTTGCTGTTGTTTGTGCTCAAGGCTCCTTACACTCTATGTCAGGTATCCAGTGATGTGTGTCACACCCTATGTCTAAACAAAAATATTTAGAGGACTCACAGTGCTCTGTGTAAGGTAAATCCAAACTAACCAGATACCAGGAAGCACCTCTGTTCATTCACAAAGGAACCAAATCTTGTGGACTGGATGCACCAGGTCAAGACAATTCCGCTTTACTGTGTTGAATTTGCCTTTAGGGATGATGTTGTGCAAACTGCTGACAAGTTACCCTGGATTGTTTAGTTTTTAAGTTTTGTGTTTGTTTTCTGCACTCTGGCTGAAAAAAAAGAGAGTCCAGCTGGGTAATTTTAAGTCAACAGCGATGCCAAAGCCTGTCTGTACTGCACAGAGGTTGTGCAAGATCTCTGAGTGAATGTGGGGTGGTGGGCCCTCAGAGACAAAGACACAGCACTTTGTGGGGGCACAGCACTCATTTGGGGACAAAACTCATTTGGGATTTGCTTCATTAGCAGGGTGCTCCATCACAGCCAATAAGCCCTGTCTCTCTTCAGGACCAGCCCTCCTAGCACAAGGCTGTGCTGCTCCACAAGGATATTTCTGCATAAAATCATGCCCATTGTGCAGGAAAAATATGCCCTTGAATAACCACATGGAAATATTTGGCTGTGTTTGTTTCTAATTCGAGATAAAATGATTAAATCAGACATCAAGACAAGTCAGTGACAAATGGCCATGGTAAAATTAGCTGTAAGGGTACCTCAGCTGTGCTCCCCATGCTGTGAAATGCACCCTTTTGTTGTGCCTTTCCTCCTTCCTCTTCTCCTTGGAAAAGGCCTGGACATTGCTCAACCCCCCTGTGCAGTCTGGAGCACAAAACTCTGCACCAGCACGCTCCAGCAGGGAAATGAGGAACATCCTCTGCAATGAGGGGAAATAAAAATGTGTACACTCACTTCTCAGGCCTTCCAAGGCTGTTCAAGAATCAGCATAACAAATCTGGTGATGCTGTCAAACAGATGAGTTTGTAGTAAACATATACTTCTTAGTGGACTGGAGAAGTTATGAGATTCCTTTCTCCTCCTTATGACAAATTCCCAAAACAGGAAGTGAGAAATTTGGAGTTCGAAAAATTTAATTATTCCTGAAAACAAGAATAGCTTTTTTATTTCTTGTGGGGGTTTGTTTGTTTTGATTGGTTTGGTGGGGTTTTTTGTTTGTTTGTTTTATTTTGGTTTGTTTTATTTTGTTTTGTTTTTAATGAAACAAGCTGACTTTTAAGCCTTCACCCACATCCCAACCTGGCCTCTTTTTTTTTTTCTTTTCTGACTGTGCCAGCTCAGGTTTTCTCTCTACAGCAGGATACCTGAGGCAGGTAGAAAAAGAAATGTCATTACAAAGAAATGCCTATTCCCAAACTGCCCGTACTAGGAATGGCAACATGGATCCAGCTTAGGTGAATTAGGCTTTTATTTTGGAACTTTTAGGACAGTAATGAAGTTACACTGTTTACCCTGCAGACCTTACTTGTCATTGAGGCCCTTTCTTCTTGCCCAAGTATTTTTCCCCTGGTCCTTGTGGACACCTGACAGGGCTGGAAAGCCCCAGAGTTGGTCAGAAAAATGTCAGCTGAGAAATGTCTAATTCCTTCTCGAAATACATTAGGGCCAGGGGCTCTCTTCCATCCAGAATGGACAATTTCCATTATCATCCTTGTAGAATTTGGATTTCACAAAACTATAAATTTTACCTAGTGACTTCCAGTTCTATCCAATAATTTGTGAAGTGCTGTTTGTTAAGAAGTCATCTGGTCTTGATTTGAAGACTAGGAAATTAATTCAAACTGATGGAGAACTTCCACAAATGACAAATTCCATCAAACTGATGGGTCTCAACTTGATTGAAACAATATCAGAATTTCTTTTTTTACATAATATTTGTTTTTGTGGATGAGTTAGGGAAGAATGAATGGTCTCTTCTAAGAAATTTTGCTTTGAAACTGTGGTTTTGTAATGCCAAGTTTTCATTATAATTACTTTTTACACCGGAAGTCTGTCACTAATTCAATATAAACTTAATGTAACAAGAGTTTCAAATATGTCCAAAATGAGTTCTTAAATACTGATCTAAACTCATGATGAGTATGAACTGGCACTGAGTTTTAGCTGTGTGAGTTCAAAAGGAAATTAAGCCAATAAACAAAGCGTAGGAATTAAATGGCACATCCTAACTCAGTTTTCCTTCGTTCTTTTGCTCATTAGCCTCAATGCACGTGTTTCTCCCTGGGGGTGAAAAATGTTGGACAGGTCTGGGAGGAGAGACTGGAGCAGCTACTGGGACTCTGCTGCTCCTCTGGTTGGGTGTCAGAATAAGTGCCAGCTAAAGTCAATCCAGTGTGATGTTCTAAAATTAAAGGAAGTAAAGAAAGGGTAAAACATGGTTAAGAGTTGAGTATGGAGACAGAAATATCAGGATCCTGAACTCGCCGGACCTCAAGTTAAAAAATGTGCAAAACTGGCCTCTGGTTTCTCCTCCCCTACCAGAAAAGATACTTAGCCCAGTGGCCCCTAATGATGAGTTCTTATTCCCTGTGTTCTTCTGAGAAATCAGAGAGAAATAGGCAAAAGGGAATCCCCGTAGCACGTTACAGAATCAGCCTAATTTATTTTTCTGGTATGGAAACATCATTGAAAGGCGTTTTGCTTTCAATTGATTGGGGTAGTGTTTTACTCATGTCTAGATCTGACTTCCTAAGCAGAAAACATACTTTTGCAAACAGCTGTACATTGAAACTTAAGGGGAAAAAAATAAAAATTAAGGGATCACAGAAAATGTTTTCTCCCTTCAGTTCTAAAAGATATAATATTTTCTGTATTTTTTGATTTTGGCAAAGACTGCAGTGGATGCCAGCCAGAAAGCAAGTAAAATACAGTCAAAGACTGCCCTTGTCCACATGTTTGAAATGGACTACCAAAAATGCATCATTTTTTCCAACATTTTTGTTGGGTGGAGTGCGGAAGGTGATTCCCCCTTCACACCCTTACATAAATATTTGTACAGAACAGCTTTAGCTTAACCTGAAGGGAAAATTCTGAGAGTGCTTCAGAAAGCCTGTGGCAGGAAATAAAAACTTGAAACAATTTCCATTAAACTGTTGGCTCTGAGCACGATGTCATGGGCTTGGCATACGTGGTGGGTTTTGAGTCAAACAAACGGCCCTACAGAAAACCCTGAAGGTTTTTGACTACATCTTCACAAACTGTCTCTGTTACTCGCCAGCCACTGGAAAGGAGTGGAGGAAATGCTTTACTGCCTCGGGAGAGCACATTAAATAAGCCTGCTGTCCTTTTTCTACCTCCCCACTGAAAAGCAGAAGAATAGTGAAAGGACACCTATCTGAGGGGGAAAAAAATGCATAGCATCAGAGACACAAAGGGAATGTATAAGGGATCATAGGACAAGCACTTGTTTTAAAAATTAAGAGGTCTTTTGTAAAAGGATTAAAGGTTTGGGCTTACTGCAAATGGCCCAGCTCTTGGCAGTGCTGTTCCCTCTTAATCCAGCAAAGGAAAAACCAGGAATAGGTCTAAATTAGGTACTTGGGGAACAGTGCTGAGTTGAGCACTGGATTTAGACCTCGACCCGGTTTTCCCCATGCTAGTTTAGGTTAAAACTCGTAATTATCCTGTGACCCATCCCCAGGTGCCTCAATTAGAGACTTCACTGCTTTGTAAAAACAAATCTGAGGTTGGCAAACACTCTGCTGGTCTCCCTGCCCTGGATTTATCCCACTGAAACTCCACACTGGTAGACCAGCATCAGTATTATTTCCTCTCTTTGGGTCAGGTACCTGGCCAGCATCACAGGCCTGCCCTCCTGCTGCAGGTAACCCTCGAGGCTCCACTTCATTCTCCTTTCCTAGTGCCCCACTCACCCTGTCACAAACACAGAAAGTCAAGAAAACCCTGATTTTTGCAAGAAAGTTGAGGTGTCCCACTTTCCAGTTTCATTTATAAATGGTGGCAGCTGATGGCTTGGCTACCTACTTAAATTGATTTTCGCCCGACTTGAAAGTGAAAACACAAAGCTAATGCATTTTAACCTGAAAGTGAACAGAGGCATCCTTTAAAAACAGTGAAATATGTCTTTGTTGTGCAAGGAAACTTGCATTTCACTGTATTACCACGAGTGTGATGTCCTCACAGTGACTTACCAGTGGGCCTCTTCTCATGGTTAAGCTTGTGAGAAGTAAAGGAATTACTAAAGAGTAAAGGAATAAAGACGTCTCTTCTCACTCTGTCATCGTCATTACAACTGAGGTCACTGTTTTGATGGTGGTTCTATATAAGGTAGACACATCACTGAAGAGTTTAGCCAAAAACTTTGGAAGACCAGGCCACAGGCAAATTGGATTTAAAATATTATTTTATATATTTAATACAATGCCAAGAATTTTAGTGCTTTATACAATTAAAGAAAAAGTGTATGAAAAGATTTAACAAAGACCACAGCTTTATGAGATGAGTGGTGTTGATTTCCAGCAGTCTGGGATGTTTCTTCCAATTCTCCTTCTCTACCCTGTTAGTTTTGGATGACTGGGGAGGATTGGGCAACACCAGCCTCTCTCCAAATTCCCTGATCCTTCTAATCTGGAGAGAAATACCACTTTGCAGTTATCTTATTTGCTTTCCCTATTAGGAAAACGCAATTCAGCGTATCTGCCACCAGCCAGCCCCTAATTGCTCTGTGTAATTAGCCAATTAGCGGCTGTCAGCGAGCCCTAAAGCGTCCCTCCCTATTTGTGCTCTCCGTGAGCTCCAACAGCACTGGGATGTTTGTAATGTCATCCCGAAAGGAGACAGCATCTTTTGTTTGGTTTGAAGGTCTCTGTTCAGCCTCTCCGTGCAGACTAAGAAGCTGCACTGCCACGAAACAACACATGAAACAACGTCCCTCACCATGGCTCCTGGAAACAGACTGTAACGCAGTGCCAGCCTGGAAGACCTGAAAGGTGTTTTTTTAAATTATTATTTAGTTCATTAAAATTACTTTTTGAGGACTTAACACCTTGAATACTTCCTTTTCTGGCTCAAAAAAGTCAATGATCCCACCAGGACCCAAAGGAGCCTCTGATAGGAGTGACTGGGGAGAAAAGTGTGACTCTGGGGCTATTGCTGAACAACTGGGCAGCGAAATAGGACCCTCACAATGTCTCCCACGTTCATCTACTGACTTTCTCCAACCTGGGTGGCCACTTCCTTGGTTGTATCAATGTTTGAAAATGTGAGTGATTTGTGCAGGAATACAGTTTGGTGGGGCAGGGATACCTCAGAGTCCTTGCCCTTGAGTTTCTTTTGTTTCCCTCAGTAAGTTAGGTCAGCTTCAGAGAAAGAAACAATTAAATATACATACTGCTTTGCATTTTTAATGCTTATAAATAGGCATTTAGCAAATGGACAGGGAATCTTTAAACACCAGAGCAAAAGTTACAGCTTTAAGACAAATCATTGCAGCAAGTTTTTACTAAAGACTTCCCTTCAATAAACCATTGCTTTGCATTTGGGAGATGTGGAGGATTTATTAATGTGGACTCTTGGTCCCTGCCATGATGGAAGTATTCCACAGTGCTGCTCAGATACTTGATCTCAGAGTTCTCATTCACAAATCTAAGTCACATTTTCTAGATATAATTTTTAGTCTGCTAAATATTATTTAGGCAAAGACTTTTATGAAAAAACTTAGGTTTTGGAATGTGGTCTTCTGTGTCACAGTTGGGCTGAAATGATTGACTAATTTGTAATGGAAACGAAGTTTAAAAAGCTATGCAACAGTAGATATGAATTGTTGATTGGCCATGGCCTTCTCTTCCCACTGGAAAATGTTCCCTTGGAAATGTTTTCAACAAAGCATTTTATCTGAGTACCCAGCACTAGCAATATGTGTATGCGCGAATGTGCCCATCCATCTCTACCATTGTCCCGTCGCAGAGTGACTGTCCCTCTGACTCTTTGCTCTCTTTTGCCTGCTAGAGTATTTTTAGGAAAAAAAAAAAAAAAAACAAAAAAAAGAAAAATTAAGTTACCTTCTTAGCACCAAATCAGGTGATATGGAGCTTTTGGCTGTGCTGAATGGCTAATTGTCTTTCTCTTAGACAAGGTTTTTTAAAATTTGTTCTCCTATGGCCATGAGGTTTTGAAAAAATTTAGGATGAGGAAATACTTCATCCTCACTTCTTGTTGGAACTCCATTTACTTTAGTTGTATTGTAAGTAAAATTATCATTTATCTGTATCCAAACCTAACACATGGGTTTATGTTGGATATTTTATATAATTTTTTTGTTAATGAAGCTGCCTAAGAGCTTTCCTCTTCTTGTGTTTCTTGCTCTACCATATGTGTAATAATAAAGCCAATTAAAATAAAATAAATTTTTTAAAAAATCTACTGGTGTGTAAGAAATAAAAATTTAGCTCCCTAACAGCCTGACTGAATTCCATGTACAGTTAACCTTGCATGACTGATTACTGGATTGCTGCTGCTGCTTACACAGACCCAAGCAAAGCCTTTTTAAACACTTCGTCATAGGCTTGGCTGAAAATGATCAAAATAATATATTTTTGGGATCAGTGCAGAAACTTTGGTCTTGTATAATGCATTGGGAGAGTGAATACCTCTGTAAGCAATGTTAATTGTGAATAAGAATTATTATAAGGAAGTGTTATGAGTGTTCTTTTTTTGTAGAGTATTTATTTTTTTGTTTAGGATTTAAGTACAAATCATTTTTCTTTTTCAAGAGAAGATGGAGACGCTGTTTTTTAAAATTTGTGAATGTAAATATCAATTTTTCTGGAAGTATTCAGCCTTGAAGATCATGTTTTAAAAAAATGGGAAACAGTTTTTCCTGGTGCAAACCCTGATGCACTCCTTTTATGATAACTATGCTTGAGACAATTTGATGTTTGGAGAAGCTGTGGGAATTGAGGACCTTTTTCATAGCTCTGTGTTTTTTTTGAGGATATTCTTGTGCATTAGGATGTCACCTCTTGGTGTAATAAAGTTGAAGATATTACTATAGAATGTAGATGCAGAGAAACGAGAAGAAGGGTTAAAAATACCCCAGATGTTAGTTTTGTGCTGCGTACTGTATTTTTCCAGAACTAAATATCCAAAAAAAACTCTCCTGAGGCAAGATGATGCAGTACAGCTCAGCTATACCTGATTGCAGCCCATAACAGCATAAAATATTATTTTAAGTGGCTTTGCCCAAAAGCAACGCTTGGTGCATGCTGATAACCCTGTGCTGCATTGATCACCAAACAAAGAAATGTATTGTTGGCTTCCTGTGATAGATGGGCAGAAAACAGATCACCTGGATCTTTTGGAGCTGATTAGGATGTAATAATGACTTGAAAACAGTGTGATTGCAGCTTGGTGTTGCAGTTTGGGTTAAGACACTCTGATGATCCTGAAAGCCACTCACAAACCTGCTTTAGGGCTTTTTTTTGGTCAGGTTGGATTTTAGTTTGGACTCCAAAACAAAAATCCACACTATAGATGTGGTTCAAAGGTGTTTGAAGGCTTTAGCAGTGGTTCAGACCTCTATATTCCTCTCCTGGATGGGATGCAGCCTGAACTTCAAATTTAGATTCCTCCAAAGGGAACCCAAATCACACCCACCAAAACTACCAAATAAAACAAGCCAGAAGGCAAGAATTGGAGATGATCAGAAGATACACTTCATAACCTTCAATTAGTAGTAGTGTTTTTCTTAATTTACATATGTAGCTGACCTTAGCCTGTGTGTACAGCATTTAAACTGTCATCTAAATAAAGAAATCACTCATTTTTGTAATATTCACAAGCTTTGAAACAGTTGACTAAGAGATGTTTCAGTTCAAGGAAGAGCTGAGCAGAGTCAAGTGATCAGTTTAAGTGTTTTTTCCACTAAAGACCATAAATACCATATATATGAAAGTCAACATGACAGGAGTGTTGTTGGGTTCTTCCTGTCATCCTTTCCCTCTGGTTTTTGTATGGTATGGTTTTTTGAGGTATGATTTTCTTGTTTGTGGTGAAAATAAACACTAACAAAGAACTAAAACATCATCAAAACACATCCTTGAAAGTCAGAAAAGGGAACAGTCATTTATGTGTCATGGTTGTTAACACAGAATATAAATTTATGCTGTGACTTTTTTTAATTAATGGTAAAAGGTAAACACGGATTCAAAAGCCAGTCCTGCTGAAAGAAGACTTCTCAATTTATCTATCTTGTGTTTGTGCTGGAAATAAAAATTTTTAAATCTGATATTTTTCTACATAAAAGAAAACAAGAAGCTTGATTTTTTTCTATCTATTAAAGGACTCAGGATGAAATTAAGCAGAAAGCCAAGACCATCATGCATGTCAGCACAAAGAACATCAGTATAGGAGGGAAGGAGCTGAAATGCCTTACAATGCATTTTTTAATTAAAGGACAAATCCTAGATTGTTCTTATTCAATCAGTATCAAGACATACCATTTTAGGTTTGTTTGCTGTCATTTAAAAAATAAAAAAATTGAATCCATTAAATACCCATTGGACACAGTGGAAAATATGCCAGTGCATAATGCATTAGCTGAGGCCCCTGTTAGGACTGTTATTATTAGGAAAAAACAATTGCTTGCCTCTGGCACTATATTGAAGGAATAGATGGATTTTACCCTGTTGGGGCTTTATGGATTGAGACATTGAGACATTCCCAGACTTAAAAAAAAAAAAAAAAAAAAAGAGAGAAAAAGACTCAAAAGACTTTTAATGAGAATTTCCAATTTGAGATTGAGGTTTAGCAAAGAAGAAGAAGAAACCCCTTCCAAACCCTCGATTTTTTACAAATCTGTTGTTTTTTGTTTTTGTTTTTTTTTAAATTATGCATTTAGACCTGTGGCTTGGTGATTATTAGGCAAAATATAACAAACCCTGAAAGATCAGGAGATGATATATTGCTTTTCCTTGTTCTTCTTAAAGAACTTTCCAGGACACCCTTGTTTTAAAGAGATCATCCCTACACCTGGCATGAGGAGTAATTATTTTTCAGTAGTTATTTCTTTTCAGCAGTAATTACTTTTCACCAGTTCACCTTACCTTTCTCTTAAAACTAATACTGTTTGGATGGGGGTGGGGTTGTTGTATTGTTTTGAGGTGGCTTCTGTTAATTTTGGGGGGAGGTTGTTATGATTTCTAATTTGAAACTCAGGGAAATCTTGTCTTTTTTATATAGCAAATTACCTGGAATTGGAATTTTACTGCTACATAGCATATTTGTTCATCTTTTGTAACTGAAAAAGCAAGAAATTGGCTGAAAAATGTATAAGAATCACCTTAAAACCTACAAGAAGAACAACTTTTTGTTGAACAGAAACCCGCTGGTATCATCCTTGATTAAATGATGGAATGGTTGAAGAAGATGGCAGATACTACTTCATTTGCTAAGTATTTAGGTGAAAATCTACACATTTCTGGCTTTGGGGTAGTTTCATCAAGTCTTAAATCCAGTCACTTCCAGGCATGACAACATTGACTCTGTTTTAAATATTGAGATGTCATTGAATGGAAGCTGCTACTATTAATTAAAATCATAATTGTTGAGTGACTGTTTCTACCAGAGGCAGTTTTAGTAATGTTGTGAAGTGAAAATTGTAATAGTTTTGAGAATTGTTTTAACTAAATTGCTAGAAAATAAAGATAGTTTTTCTCAACTATGTATTAATGATAACACAGACTTCCCTTATTCTCAGTAACAAATTTTCCAAAGCTCTTTTTCCCCTGTGTTTAAGCATGGCCAATACACAGACACCTACTGGAATATTAGCATTTCCAAGTGAAGTGGTGCAGTACAGATAACTTTCTGGGTTAATCTGGCACAGATCAATAGAAGAATGCAGAAATAGTGTGATTACAGGAGCCCAAAAGTTGGCCCAGTGCTTTGAATAATTAATTCTTTGCCTGATGCTGGAAATCTTTCTTGTTTCACATTACAGAGAGTGATTTTTTGTTGAGTTTAAATTTCTGAGTCTGGAAGGTTACAAAATAATTTAATAAATTTTACCATACATGAAACACTGTTCTACATTCAATTTCTAGTGATCCATATGAAGTGTAACATCAGCCATAACGATAAAAATAATAATTAAAAAAATTTGTTCCTTACTTATGCTTTATTTTATTTTGCAAGATGGCAGAGAACACAAGGAAGAAATTGATACTTTCATTTGTACTTTAAAAAGGCTTCAAAGAAGCATAAACCAAAGGATTTGGAATACATATCTCTTTATTTTCTTTGTAAGTCATATTCACAGTTCCCCCCCACCCCCGTCCCCCTTAGTCTTGTAATCATGTTGTTTACTATGGCAAGGTAAGTACTTTCATACTTTGATCTACTCCTTTCCTTTTTGTGTGTTCTGGGACAGAAGTGGGAAAACAGTCAGTCAATAAGGAGAAATCATCACACTGAAAAGAACAACATTATTTAATTGTTGGTAATTCATGGGCATTAAAATTCTGATACATTGAGAAATAGAAGATAATGACAGAGAAGATGATACTAATGATATTCTCTCATTAACATAAAATAGCACAGTCTTTTATCCAGTTCTTAAGCTGCTTTTTGAAGTTTTTATTCAAGCACCTAGCTAGATTAGTCCAAAATAAGAAAAACATCCTGACATTTGACATTACAAAAGGAAATTAAGTCAGTAGCTGTAAAAAATAAATATAATTCGTGTCTTTTTTTTGTCTATGTGTGCCCACTTCTCAGCTAATCATACACATTTTTAGTTTTTATATCTGCTTACATTACTAATTATTTTTCATGCTTATTTTTTTCCTGATACAAACATATTTTCATCAAATTACCCAAATATCTGTACGTGTTACAAAGATGCGTTACATGTGACTCCTACAAGCAAAATCTTCTGACGCAGACTTTACAGGCATTAAATGAAATAAAATTGGCCGTTTCTGTGAGCACACACACCAGCTCAGCACCTCTCTGCAGACCTAAACCCTTGTGCTGCCAAGCTGGGGAGGGATCACTTGGGTGGTGCAGAGCCTGCTCAGCCACCGGCCTGGGGTTTTTTGGGGGGTGCACAAACCAAGGGTAAGTTTTGAGGGGGTGCTACGCACGAGGCTGTTACAGTGACAGCCCCAGGAAGGTGTAGACACAGTAAGCATTAAGCTAGAGCAAGCCTGAGATTGCTGTGATTTTAGGACCTGACCAGCCATCTCCAGAGCGTTGCAGAGTTGGTGGAAAGGTTGAAATTGCCTTTCCCGCAGTGCCTTTGGTCTAGCAGTGAGGACACTTCAACCAGCCCCACTGAGGGGGTTGGGTGTGTACATTTAATTTTGTTTATTCTATTTTTTAATGCAGGCAAAATATAATCCCCATTCCTGCTTTAAAAAAAAAAAAAAAAAATGTGTCTGGGTGAAAAACCCTGCAAGGGGTTTTCCTGGAGAGGTAAAAAAAATAAGAAAAAAAGTTTCATGAGGGTCTCTTCACCTCTGTGCAATAAGAAAACCATGCAGCCTCCTCCAGACCCAGCAGGACTTTGAAGAGCATAGAGCCAGCTGCAGAAGGCTCCCCTCTTTACAGGTACTCTGGGTCTAGATAGGTAGCTACTGGGACATTCCCTTCAGCTTTTCCCTTCCCACAACTGCCCTGTCCAAGCTTTAGAAAACAACTATGGAATAGTCTGTGTCTTTTTTTCCATTCTCTGAAGGTTGGATGGGAGAATAACATGTATTTCTTGTGGCCATGGTCCACTCTTGCAAACCCTATTCCTTATCTTGGTTATATATTTGATATTTTCTTTCTATTTCTGTTTGTTTCTCCAAAGGGTTCATAAAAAGTTCTGAACAGCCTGAGAAAACGTGCAAAATGGACACCGATTGAAAAAAAGATTACATGGTTTTGGGGGCTTAACCTTAATAAGTCTCCATTTATAGCTAAAGGACAGTGTTTCAAGGAAATCCAGTTCCTAGTGGATTACAAAAAGTGGGGGTTTGGCACTGAGATTGCTCCATCTGTACAATGTGAGGAAATATCCACAGAGGATGAAAATGTCCTCAGATGGATGGAAATTTGCCTCTGAGCTTGATGGGAATGAACCCCAATAAAGTGTCTATTACTCTGTGGCCCCTTTCCATATGTTGCTCCTGGTTTGTTCGCAGAGTTTTGAAACAGGACCACAACTACTTGGGGAAAGAGATTTATTTGCTCACGTTAATGGGAAAATAACTACACCAAACCGTTTATGATAGCATACAGGTTGTGTCCTACTTAGATAAATACCACTATATTCTCATTTAAATATGGAAACAATGGACAGCTATAAAACTCTGCGTGAATACAAACGTTGGTCCTCTGAAGTCTTCATAGTCAGCAAGCGTAGAGTAGGAAACATTCTATCACCATTTTTAAGTGGTAGAAGCAATACTGGATAGAGAACATCAAAAACTGCTTAAGAGATTACTCAAGACCAAGATACTTTCAGTCAGTGGCCTCTTTGTTGGTTTTTTCTTTTTGGATATCCCGCTTGAGACACCGTAAGTGGAGTAAATTTTCAGAAATCGTTGAGCACCTACTCTCTGAAAAACTGGTTGCATTAAGGTATCTGAAGATGAGCACCAAGAATTGCTGCATCCAAAAATAGGTTTGCATTAGAAATCCAAATTCCCTCAAACTGATATTTAGGGAGGACCTAGTGCTTTAGGCAGCTTTGAAAATCCTAGGCACCATGCTCAGTGAGTGTTTATCTCTGACACTGGCAGATATAGGTAAACATATTCCACCTAGACCACTGCAGACTTAGTGAAAAGAAGCATTTTAATAGTTTTATTTTTTGTTAACTCTAAAGAGGACTAACTAAATAATTCAGGGCTAGCAATACAATTTTTTTCATTGACAGTTTAAAAAACAGATGGACTTTTTAGATAGAAATAAGATGTGAGGAAATGAAGTGTGTCTCTTCTAAAACTTGAAGTATGGTTTCAGATTTTATTTAATAGTCTTGATTTAAGACTTTATAATTTTAAATATTTTTTTCTAATTTTTATTTCTTGTGATGTGTAAATAAGTAGGAAATATTAAATATGGTAATATTCTTCCATTAAGACAATAACATTTCAAAGGCTAATGTAAAATCAAGCTGCTAAAGTTTACAGTTTCTCTGTCCAGCAGTTCATTTATACAACTGCCCTGAGTAGATGCTATTATGCTGCTTAGCAAATGGCCTTTAAGAGTTTAAAAATAGCTCAGTAAAGCTACTCAAAGGTAATACAACACTTCTCAGGCATCATTAATTGAAGTTAAGAAGAAAACAGGGTTTTCTTATTAGTTACTATTCACTCATTTATTTATACACAATGAAACCACAATTGAAATGTTCAGGAGAACTAATTGTGCTTCTTCCCATACATGGGACCACGAGCTTATTTTTCAGAAGGCAAGATTTTAAATTGTAAAACTAGTCCCATTCTGGTGGACTGTTTTAGCTGCTTTTGTTAAACTCTCTGTTGTTCCCATGTGAACCAGTGAAAACAGTTATTTGCTAACGTATATTTTTGTGAGGTTTCTCTGCAAAACCTCACTGATCCCCTTTAACAAAAAAGATTATCGTACATTAAAATTCCTGATATAATCAATTTGCAGTGTTTCTCAAACTGGTACAAATATGTAAAATGTGTGCTTTTAAAAGCTTCTGCTTTGAGTAGCCTTACTCTCCATAATTGTGCCCTAGCAATTTTTCAAGCTCTATTACATGCCCCATTCCCAAAAAAAAAAAAAAAAAATTGTTGGGGTGACATAGCCATAAAGAATTTGAACCTAAAACTTCCTTACCTAGAGCTTCCATTAAATTATATTAATTTAAAATATCTATGGAATGATAATTTCACAAAAACACTAAAATTAAAAAAACAAACAAACAAACAAAAAAAACCCAAAAAACCCAAAAAACCGCCCCAAAACCAAACAAACCAAAAAACCAAACTGATTAATGAGTTGGGTTTATGAAAACAACTCTTTACAGTAAGTAAAAGGGGTTTATCACAGTTTAGCAAACTTGCGTGAGTTCATACTGAAAAAGAAAAATCTTTCTAACACGTTCCCGGTGACTTTTTAGAGACTTTTCCATGCTCTAGGGGTTTTTATATCTCAGTTGTAGGCCCTGAAGCAGTAGACCCCGTACAGCTTGTGCTTCTTGTCGGGGAAGCCGACGAAACGCACAGCGGCCTCGCTGGGGCTGCAGCGCTTGCGGGGCCGGGAGATGGGGTAGCGCACGCTGCCATCTGCCAGCCACCCCGCATCGCACCGGTCGTACCCCAGCAGCTTCCAGGCAGCGAAGATCTGCCCCACCTTGGCGATCTGGGCCCCGTCCTTCAGGCACGCCTGCACCGCCTCGTCGTATGTCAGCTTGATGGGGTGGATCAGGTAGTAAAAACGGCCTGGCGAGGGGAAAGAAGGGAAAGAGGTGACGCCACGATACAGCATAGGGCTTCTACAATTTTATAACACTAATTAGTGTTATACACTAGATATTATCATATCATATCTAATGGATACATCCACCCCGAGAACTGTGTGCCCCCAGAACCTCCCTCAGGTCTACCCCTCCCCAGAATCAAGTTGGAGGTCTCAAGACCCCTTCCTTCTCCACCGTCATCTTCAGCCTTTCGGTCTTTTCCATGCTTTCCAGGTCTTCTAGGTTGCATTGAATACAATGATATCTTATTATGTCCTTCTAGGTACATGTCTCTCCCAGACAAGATGAACTTGCTAAAATATTTTTCCTTGAAAAGAATGTTAAATAAAAACATGAATAATTTTGATAATTTGGCACAAAACTTGAGAAAAGGGGTTTAATAGCTCTTAGCTGCTTTTTAAAGTGTTAGAAACTCTAATACATCTATATTAAAAATCTATATGCTACAAATCTTCAGAATCTTAAGGCATTATCGGAGCTGATGGTGGTGTGAAGGTTGGGCTTGGTGATCTCAATGAGTCCTAAAGAGTCAATGAGTAATGATTCTGATATCTGGGTTTAGCAATATAACAAGAACTAATGTTGTTTGCAATGGAATGTACCATGGAAAATTATGTATAGCTGAGAAAAGTGATTTAAAGAAACCGGACAAGCAAAGTAAAGAAACATGAAGAAGGGAACTGAAGCAGCCAAGCAACACCAAGTTGCTCTATAACCAAGAGTCTTGTCTTAAAGAAGATAAGTCTATCTTAGAACTTAAGAGTTAATTTACTTTTAGAACTTAAGAGTTGGTCTAAGAACTTAATGTTGGCCCACAAACTTAGAATTTTGGGGGCTCCAGACAGAAATGGCCACCAGAGACCCTCAATGAAGCCCCTCAGAGACCCTATAAGTGTATACATGCTAATAAGTGTTGGAAAATGTCATGAATATGTAACAAGAATGTGGGGAAAAAAAAGGAATAATCATGTAATGCTGACATATCAGCTGTAGCTGAGATACATGAATTTGGCAAAATGATTGCCAGTGTACCCGCTGTGCTGAAATAAAGAATGCCTGACTTCTAAAACTCACAAACTGAGCCTTAGAGATCTCTTTAAGAGCTGCTTTTAGGCAACGATTCTATGAGTACAGTAATGTTGATAATGCAACGGTGACTTTTGAGGAGAAGTGAAGATGTTTGACTGAAGAATTGTGTCAAACAGTGCTTGATTTTGGACTGTGCTGTTTGGATGCTGCACTGTTAAAAATGTCATGATATTTTGTATGGTGAGTTGATAAATATCAGGAGTAAAAAAAAGAAAAAGCAAAAAAACCCAACCTAGGTACAGAAGACAGACTATTTGAATGAAAAACAAAAAAAGTAGGCTATGTTTATCTCTGCTGATATCGAAGTATGGCATCCCCATACTGTATGGCTTCCCCCATACAAATGGCATCCCCTGTCTGTACTTATGCCCAGTGGTAACTGAACTGTCCATTCCTGGAAGTGCTCAAGGCTGGGTGGGATGGGGCTCTGAGCAACCTGTTCTAGTAGGAATTGTCCCTGCCCATGGTGGGGTATTTGGAACCAGGTGAGCTTTAAGGTCCCTTCCGACCCAAACCATTCTCTGATTCTGTGATTTTCATCCTAAGATGTAGAAAAATGGTAAGAAAAATATCATGGAAAAAGGATGACAAGATTTGGCAAAGGGAACCTGCTCTGCATTTAACTTTATGGCGCCAGATGCATCTACCAACATGATGACAATAACAGAGCAGTGAAGTATCTGAGGAACCCTGTAGTTTTCAGGCAGAGCAGATCTCTTACAGCTGTATTTTACTATCAGAGAGGGAAATCAGAAATACCCAAAGCAGTGCAGGTTTATGTTATGATCCAGCAATAGCTTAAAATACAAAAAAAACCTTGTAAGTTTTCCTCTTGGCAGCAACATCCAGCCTTTGGTAGCATTTGAGGGTGGGTGGCTGGAGGCAACACATGTCATTTGGTCTCTGACAAGGTGGTGACCTTGTTTCTGATTAAAACCAAGCATAATTAATTTTATTTTGGGTAGGTTTTTTGTTGTTGTTTTTGGTGGTTTTTTTTGTAAAAAGGCCCAGGTATTGAACAGCTTCTCAGAAGGAGAATTTGAGCCTGTGCTAGAGCAAAATCATGCTTTTTGAAAGACTTCAGCAGTTCTGCAGCTCTGTTTCTCTTTAGGCACCAAAGGGTACATGCTCTCTGTAAGAGAGTACTGAACTGATAGTGCTGCTAAGAAAAATGTGCCTCTGTCTCAAAGTATATGAAAATATATGCCAGCAAATACAGTTCAAAAAGGAAGTCTTCCCTACTAAGGGGCATAAGTAGCAATAATATTAATTTCATTTATCAAGGCAATAAACATTCATTGTAAGCATTTAATTCACTATACTAGGGGTTATTTATCATCACTGATTTGACGCAAAGTGGATTGCAGAGGAATAGTGAGGTTTTTTGTAGGCATAATAATTTCCACATAAATTCACCACTTTTCAATCTGTTCCTGAAGAGGTAAGTTAGATGAAAAAAAGAAGGACTTTATTCATGTCAGGATCTTCTAATTCCAGAGCACACTCTTTACTTCTTAATTAAGAGTGTACTCCAGAACAATATCCTTTTTTTGCTTGGTAAAAAACATATAAATGCACGGAACTCTGCTCAGTTTGAGATTACTTTTTACTGACAAAAAAAACGTGGTGAGCAAGCTAAGAGTTGTATAAGCTTCAGATTCCTGTAAAAACACACACAGTTGTGGTTTTTTTGTTTTTGTTTTTTTTTTTTTTAAGTTAAGAAAAGTCAGGTCAGAGGACAATATAAAGACAATTGAATAAGCTTTGTCTAAAGGTTGGAAATTGTATACTAAGCCAAGAACAATTTAACAAAAGGTATTTACAGTCAGCTGTGGTGGAGGAGAAACTTTTTAAAAAAATTTGTTGCTGTCAGAGACAATATCTATAGTATTTCTACAGAAAACTGTTGAGAACTGATAATCTATCCCTTTGTAAAACACTTTCTCAACTCCATCTCAGCAAGTTGAGAGCATTTATGAAGTAAAGAGAATATTAAGTGGAAAACTGTTACTAATATGGTATTAAGAGATCTCCCCAAAGCAAACAGGATTTCAGACTTAGGGGAACAGGGGTCTGGACTGATAGTATGTAAACTTCACCTAGTTTATTAGTTCCTCTTCAATCCACATGCCCATGGAATGTAATTTCCTAGGGATTTGCAGAGAGGTCAGGCTTTTGACATATGACATCAATAATAAAAACTCTAATACTCTGCCCCTTTGTTAAATAAGAGAAATTTAATAGCAAACCCTACAGGAGTACAATGTGTGTCTAGATTACATAAAACTCCTTTAATAAACTCCATACAGATTTGCAGTTTTTCCCCTGATAACGGGTGAGAAGGGCTCCTAAGTGTTCAACTTTAGTAGTTATTAATTGATTTGGAAGGACAGGGAGGAATTAACTCTCTCTCTCTCTCGTTAATACCTGGTAGTTGGGTCACTCTGACAGAGGATGGGATTGCTTGTTTTTTCTTCTCACAAAATCATGGGGCAGAGGGTTTATGCAAGCCTCATCAAACCCCCTAGAATACCTATTTTAAACAACTTAAAGAGGAAAACTCGAGCAACTGACCTAAATACCCCACACCCTTGTGACTGCGGGAGTTTGAGGGATGATCCATCCTTGGAGATTTCTGCAAGCTCTGCTCTAAATTAAGAAGTTTTTTAGTCAGTTTTTGTTATGAAAAAAAAGAAGCAGGGTTAAGACCTGATAAGTATTTTGATATCCAGTGTCCATCTCAGACAGATGGTTTGGAATTAAGTATGTGGGAATATTTTTTTAAATGCTCCAATATCAACTCAGAAGCATCTAATTCTAATAAAGGGCATGTAATTTTATTTTGGGTTTGTGTGCCTTTTTTTGGAAAAAAGGCTATATGTTCCCAGAGATAAAATACTCTGCAATGGTCAAATGAGCATAATCCAGGTAGGACTTTCCACACTTTTCTCCCATTTAGATGGCAGAGATGTTTAGCATGCATTACTGTAACAAACAGGTACTTTTAACATGATCCCTAAAATTTTTTCTTTGTATTCTTTGTCAATATGAGATTCTTACTTGGTTCTCCTAGAGGTGATGGAAGATCAATTATGGACCATGGTTCTGAGTGCAAAGTATATAACAAAATTCATGTTAATGAGCAGAAAGTGTGATGCAAGCTCTACTTGTACCTTATGGGTTTTTTTTCTTTGGAAGTGCTTAATTATAGAGGAGCTGATAAATATGTTTTCATTTAGCTCATTTAGCACTTTTCAGTGCAAAATAGTCACATGGTTTTTCCTTCAAAAAACCAGCTGTTCTCGTTCAGAAGCCCTTTGAAACTAAACAAAGAATAACCACTCAGCTCTTCCATTATATATTGCTTTTCCTATGCCTTTTAGGCTCTGTGGAGAAGACTGTAACAAAAGGATTCATCTGGATTTATTCCCCCAAACTGTATTGAAGGGGAACATCTCCATTCCTTGGGATAAGGCAGGAAAATAAATTAGGGTTGTCTGCAGTCCTGGCAGAACTTTGGACCATGGCAGGTTGTCAGGAACCTTCAGCTTTCCTAAAGACAACATGGACAAAGTGGTTCCTACTGTGAAGGCCAAGAGAAGGAGAAACAGGCTGAGAGGGAGCAGAGCTGAGTCCTCAGGCACAAGGAAATTACAATTCGGAATTTTAGAATTTCAATTTTGGAATTTTCACAGTAAAGTTAGATATTTCCCACTTGTATGTATTGATTTTCAGTAGCCTTTATCAACACAAGGCAAAGAAATGTTTCTCCACATGGAGAAACGTTGCCATCCAATGCAGGCAGAAAAAAAAATCATGTTATTTCACAATATTTTGATGGATTTCATAGATAACATTAAGCTAAATGTTATTCTTTGCATTGTTTGGTGGAACACATCCCTATATATTCTTATAAACTGGTAAACTGCTGGTACTACTAGATATAAAGGGCATAAAACATTTTCCTACTTTAGGGCACAGGACATGATCAAATCTTCTATGAAACAACAGAAAGATTTGAGTATAAATCAATTATACAGGCAGAACAAAATGTACAAGAACTGCATTTGCCTTAGTCTAAGAAAAGACACTGTAGAGGGTAATTTCATAAAATAACAAGATTATTTTATATTGCATTGTAAACATCTTTTGCGCAAACAATTTCCCTGTGCAGGTAACAGCAAAGCAAGTAGAATTTTTCATTAATGGTGAAACTTTTCAACCAGTATGTTTTTGTGCATCCAGCTCATCATAGAAGGGATCCAACAGCTCCAGAGTGAAAACTCTGAGCCTGCATTTGAATTCACTGCCTTGATGACTACAGTTTCAGTTTTTTACCTGAATGGCTAAATATAGGTTTTCTTTTTTACATTTCTTCTTCAAGTAAAAAACAAGCTTTGCATGTATTTTAGACAAAGATTTTTTTGGTTTGACTGCTGAATTATTTAGAATGGAACTTTTTTGTTTCTTTTTTTAATGATCCCTGTGATCATAATGTTTTTGGGGGATTTCTTTCCCTAAAAGCACCCAGTTAAGAGAAACCTAAACCTCACTCAACTGCCTTTTTTGTGTAGAAGCTCCCACAACTGACACTTTTTTCAAGATCACCTTACACTTCCCTGATCCTGGGGCCCTTGGGATTTTCCCACTCCCTCAAATAAAGCTGAAGGCTCCTCTGTTTCATACAATCAGGAGACTCCAGCAGTCACTGCCACCGCTGGGAATGCAGGGTCTCCTGGCTAATTTTCATTTTCCTTGGCTGTTCCTGAGCTGTGAGAATCAATATTAGTTATTGCAGAAATAGCTTTTTTTGCATATAGCCACTATTTTTGGAAACTGGGAATTCCAACCCAGTGGCAAAATGGGTTATTAAAAGAGCTTTTCGCTTTACACAGAGAAAGCCAACATATGCCATTAAACATATGTTTAAGCTATTCAAAGTGTTGAGTTGAAAATAGGGAGCTGGCATTTTTGGGAGAGTTGGCTGGGTTAATTTTAGGTACTGAGGTGAGCTTGGGACATGAATGGTGGAGAGCACAGCAGGGATGTGTGAGGACAATGTGATCTGGTGAGTTAAGGAAATGGATGTTGAGAGAAGCAGAAGTCCAGATTTTCCTGCTGATTTCTTGAGAGACTGACATGGCATTGAGTCTTGGGGAACACACACACACACATATATGTATGTATATGTATATATATAAAGAGAAAGAGGGAGAGAAAGAGGGGGAGAGAGAAAGAGAGGGAGAGAGCTATTTCACCCTGTTGCTGTGTACGTGTTCTGTCTTGCATGTCAGTCTAACAAACTTATCAAGGTTGAAATTCAGTTCAGTGTTTTGTCTTTGATTGTTCTCCTACCTGTATACCTTATCCTCACCTCATTCCTCTTTCTCCCTCTTTCTCTCTCCTTTTTTTTCCCCCAGAAATTATAATTCTCTTTCCTTAAGAGACACTGTCCATCTTCTAGTGTGTAGGCGGTGACTAGTGAACAGTAGTCACCAGCATTCAGCATATTTTAATTATTTTTCCCGATTATTTTGTTCCTTCATGCTATTTCCATAGTACAGGGTTAAATCTGCATATAAGAGATGAGTTCACATGGGATTTCACCTTGGATAAATGAAGGAAGAAAAAATTGAGCCAGTATCTCATGGAATGATGCAGCATGATAAAAATCAGTTAAACTTTTGTTTCAGATCACTTCCAGACTAATTAAATATTGTTGTCTTGACAAATTATTTTTTTTTATAGAAAGAGTGGAGCAGACTTAGCACTAGAGCATATCTTCTGAAAGCAAGGCTTATATTTATTATTTGCTGTGCTGTGCTTCACTGTGGATAAGCAATCTGTGCATAAACAAAAAAAAGTCCATGTCTATGCAAGCCAAACCCGTGGAAAGTTGTGTAGGAATTATCCACAAGTAGGATGCTGTAGAGGATTGTAGACTCTTTGTGCACATGTGTGCTTCCAGTCTTGCTCTCATTCACAACAATGCTCTCTAAGTCTTTTCAAGCTACTAGATAAAACCCAAAATGATAGCAAGCTCAGAATGAACCTTTAACTTCATTTCATACATAAAGTAACAACTACTAATGGTAAAAAATGTTTGAAGTTGTTAAAATAAGGTTTACAGCAGTCCAACCTCAGAGCAAAAGTGAATGGGATTTTGGCAGTGTGCTAAGATTAAGAACCTAAATTATTAAGGAATAAAGCTAGAAATAGGTTTTCTGATAAGGAAGTATTAGTCATCTTAGACCTGTTACAGGAGCAGGAGCTGCCTGACACTGCAGTACAGATGAAGTGATGGTTAGAATTTTATTTTGGGGATATATTTAAGCAATATGAGTTGAATTATAATTGAACTCAACAGGAAAGCTGAATTAATTAACTGCAGGTTATTCATCACTTTAACTGAATTACACTGGGCACATACCTTTGAAAGAGTACACACCTTTGAAAGAGCACACATAAATTTTAATGGGGTGAAAGTGGAAATATTAGGCACTCCAGCCAATACAAGTCTTGAGTTGTAAAAACAACCTATGTGAGCACGGGGCAAAGATAACTTTACTCTGCGCGTGTGCCCCCGTAAATTCAACAGCAACATCTTCCAAGCCCAACATAAGCTCTGACAAATCAAATAGCGCTCTCTGCCAGAAGAGTTTCTTGCCTAAGCACAGAAAGGGTCATTTGTGAGGTGGAGGCGAGGAAAGCTCTTACCATTGAAGTTGGAAGTGAAGCAGAAAACATCGTATCGGCTTTTTTCCTTGTCCCAGAACCCATAATTCCTGACCCCGGGCACTGTGTTCTTCCCTCCACAGGGCTCCCGGGGCTTGGTGATCGGGTACTGCACAGATCCATCGCTGAGCCAGCCAGCATTGCACCAGTCCAGCCCCGACCTCCAGGCGTCATAGAGCTGGTCAAAGGAGGCGATGACGGAGTCCTGCTCCATGCACGCCCGCTGAGCCTCATGGAAGTTCAGGTTGTACCGCCCCAGCCGCGGGGAGTAAGGGAACACCACACCTGTAGTGGGGGGAAGGAGGGAGCATCACTAGGCACCAAAAGAGGAAACAGGTTTTACAGCCAGCAGAAGGAGAAATAAAGGTTAAACTCCATGATGCATGTCAGGACTGTAGTGTTACTGCTAGGGGAAAACACTGTAGGCAGCACCTCAGCACTGGGTTTGGGAAGGGAATAGGAATGCTGCCTCACCAAGCTGGCTCATCTCCCCACAGCCCCATCCCTTTCCCAATGGGAACTGTGCCAGCCTGAACGCTGCTCCCATCCCCAGCTTTGCTGTCACACAGTAATCTTACGCTCGTGCACTCACAGTACTTTAAGAGGAGCATAGCAGGATGGAATTTTGCAATTACATTTCTTTTTTCATTAGAAAATTCCAGTTTATCCTTTGCAAGATAAAATTCTCATTTTAAAAAAGTCCTCATTTTAAAAAAATTCTAGCCTCATTCTATTTTTTATTATTATCCTTTTAATTTTAATTTATCTTTTTTTATTGGGATTTGGGGATTTCCTAGAAGACATTTTAAAAAAATTTAAAAAAGAAACTGTTGAACTATTTCTATGAATTCTTTTTACTCATAGACATCAAAATGAAATGTTTTGACAACATAAAAGAGCGCTCTGTTCTGTTCTTTGCATGTGCCCTTGTGAATATTTCCTGAGAATTTCAAGACAGTTGCCTTTTGTTTGCTTGTGGACCTGGCAAATGCTTCCTTGCACCCTGGAGGACCGGCCACAGGCCATCCCAGAGCCCTTTCTGATGGTCATTGGTGCTGAGCCTTTTCAGAGAGGTATGGCAGAGAGACCTTCTCACAAGAGAGTACATCCAAGAGGACATGAGAAATGCTTCAGAATTGCTTCAGCAGTAACACCTAATCACAGGCACTGCTGCTATCTGACAGATTTTTTGACAGTGTATTTTCTGCTTGTTTTATAAAAAAAGATCTGAAGTTAAACATTACTTCTTGGAAAGAGGTTTCAGGAAACACTGAGGAACCACCTCCCCAAGTGGCTTTGATAAAAGAGAAGAGAAGGACTTGAAACAAAGGTTTGGATCAGACCACCCTAATCTTTGGCAGGGTTTAGAAACTTAACCCAGATCTAAGTTTTAGTTGGCTTTAGCCCAGTCTCATATACAGTGAAATAAAATGGTGTCAGAGAGGATCCATCTCAGAATTGCTTATCCTCAAACCTCTAAGTAGAACTGAGTGCTGTAGGATACAGAGGGGCTGAAGACAGGTAACACATGAGCCAAAACCTTTCCACTGGCATAAACATTGCCAATGAAGCCTCTTGCCTATGACAATTTCCTTGTCCTTCGGGCAGTGAAGAGTAAGACAGAGAAATAACACTGTGGTCATGCAGGTCTGTCACTATGGGATGAAGTCACTCTTCTTTCCAGACATTCAAAGCCATCTCTGTGTCTATTCCACCAGTATCTTAAAGTCCTTTTTCTTTCCCTTCTCTCCCTCACCCTTCTATCGTCCAAGAAGTGTTATTTTTGATAAAAATCTTTGTTATTACTAAACCTCAGGGACTTGGTCCAAGGAAATAAAGCATGCAAATGTAAACTTGGCAGGGTAATAATAAACAACATTTTGCTCTCCTTCAGCAATTAGCTAGAGAGTCTGCTTCAGTTCTTTCCTTCAGTTCTTTTCCTTTCCTTGTTAAAGGGTGCTTCAGTTACGGGCTCTTCTGAGCAGTAAAGCATGAATGTAATGTAACACAACGTGTGTCAAATGTAGCTTCATAAACAAGAAGCTGAAGATGTTTCATATTTTTCTGGATCTCTGTTTTTCCTTCATTTCCATAAAAAAATTTATTCACTCTTTCTCAGTGCTAGTTGATAGATATATCACTGGCTATAATAAAAATTTAGCAAATGTCATAGGAGTCAAAGCTTTATTACTTTATTAGAACTCCAATACTTATTATTTTTCCAGAACTACATTTCCCCAGACAACCAATTCCTTGTACAGTACATGTGTCTGATTTGCATATACATGTAAAATTTTTACGTGTAAAAATTTTTACATGTGGGTAATTTTTAATCAAGATATAAGCTTGCATATAAAAACTGAGCAAGAATTAATTTAAAACTATTTAAACAGATTTGGTTCCTTAAAGTTTCCCAAACCTCTTTCTAAAAGGGGTTAAGTATGTATGTAAATGTGTTACAAATCTGGGTTTGACAGTTTGGGACATGATGTTTTCATAACATAAATATGCACTAAACTGTAATATTAGCTTTGGGTTATATTTGAGTAGACTGTGTAGAAGCCCGTTTTTTGTTTGAGTTCATCTGCAGTACAAGCCTGCAACTGATTAGCGTTAATTTCACCCTGCAGTTGGGGGTGGCCATGGGTGATTTTGCAGAGGAAAATTGACTGTATGTGTGTTTTGTGCAGCTTTGCATGATCTCGCCTTTTTGTTATTTTTTTTCCCCCTTCATTCCCCTATCAAACCTATCTAAAATTCATAGTTAGATCTTACTGTTCATCTTCCCTTCCTTATACTTTATCAGTGCTGAACTTTGGTTAACTACAGAGTGCCTTGTTCAGTCTTGGATCTTGCAAGCACGTCAAGGGATAATCCATCCCACCTGTTCCTGAATGGACAAAAGCTGTTCCGCGGCTTGTTACTGTTGCCAAAAGTACAGACTGAATCTAAACTCCTGACTCCAGCCCTGTGTTCTGCCACTAGACAAAACACCCGTGTCCAAATGCTAATAAACTCAGTTTAAAAAATGGAGGAATATAAAAACTTCCAGCCCCAGGAGGTTAAAATCTGGTTAGTTCATGGGAAGAGGGAGCTGCAGAGCCTTAACCGGACTTTTGTGATTTCTCTCCCTGCCTGGAGGAAGCAGCTCAGTGACGTGTGGACCCTGTGGGGATGCTAATCTAAAATATAGGCTGCTCTTCCAAACCCACGGTGCTCTGGAATGTGTCCTACCTCTAGGGAAAGACCTCCTTGACTCCAAAAAGAGAGAGGAAGAACCTGAGACACATCAACTCAAAGGAGAATAAATCTGTTAGTGAAAGATGAGAGATGGGTGAGACTTGCTGGAGGCACCTGTGACAAAGCAACTGTAGTCCAGAAAATTAATATTGTAGTGGAAATTAGGATTTCAACCAAATCAGAACATAAGGACTGGATGTACGGCTTGTCCTCCCCATAGGAATGCCTGTATTTCCATGAATGCTTTACATTCAAGTTCACAAACCTACAACTCTGCTCCAGTTACCGTGGTTTTTGGGTAATATATTTGCACGTTGTCTATAAGTCAGAGTCTTGTATGCAGGTAACTCCTAAAATTTGGTGCAACTACTCAGTTGCTTCATACACATTGTCAGTGCAAGGAGCTGTAATGTTTACCCAAGACAGCAAGGTGAGCAAATAACCTTAGAAAGTTCAACTTCTGTAACAATTTATAGGTGTCTATTAAGCCAGCACCACACACAATTAGGAGTTTTAAGAGTATTGACATGCAGGGCAAAATACCACAAATTTCTGTTGACCCATATGGAGGGGAGGGCGGAGAAAGGTATTTCCACAGCCAGGGTAAAGATATGGGCTTCCTTGAGTTCTAGCCTGAACAGAGAAGTAAGTTTTCTGGTAGCCAATGTAAACAAGGGGTAACAGTAGGGTTTGCTATATACTATACTGTAGGGTACAGTTTTATGCTGGCAGGATCCTACACTCAATGGCAAAATGTTTCCATGCTGGATTTCTAAAATTCTATGAAAACTGTTAAGTCCCTCATTTTCACAGAGACTCTGCCTCCATTTTCTTGCCTGTCTGGACTGTCAGATGTCTGATTACTCAGCTACAGGGTGGGCTGCCAGCTGTCAGCAGGTTTCAATCCTCCCTAAAAACGAAACTGAGGGTTGAAATAGTGTCTCTGCAGCCCACAGCATCCCATAACCATGCTGTCGGTGGGGTTGCTTGTTTTTGACGTATAAAAGCATAGCAACTAGACTTGTCTGGCCTAATGCATATTATTCCCTTATGTTTCTACAGCCTTTATCAAAATTTGAAGACTGTTGTCTTCCCTTGCTTTTCTTGGGCTAATATTAGCCCTAATTTTTTCAGCATTTTCCTTTTGTGTCATCATTTCCTGATAAATTTTTTAAAATTTTATTTCGCCTGCATCTTTTGAGGACCATTTCCCACAGCACGTACAAACACAGCTGTGTCTGCAAGGACTTGTTACCCTGTCCCAGAAGGAATTACTTTGGTCTGTCATGAATTATTTTTGACAACCCCCTGTTGGCTTTTACAAGACTTTTTGCTCTGTTCTACGGATCAACAAAGTGTGTCCCATAAAACCAGTTTTTCAACAGAGTAGAACAGATTATCCCAGAGAGGATGGTTTTTGTGTATGAATGTAACAGCAATACACAGAGGAAACAAATGTGACATACAGCATTAGGCTAAATCTGATTTTTCCTGCTCTTGAGAGCATGGAGTTGGTTTCATATTGGTTTCAGCTTTGAATTCCCTTTGCTTATAGCCAGCTGAAGACCAAATGACTACTTTAGAAAATTACTGTTTTGACAGTTTGTAAAAATTTGTTTATATGAAGCTTATGGATCTGTTTGAGCTATTTTGAACTACAAAGCCTGTTTTTGAAAGGGATGACTGTTTTTTTTTCTGTCTTGGACATAAAGGCTAACATACCTCTAAGCAAGATCATAAATGCTGATGGTTTTTGGTTCATGGAGAGATACACAAAGAGTTAACTTCTATCTAGAAGATGCTTTCTACAGAGGTTTTTAATGGCTTTATCTAGATCTTCATATTTCTGTTAGTGTTGGATGTAAAAAGTAATTATTTTATAGCCTGTATTGCAAACTTAGTGTGTTCAGTCATCACTTCTCTTCTGAAGACAGAAACTATTAAAAAAATTTCTGATAGAATTAAAATTTGCCTTTGGCACTTTAGTGTTATACCACTTTCTTTGTCACCTCTCCCATGGATACCATGAACAAATAATACACTCAACCTGTGCCTGAGTAATACACCTGAGGCCTAGCACTGGAGCCAAACACACCACTCTGATATAGTGAGATTCATTACAGCACCAAGCATTCACAAGAAAATAAACTACTGAAACATTAACACAAAGAAAATTTAGTGTAGAACAGTAAAACACCCCCATAAGGGAAATTTAATGTAATCTGAGAATTCTTTCTTTGCTTATGACTCTTGACAGGAATATCTGCCTGCCCTGGGAGACCTTTTAATTTGTGAAGTTTTTGACTCTCAGAACATTTAACAGAGAATGTAAATCTCATGATCCATTTTTTTATGTACAGGAGAAGAGTAAGACCAGTTCAGAGAGAAAATGGCTTTGCTGAGGAGGTCAATACAGAAAATGTTCTGTTATCTGCAGTACTTGACACTTGCAGCTCTTGAGCCTAGCCCAACCCTCCTGCACTTAGATCAGTCCTTGTACTTCAGGGTACAAACAAGATGATAATCATGACATGACTGAATTGTTCTTGAAGCTGATGGTTGTGTAAAACTGTAGTGAATTCTAGTTCTGTGGATAGGCAGCACTGGCTCACTAGGGAGGGAAGATTATGTAATTCTGCATTGAATAGCAGTGAAAAAACATATGACAAAAATGTAACAAACACAGACTGAATCTAATTTCAGTGTTTTTTCAAAGCTAAATGCACTTAGTTATTAATAACAGTTAATTTAATGACGCTCTCAGAAGGCCTCATGTCTAGTAAGAATAAAGCACCACCACAGTAGGAGAAAAAAAAAGGTCAATTGAGGTAGAGGTCAACAATCTCCATATTGATACACGAGCATGCTTCCACTGAGCCAAAGCTGTGCTGGTTTTACAGGGACCTCACATGGGAGCCATCAGCTGCTCTGCACTGCTAGTTCACATTTCTGTATGTAAATGGCTTTGTCTTGCTGACAATTAGCATCCTTAAGGCCACCATCGCAGGACATCAGGCTATTGATGCAAATCCTTCCCACTGTGACATTAACCTGCTTATTTACAGCGGACCTAGAATGCTGGAATGGGCTGATATATATTTTAATTTTTGTTCAAATACTGATTCCCCCCACCTCCACCTTGATCTGCTCTGCTTTGCTCAAAGACATTTTAATAATGTATTTGATGCCAGCACTATGTAAGGATGCACGAGTTAAAAAAATTAGCACAATGTCATGCAAATAGAGGGATATATTCCATCAGCTATATACATATCCATTGTAGTATAAGCACATTTTCATACTAATCATTTTATTAGGAAACTGCAGTGTACCATAAACCCAGAATCACTGCATTTAGTTGGCATAAGTGGGACTGACACCTCCCTGCTCTTATGTCACTTGGAAGGTTAAGTTTTACTGTGAGGTTTTGCAGAGGAGATTTTCCTGCCAGTTTAAGAGACATCATTCCATAATGTCAGAAAGGAATGTCTCACATCTTTCCCATGTCTGACAAAAATATTTTAAATCTTATGTTAGCCGGACACTAGTTAAAATACACAAATTTTCATTTGAGCACAAATTGGGACATATTTGGCTAAAGAAATATGATTCCTCCTGTCCTTCTGAATTTCTTATTTTGGAGGAGGGACCCTGACTTTGTATCCAATAGGCTGATGCTGTACTACAAAACAACAATAGTAAAAAGTGTAGAAAATCTCCCTTTTTTTTCAGTGGCCTTACTCTATGTAGTAAAGAAAAGATTTCTCATTGCTTTCTTACTCTAGAATCAATCAAATATTGCCTTTTCAGATACAGATTTCTTGTGTGTGCACTTGCATTTGTACCAAGCTTTCTTTTCCTTTTCTATAAGGATCCCTCTGGCATACACTTGCTGGTAAGTATAAGTAATGTGTCTTCATGAAACTTTTAGTTTACTCCTGTGTTCAGTGCAGTGCTTTGGGGAAAAAAAGGGCCAAACACTCATGTACATACATTGAAACTCATAAAATTTATCTGAATTTCACAAGAAGGAAGACAAGCTGAATTTTTGGTCCTCTTTGAACCTATTTCCCTAATTTTTCAAATGTTTTGTGTTCTACTGTTTTCAAGAATATTGCTGAGGGAAATGACTAGAGACTAGGGACTGTAGGAGTTGTCCTGACAGACAATACAGGTCTATTTTACATCATTATAAGGATGGAAAAAATGAAAACCATTGTCTCTGGGTAAGTCCTTTTTCATCTTTAGAAGAAAGATTTGTATTTGCTCGATAATCTAAAATGTCCTGAAGTTTTGTAAAACTACCTTTAGGGGAAAATTTAATGTAATTTTGTCTAGGTGAAAAGACCCAGTGGCTCCTACAAAATGACAGGAGCAAATTAAAAACACATGAATTTCTTCACACTGTGTTTGCTCATTCTTTTTTGGCTCCTCTCACAACAGGTCTCACTGGAAGCTGAATGTGCTGTAGGCTTGCATAAGTTACAGCAACCCTAATGGTCTTCTAATTTATGATTGTTGTCATGGGCTGTCAGGCCAAGATTCCCCAGAGCACAATGAACTCTGCTCCTCAGCTTGCTGTTATCACCGATAATACAATATCAGTGGTACAAGGAGAAAAAAAAATAATAAATAAATCAGGTATTTAACACCGCGTAAATCTGACTTGGAGTATAACTCAGGTGGTACCTACCTTCCAAATTCAGAGTCACCACTGCCGTGTCATCCTCCAGACCCTCAATCACCTCACACTTGTACCTCCCGTAGTCCTCCAGCATTATGTTCGTGATTACAAGGGAGGCGTCATTCTCACTGCTCTCCCTCAGGAACACCCTCCCGTGGTAGCTCCCGTAGCTCTTCCTGTGGTGTCCCATGGCAACGAAAACATCCAGTTCCTTGAGGTAATCGTAGGTGAGTTTGGTCCACTTGACCCGGATTTTGTGGGTTCCTGAGCCAGCTGTTGATGTGTGTTCATGGTAGAATTTACATGGCAGTGTGATATTGCCACCCCGATGAGAGAAGATTTTGGCTTGTTCTGCTACCACAAGTAGACGGGGTCCATTTTCTGCTAAGATTCAAAGAGAAGAACAAAGGAAAACCCCCCCCCCCCCCCCAAGAATTAGTTTTTCATTTACACAATGACTGTGATGAATGCCATAACAACCAGCAGCTGCATTATACATTAGGTCTGCAGTCATTTTCAACCCATGCAGTAGGAGGCCAGGTAAATCAGTGGTAAATAATTATTTACTTAGCTGCAAGTATGTCTGTGCCCACACAGGCAGAGGCCAGCCTATATAGCCCCCAGTCATGAAGATGGAGTTGTGTAAATATGTTTACAGAGTTGTATAGCTGATGGATGAATGTCATCATCCATAAAAGGCTCCCCACAAACATTCTATGTTTTTCTGTGGGTTGTTCAAGAGCAGTGTCTCAATGCTGTATATTTTTTCATAATTTAATTTTTCTCCATGGACTCAGCTTATTCAGGCAACAGCATGCAAAGCTCCTCACAGTCTGGGATGCAGTGAATCCCACTCACAAATCAGAAAAACCATTACAGTACCAAACAACACTATTTATATTGATAAGAAAAGTGTCAGCATAATTCTAAAATAGATATTTTAGACATTTTCTATTTGTATTTTATTCTAACTTTTAAGTATGAGTTCCTCTTCTGACCAGAGTAAGGAAGTCCCGTTTATCTTCAAATGTAAAATCTGATCCTCTTCTGCCCACTTTCTTCATCATCTCAACCTGTTTTTTCTTCATCGTTTTTTTCTGATTTCCTCCCTACTTGTCACTATTTTATCTCTGATATTTTGATCTCATTTTTCACTCAAACCTGTATTTAACTGTCTGGCGCCTCTTCTCCTCACCCCAAACTTCCTGCTTTCCTTCTCCCTACTAGGTCACTACAGCAGATGTTGGTCTGTGAAATTATTATACTTATCACAGTCAGCTGGAGCAGGTGCTCGCTCCCAACCCTGAGTCTCTGGGATTTTTACAGGGAAAACTCTGGGAAATGTGGCAGTCAGCAGATGTGTCCCAAGGTGGGAATATGCCCTTCTTTTGGTACCTCTTGTCTCTCAACTTATGCAAAGTTTGCAAAACTGATTCAGCAAGCTCAGTGATTCTGTTGGTGTCACTGTCCTTGGCCACTAAGACTGTCCTTGGCCACACATTGACTGAAACCAGCAATGAACCACCAGCTCACCAGAGAAACATCAGTCTGCGTAACAGGTTGTGAAGAAAGACTTTGTAATCTCCCATTTGTGTTCAGCAAGTCACTGTAACTGCTTAGAAATGTGATTGCTGGCTCTGAGGTTTAGTCTGGCTCTCTCTAAATTCAGCAAAGACCATTTGGGATAAGCTCCCAAAAGAAGAGGCCGCTGAGAGGATGATCCTGTGGAGGCCGGCAGCAATTTTCTGCTGGCATCCCTGGGGATGAATATGGCTTGGCCAGATGAAACCACAGAAATGCATGGAAAAACATGATCAGCCAGGGAGATGTGGATGACTGAAGGAGGGGAAGACTAGGATGGAGGTGGGCTGGCAGACAAGGTTTAGGTGATGAGATCTAGGTGATGATGTGTGTCCACAGCACTGCAGGAGTCTGTGGTGTGTCCACAGCTGCAGGGGGTGAAGGGAGATGTTCAGATCTGTAGCTCAGAAGTATCTCCAGACAGTCCCAGGCTTCTGGGCCTGGTTGAGAGTTCTGCAGCTGAATGACATATTCTCCTAAACTGCAGCCTCAGCTGGATTTCATTCCCTGTCCACACTAACTACACCAAGTAGCAGAGGAGACCCCAGGGTACAAACAACCCAGTACCCCAAAAACCCAGCATTTTGTGGTTATGTAAACACATTCAGGAGTGATAATTGCAAAGACAATGATGCTGTGTCCATATGTGCAATATGTACACCTGCTTAAGAAAAAGCAGGTATTCCAAAAGTATAGCTCTTTGTCAGGAGGTGGTGTGTCAGGAACATTGCTATTGACTGTGGAGGACAAGGCCTCAGCTTCCTCAAGAATGAACAAGCTGGAGCACTGAAAGGTGTTTTACCAGGATGAGTGGCCTTCCTGCCTAGTGAAAAATCATTGCTGCAGAGCAGATCCCCTGAAGCCACATATAACTGGTGTTCTTTTCCACTGCCCTTCTTCCCGGAGGCTGAGGACTGCTTCCATCTTCCCCCTTTCAGATGAGAGCATCCAAGGAGAGAGGTAATCTAAGGCAAGGCACCATGGAAAGTGTTACCAACAGTTTCCATAGGAGGAGGAGAAGGAGGAAAGTAAAGACAGCCAGCACAGTTTGTCTGCAAATTTTCCTGTTTCCTTTGGGGACAAAGATGTTCCACAGACTCCTGTACACCTTGGGAGGAGAAATGTTATGTTTTGGGGTGGTTATTACCGAGAAATCTGAATAAGAGCTCAACTATGTTGAGTCTTTCATACTGGAATAGTCAAGTTAATACATATTAGCAGAAGGGAGAGTCTGACTCAGGCTGCTAATGCTCTGTCTTTCTAACAACAGTTCTCCTGTGCCAGCAAGGCCTGAAGACTTGCCCAGAACACTGTCACCTCTGACTCTAGTGTCAGCATCCTAATCGGGTGGTGTTCCTCCCTGCTGGCTACTTCCCAGCTCTTCTGGCCCTTTGCAGCAGCCATTACCTGATGGCAACCTGGGAAAGGAGAGGAAAACCTGGCTTTTCTCATCCCAGATCATCTCCCAAGTCCCTGGATACTCCAAGGGAGATGTGACGCTTAAAATACGCCTGTGCCCTCGAGTGTTCTAAAAGCCAGTTCTTCTTTACAGAAAATGAGATGATGTGCCTTTCTGGCAGAAAACTATATTGCTGCTGCTCCCAGATCTAGGAGGGGAGGAAGAATCTCTGGCTTTCAAGGAAAAGAAGATATCAGACTGGGGAATGATGCATAGTTTCTGTTTGGGCTAGAGGATACACAGGCAGCAGGGATTCAGGGTTAAAAATTAGATAACTGGTGTTTGAAAAGAGGCCAAGAGGTCTTTATTGTCCAGTAGCCAGTCAGAAGAAGGGTCAAATTCACCTAACTGCACATTTTTGGGAGCGTGGCAAAATGAATGGTCTTGGTCTTCCTGGAGTTGACAAATAAAAAAAAAAATTACCAAATCACAACAAACCAAAGACAGATAGAACCAGAATCTCTTAATTTACAATACATTTGGCACTCTGGATGCAGCTCTCTGGCTTACTGCTGTGAAAGTCAGCTCAAATGACTCCTGCTTGCTTGGATCCTTAATACAATGAGAACAGATCTGTTCTGTGACTGGTCATGGAAGATGGAGTTGACACCCTTTTGGGGGATTATCAGAATAGCTCCCTACTGATTTCCTCCTGGTGTTTCTGACAAGTCTCCCCCTCCCCTGAATAAAATTATCTTTGTCTCAAACCAGCAGAAATATCTAAACAATGACAGCAAGAAGGAAAGGCATGGGACACGCAACACCTGGGACACTGTTGTCACAGAGTCTGGCATGTCACTTGAGGAAGATAACAATTCCTTTTCCCTAGAAGTAGCATCAGAGAACATGTAAGGTGAATGGCCCAACAACTGTAAGCTCTGAAAATCCCACATTAAAGAGGTTTTAACCATCTTTAAGGAGCTATCTGCAACAGGATGGTTTGGATCCTTACTGGAGACAAGGCAGATCACTGGTGTGGCCACCCTGGAGCCTCAGAGGATGGACAAATGATATTGTGCAACTTTCCTTCTCTTGGAAACAGAGATGGCAACAGCTTGGTGATTGGCTCTGGTCTCAGCTCCAAGGGCAGAAACAGGATGAGAAAGGTGTGGGGCTTTCATCCTTGCAGGCATATTTTGCGTTGTAAGACTAAGCTAACAGCTTAGTTGCAACAACTAAGCTGTTAGCACGGAATTAGGCACCATTGGTGACTAATTTGCTGTATTTTTTCCACTCCTGCTTCCCTACTATGGATTCTAACAGGCTGTGGCCTTTAGTTAATTCTCTTGGTGCAATTAGATGGATGACAAAGGCAGAATAATGCAGATACAGCCAAGCCAGATAAAACAAAGCTTGTCCAAGCTGTAGAAGATGTCCAGCTGTGCGGGATAACACACAACTCTGGGTGCTGCTTTCCCAGGGAAAGACAGTGTGTCACAGATGAAAACTTAAAAACTTGCTTTGCTGTATCTCAGTGATGCTAAATCAAGCAGGTATATACTGCAGGTAAAAGGATATCTTGCAGCCTAAGTAATGAGGCACTGCCACAGCAAATTGTCCACCTGTTCTATCCTTCCCCTCTCTATTTCCTTGGCTTGTTGGTTTAGTTCCAAATTTTAGTGCTCTACACATTTTAGGATTTTTTTATTTTTTTTTTTCAGTAGTGACTTTTGGGTTGTGCCAGGTTTTTCTGTTGTTGTTTGAGTGAGTTGTTTTTGGTTTGGTTTTGGGTGTGGTTGCTTTTTTTGTTGTTGCTTTTGGTTTTGTTTTTCTATTTTTTTTTTTTGCTGGGTGTTTTTTCTTCCTTTTTCCTTTTTAATTTTTCTCTCTTAACTGGCTCTTATACTCAAGAAGGATAGCAAGCCACATTTGCAAGGCCAAGAACATAGTGTGGGGCAGAGGGAATAAGTCACACCACAACCCTTGGCAAGCAGCTTTATCCGCTTTATCCACCAGTATTGTCCACAAGCTTATGTTGACCTGGCTACAAAACTTGATTATTCCCACATTTTAATAGAATAACTTACAAAGTGATAGTAGAGAACAAGACATGCATTTTTACAGGGGAAAAAAATCATAATGTCACATCACAGATGTGTTTTGTTAGATAAAGTCATGTATTGCCTAAAGGTTCCCACTATTAGCAAGCCCTTAGGTTGATAATACTGATTGCCATTCTCCTTTAAATAAACACAGAGTTGTCCCTTGCTTTTATGTGGTATTACCAGGGTCTTGAGCATAACTTTCGTGCTAAAATATCCTCACTCTTCCCATAGCATTGGCATCTTGTGATCTTAACATGCTTACAAACAGCCATAATTAATTTATGTGATAACAATAATTCCCACTTGCTATAATATCTAAAGAAGTGCATTATTGATATAGTTGTATCTGGATCTGTTACTCAGAGAATTCTAAGGGAAGAACATGAGCAAGAATTACACACACACTTTTTTCCACATACTTCTTGCACATTTTTCTATCTGTGTTTTAACTACCTAATTTTTACTGTTGTTTTGGGGTGAAAAAATGTAAAAAATGTTGTATATCATCTGTAAAACTAGTAAATGTTGTTCTTTTTTGGCTCAAGAATTAATGTCATTTTGATTGTGTCATGAGAAAAAAAAATACCAAACTCCAAATCCCATGTTCCTACCTCTAAACTGACAGGACAGAATACTCCCTACATATTCCTTTTAAGTTTAATTGCTAAGACAGATACTAGATAAATCCTAGTTAAAAACTTCAGTTTCCAAATAACAGTACAGCTAAAAATACCTGTTTTATAAATGGTAGAGAAGAAATCTGTCTTTATAACAAAGACATTACAAGACTGAGATAAAACATTTTTTAGCAGATTTCACCTACTCAACTTGAGTTTGGGGGAACTGTTAAAGAGACCATATTAACTCAAGTTTATGTTTCTGGGAGACCTAAGAGCACATAAAACCATCAGGGAAATAACAAACTTCAGCTCCTCTAAATTATTGCCTTAAATAAATTTTAAGTATGTTTTGCTTTGGTATAGATAAATTTCATGAAGATAGGGGTTCACAGAGCAGAACAGAACAGAAAATCATGATAATGACTCTGCATAGGAGTAAATCTTCATGGGTGGCATTAAGTCTAACAAAACCAAAATATTACACATAAAGGCTGAGGAGCTTTTCCAGTTCTTTAATTACCTTTAAATTATATATAAATATAAATATAT
>VYXB01005624.1:2130-42063 GCA_013397135.1 Pachyramphus minor
TTCTTTCTTTCTTTCTTTCTTTCTTTCTTTCTTTCTTTCTTTCTTTCTTTCTTTCTTTCTTTCTTTCTTCTGACACTCAAGTTTTGATTCTGTTTCCTTCTGTTATTATTACATGTTTAATATTAGAATCTACCCATTAGTGTCTTTGATCAATTTGGTGTAGAATTGTAATTCCACACCGTTTCTCATGTATTTCATCTGATTTAAATCTAGTTTCTATCAGTCAAGTTAATAAAGGACAGGAAAATTTGGCTTCTAATTCTATTTTTAGAGTAAATTGGTAAATACATTGATAACTATAAAATATGTAACTAAGTTTTTGTCTTTCCCAGATGTTCTTTGTGAATGTTCATTTGGTTCAGTCAGGACAGATTTGAGGTCCTGCATCCCAACAATAACCCAAATCCAGAGCATTTCGTGCTGGGCAGGGATCTAAACTGCCTCTCAAAGGGAGCAGCTGATGCTCCCAAGAAATCCAGGGTTCAAACCCAACCTGATTCAGAGCAGCAGCTTTGCTGTGATCAACAACTGCAGCTCTCCTGGGCAGGACCTGGGATTTGGGGAGTAACTGGTGTGCACCAAGACATGGAAAATCACAGAGGGATCATAAAATCCTGGACTGGTTTGGGAAGGAAAGGACCTTGAAGATCACCCAGTGCCACCCCCTGCCATGGTCAGGGACACCTTCCACCAGCCCAGGATGCTCCAAGCCCCGTCCAACCTGGCCTTGGACACTTCCAGGGATCCAGGGGCATCCATCTCCATATCAGGTCAGCTGCAGGGGGAGCTGAGCCATCCCAGTGGGACAGGACTGGAGTGCACTGGTGTGCTGGTCATCCAAGGGAGGGGCCTTGGAATAAGTGTCCCAGGCTGGCCTGAGGGAAGCAAATCGCCAGGGCAGGTTCAGATGAGAGATCAGAAAAATATTCTCCCTGCAGGAGTGGTCAGGCCTTGGAATAAGTGTCCCAGGGAGGTGGTGGAGTCCCTGTGTCTGGGAGTGTCCCAGAGGTGTCTGGATGTGGCCCCTGGGGACATGGATTAGGGGGGATTGTGGTGGTGCTGGGTGAGGGTGGCACTGGATGACCCTGAAGGTCTCTCCCAACCTTGGTGACTCCATGAGTTTGTGAAAATGCCTCAGTGAGGAAGGTGCTGGTGGCTTCTCACCATCCACCTGGGAGCAGGGCCATGGGCAAAGTGCAGATCAAACATATTCCCAGGCTGTCCCCTGCCCCTTGCTCAGGCAGGGTGTGGGGGATCCTGGCTGGGGCCTTGGGCAGTGTTTTGGTGCTGGGTTGAAGGATTAATGAGTTAAGGCTGGGCTGGAAATGCCAAGGCAGTGCCAGCTTTCACCTCCAGAATCCCACAACCATCAAGGTTGGAAGAGACCTCCAGGATCATCCAGTGCCACCCTCACCCAGCACCACCACAGTCACCCCTAATCCATGTCCCCAAGGGCCACATCCAGACACCTCTGGGACACTCCCAGACACAGGGACTCCACCACCTCCCTGGGACACTTATTCCAAGGCCTGACCACTCCTGCAGGGAAAAATTGTTTCTCATCTCCAACCTGAACCTCCCCTGGTGGGAGAATCCCCAAACTCTCTCTCTGTCTGCTGTCACCCTGTGCTTTTTCACAGACATTCTCCTCTCTCTCAAGCACTGAAAATAAATTGAAAATAAAAAGCTGACCTGTGTGGATACAGTGCACATGAGTCACAGTGATCTCTGAAGAGTTGGATGAGGCAAACACCCCAGGAGAGGGGGTGGGATGTTAAGGAAGGCCCTGGTTTGTGTTTTACCATGATGAGACATTTTTAGCACATGAAAAAGTCACCCTGGGAACAAAAGAAAAAAACCCAGAAGAAATTAAAGAATGAAACCCCATTGCTGACCTGCAGAAAATATGAGGTTGTGTTCCTGGTATGGAATTTGCAGTCTCAGGGCCTGCTGAGCAATTCATTACAGTCCTGACTTCATGAAACACCAAAAAAAAGGAGAATTTCTCACCTATAAAGCAGCAGTGCCACCCACCCCAGAGGGGAGGTGATGTAATTCCATATTTATCTTTAAAAACTACTGTCATTCTTACCCTCTGCTCTGGGGCCTGGCTGGGACAGCTGGGGGTGTTCAGCCTGGAGAAGGCTCCAGGGAAATTAAACCTGAGAGCCTGAAGAAGAGTCTAAAAGAGAGGGAGAAGGACTTTTTATACAGAGAGTGACAGGACAAGGGACAATGGTTTTAAACTGAAGCATTAGAGTAGAAATTGGGAAGGAATTCCTGGCTGGGAGGGTGGGGAGGCCCTGGCCCAGGTTGCCCAGAGAAGCTGTGGCTGCCCCTGGATCCCTGGAAGTGTCCAAGGCCAGGCTGGATAAACTTGGAGCAACCTGGGCTGCTGGAAGGTGTCCCTGCCCCTGGCAGGGGGTGGCACTGGGTGATCTTTAAGGTCCCTTCCAACCCAAACCATTCCATGATTTACTGATGTCAACGCTCATTCAAAAATGTTGCCTCAGGAATCCTTCAGGGTCAGGATTTTAGAGCTGACACTCACGTGGGGTTGGGGGTTTTCCTGCAGTAGAAGGACATTCTGAAGGGTTAAAACCAAATATTTTCCCAGTTTGGTAGGTTATAGATGTAAATATATACTCACTGAAATGAATATTCAGCTGGATACACACATGGCAGCTGACAAGGGCCCTGAAATCAGGGAGGTGACCATAAGGAAATAACCCACATCCCAAAATCTCTCCCTGCAGTTACATCCCATTTCACCCCTGTCTCTTTGAAGTGTCACATCATCACGATTCATCTGCTTTATTTGACCTGCACAACTGGTTTAAAAACCAAAAAAAAACCCCACTCCTTATTCTTCTAGAGGAAAATGCAGGTTTTAGTTGCATTTTTACAGGTTATGTTTGTGTTCCTCATTTATTTGCACCAAGTTATATGGAAATTTTCACTTTTTCCTGAAGTAGGGCCTTGGAATGGGTTGGGAGGGACCTTGAAGATCATCCAGTGCCACCCCTGCCATGGGCAGGGACATCTCCCACTGGCTCCAACCTGGCCTTGGACACTTCCAGGGATCCAGGGGCAGCCACAGCTTCTCTGGGCAACCTGTTGTTTTCCCGATGGATGAGGCCATGGAACTACTCCATGATAAATCCCACAGTTGTGAATCATTTAGAAGAAGTCCTTAAACACAGGCCCTTCCTCAGCCAAACAAAAACGAGCCAAGACAAAACCCTCCCCAATCTGAAATTAATTCAGTGCTCGCTTCTAGGAGAGATAAAAAACTGCAAGAAAGACAAACCAGAGCATCAAAACACACGATTTCAGCACTTCTGAAGTGAAACTCCTGAGTCTCCATCTCAGTTATTTGTTCTTTTAAAAAGATCCTTCTGTTGTTGCTTTAACGGTTCTGTTTTCCTTTGTTTCTTACTACAAAGCACAACCAACCTGAAACAAAACCTCCCCCCAACCCCAAACAGATTGTTTGTGTTCCAGGGAATCTTTTGAGAGTGATCCAGAATAAAACACTCTGCTCTTTGATTTGAGACGTTTCCAGGTTTTTTTCTTTTTTTTTTTCAGTCCAGTCACTAAACAGAAACTCCATTTCCCAGCCAGCCCCTCATTCCATAGCCAGGGAGGTGGGAATTCCTGCCCAAACAGAGGTTTGGGTGGCTCATGGGAGCTGTACCCTCCAATGAACAGGTTTAGAGTGAGACATAACACAATAAAAGTATGAAAATAAAAATATCTGCCATGGGGTTTGGTCTCCTTCCAAGAGCTGAGTGCGACTTGTTCTAGAGAACTCTTGTTTTGCCTTCTTTTTTTAATCAGGTTTGGGCATGAAGTTGCATAGTATTTTTTTTTATAATATTTATTTATTTTCTTGATTTAATCTTCTTGGGGTTTTTTTTCTAGTAATAATTGGACCTCACAGTCTCCTGTCAGCAGAACATTTACTGTCACCCTTCACTGTCTCAGACCCCTTTGTGTACAATTCACACATTAAGGCACTTTGGAAAATTGATGTCCAAGCAGAAACAAGTGGATACACTTAATAAATTGAGATTCCCAGCAGTGGCTTTCCCTTCCAGGAAAAATAATAATATTAAAAATAAAATAAAAAAAAAATCACTGTAGGATTAGATCACACTGTGACGCTTCAAACAGGGGAAGGAAAATCCGTGAATTACCCATTTGCTGGTTTGTGTTGTCCGACTTCTTCAGTCTTAAAGACTTAAAAACACATTTATACACATATATACACACATGTATATATATATACACACATAGAAGTCAAAATTTAATGTAAAGATCATTTTGGTGCTGTGCATTTTTTGGTGTCCCACACTATTCAGCACAGCACAGAACCAGAGAAAACGTGGAGCTCCATCCTGCTGAACAATGATGCAATTTTGGGCCTGCCCTCAGTGTTTTCCAGGGTTCAGGCTCTGACTGACAAGCAGTCAGACAGTTACCCTGGAAAACCTCCCTGACAAACAAACACTTGGAGCCTTGGAAGCCCGAGAGGCTCCAAGAGGAGCGACTCCGGCTTCTGGATACAGGTGGGTGGTAGAGACATAAAAGGGATGGCATTAGATTAGAGCTCCTGCTTTGATCTCCCTACAGCAACAATAAAAGAGTCATAAAGGACTTTCACTCGGTGCCTCTCAAAGCACCAGACGAAACCTTAATGAGCCTCCCAAGTGCCCCGGGGGGAGATGTTATCGCTTCGTTTGGCCAAACAATGCACTGAGCCCGGAGCTCGGGGCTGGTTTGCCCGAGGTGTTCAGGCAGCTCCTCCTCATCCCTCCTGACAGGGACATCCTGAAAGGGGGCACCGTGCTCATGGATCCCTGCTGTGCCCCCCTCGACAGTCCCACCCTCATTTACTCACTGACAGCCCCATTTCACGTGGTTATTACAGAGTGGTTTGGGATGGAAAAGACCTTAAAGATCATTTTCCACCCCCTGCCATGGGCAGGGACACCTTCCACCAGCCCACGTTGCTCCAAGCCCCATCCAACCTGGCCTTGGACACTTCCAGGGATCCAGGGGCAGCCACAGCTTCTCTGGGCAACCTGGGCCAGGGCCCCCCACCCTCACAGGGAAGGATTTCTTCCCAATATCCCATCTAACCTTGTTTGCTCTGTTTGGGCAAGGACAGCAGCACTTCTCACTTCTGTTTGTCCATGTCTGGAGCGTTCAAGTCTCCCCTGGTGTTTTGCAGAATCCCAGAATCACCAAGGTTGGAAGAGACCTTCAGGATCACCCAGTGCCACCCTCACCCAGCACCACCACAATCCCCCCTAATCCATGTCCCCAAGGGCCACATCCAGACACCTCTGGGACACTCCCAGACACAGGGACTCCACCACCTCCCTGGGACACTTATTCCAAGGCCTGACCACTCCTGCAGGGAGAAATTGTTTCTCATCTCCAACCTGACCCTGCCCTGGTGCAGTTTGAGGCCATTTCCTCTCCTCCTTTCCCTCAGGACATGGCAGCAGAGCCCGACCCCCCCTCCCTGCCCCCTCCTGTCAGGGGGTTGCAGAGAGCAAACACTTATTTTTCAGTAAACACCTTTATTTTGTTCCATTTCCCCCCGTCCTTTGCGTGCACACCCTCCTGGTGCTCTTGGCACGTCTCTGAGGTGCCAAGTCAGAACTTGTGGATGTGATGCCTGAGCAGTTTGGAGCTGGGACATCACCAAAACCAAGAGGAAAACACTCCCCTGGGAGGGCTGAGGATGAGGATGTCACCCTCCATCCCTCAGGCTGCCACCCCCTGGGTTCTCAGGAGCTTTTCCACCCTTCTCCCCACCCAAGGATTCCCCCTCTCTGCAGTTCTGCCACTTCCAGCCCCTTCTGCTCAGCCAGGGGTGAAGAATCTGCTGGAATTCGTTGTCCTGGACAGCATCCACCAGGTGTGAGATGTGGATCTGACCAGGCAGATTAGGACTCGTCTCACCCTCCTCTTGCCATGTTCCCACTTGCTGTTCCCCGTGGATTTGGGGCTCCTCGTCCCCTTTCAAGCCTCCAAACAATCGGCTCCCATCCTAAAAGTCTGGTTGCCTGCTCCAGAATTACCATAAACCTCCTTTTTCCCAGACAGGTTCGCTGCTTCTTCTTCCCTCCAGGCTTGATCCAGATGGAATTTGAGCGGCAGCTCCTGTCTGGATTTTGGAAATCCCTGGCAGGAGCCCAGGAGGCTCCCAAAGAAGGGAGGAGGCAGCTTTGGGAAGCCCAGGCAGCCCCAGGGCAGCCCATGGGATGGGGCCAAACCTTGCTGGTGCCAGGGGTGCCAAGGGTCTCTGGTGGGACCTTGGGATGGAGAAAGGGGGTAAAAGGAGGAAAAGCCTCCTGTGGAAGGGGCTGAGGGCTGGGAGCCAAGAGGGAGCTTTAAATCAAGGGGCAGGAGGAGGAATTAGTGCCTCACTCGTCTCCCTTAGCACGGAGAGCATGGGATTAATTATATTCATTTTAATCATCTGCTGCATTTGAGGCCAGATGGGAGCCAGGAGGCACTTCAGGGGTGGGGAAAGTTTGGAGCTCGAGCTACTCCCAGCCCTTTCTCTCCACCCCTGGGAATGCATCACTCCTACCTTGCCATGGGAACACTTTGCAACCTGTCATGACAGCAATTAAATAAAAATAAAAGAGGCACAGGGGTCTGGCCTTTCTGCCCTAAGAAGTAACAGGTTGTATATATTCAAAGGTTATAGCAAATTGTCCATGACCTTTTTATCCCAGGGAATCCTCTCCCAGAACCCACCTGACCCTTTGATCCTGCAGCCTGGTTTATCTGCCACCCCCATGTTCCACCAGGGATCTGATTTTCCTGAACTATCCTCTCATTCCCACCTCCTCTGTGCTCACCATCCCAAAAAACCCCATGTTCAGGCATGAAATTAGGATTGTCTTTTTGTGTGGTGATTTCTAATAGAGCTGGGTAGGATTTCCCCCCCTATCCCATGGGAAATCTTCAGGATTTTGAACATTTTGCTGTATTGAATCAGTAAAAAAAAATAATAAACTATTTGAAAAATAAATATTTGTCAGGACAAGGAGTTAAAATAGTAAATGTCTCTTTGGAAATAGTAAAAAAACCAAACCACCCAACACACCAAACCAAACCAGGTTTCATTTAATGACTTTCAGACATTTTCAAATTTTTATTTCAGCTTTTTAAGACGTTGCTTCTTTGTATTACAAAATGAGAAGTCTTTTCAAACCTCCCACCCCTCGATTTTCCTTTGAAAATAAAAATGGAGACCTTTAGACAACCCCTATTTGCCTATTTTATTTCAATAGCTTTTTGAGGAGAAAAATTAGGGAAAAGCAAATCTTTGTTGAGAAGTTTTTAATGAGCAATTCTGGAAAAATACTTATTTAAACCTTTTTTGGTTTAGAGTTAGTAGGGTTTATTTTTTAGAGGGCTTCAAGCTCCTTTGCTCTTGTTTGAAAGCTTGAGGAGCTTCAGGGGTGAGTGTTCAAACAAATTCAAGCTCTGTGGGTTTCTGCTCAGGATGACTGAGATTTAATACAGAAACAGGACAGATTTTGCCCTTCCAATGAAATTCATGATGGAAGAGATATTCTGAATGAGCAGAAATTATTTTATTGGCTCTCTTATGTTCTAATACCAAAGCTGGTGTTGCATACTGTTAGTCTGGACTTTATGGTTTAAATTTGATAATGCATCAGATTAATAAATCATAGAATGTTTTGGGTTGGAAGGGACCTGGAAGATCATTTCATCCCACCCCTGCCATGGGCAGGGACACCTTCCACCAGCCCAGGTGGCTCCAAGCCCCGTCCAACCTGGCCTTGGACACTTCCAGGGATCCAGGGGCAGCCACAGCTTCTCTGGGCAACCTGGGCCAGGGCCTCCCCACCCTCACAGCCAGGAATTCCTTCCCAATATCCCATCTATCCCTGCCCTCTGGCAGTTTGAAGCCATTCCCCCTTGTTCTGTCCCTCCAGCCCTTGGAAATAGTCTCTCTCCATCTTTCTTGGAGCTTTCTCAGGTCCTGGAAGGCCACAGTCAGGTCACCCCAAAGCTTCTCTTCTCCAGGTGAACAATCCCAGCTCTCCCAGCCTTTCCTCCCAGCAGAGCTGCTCCATCCCTGGGATCCTCTTGGTGCCTCCTCTGGACTCTCTCCAGCAGCTCCATGTGCTCCCTGTGCTGTTCCCAGGGCTGGAGCAGCTCTGCAGGGGGGTCTCCCCTGAGGGGCAGAGGGGCACAATCCCCTCCTTTGACCTGCTTTGAATTCATTCAAATCCCAAACCATCAGACTTGCAAGCAAACACACAAATGACTCGCTCACCACCCACCAGGGATCTCATAAAACACCTCTGAAAGCATCAAAATCAAGGTGACACCTGATCAGTGTTGTGTCTTTCCCTCTGCCACACTTGAGTCCCCCCTTCTTACACATCACTACCCCCCACTATTTGCATAAAACCTGATATTCAAATGTCGCAACGTTTCTTTCTCCTAATTTAAGTATTTCACAGCTCTCGGTGCCTTTTTGCCGCTGGACTTTCTCCCCACCCCACCCCCCAAAAAAACCCCAAACCAACACATCCTCAAAGGACACCCGGTTTCCTGTCAGTAACCAGTATTTTCTTGACAGATTACCCCGGGGGGAAAAAGCAAAAAGCAAAACCAAAAAAACTCTTAAACTTGACTCTCTGCTGGAGTTCAGGTTGCCCTCGTTTACCTTTTGCATGACAAAAGCTCCGCCTGCGACTCTGAAGGGCTGTTTTTGTGCAGTCGAACCAGGTGTCCCTGCTTGGAAAGACAAGCACATTAAAAGTCAGCAAAATGCCAATTTTGCTTTGTTTCCAAACATTTCGTTTCAATCCTTGCCAAGGCCCGGGGCTAAACACTCCGTTGTGTTTTAAGTGTCTCTGTTCCCCAGTCAGCGAGTTTTTAAAGTGGTTTTGTTTTTTTTTTTTCTCGGTATTTATCAGGATACTCCGATGACAGTCTCACCTAATCCTGCTGCTCTGGAAGAGATTTGGAGGAGGAAAACCAGGCAGTCGTGACTGTGATAAATGGATGCCCACAAATAAGGCAATTTCTGTCCAATTAGTGAACCTGCTGAAAGGCAGGATCAGAAATAAATGTCTCCATTAAAAGAATTTCGGCTCTTCTCTCGTCATGTCTGCGGGGATCATAAACCTTCCACTTGCTGATGTGTTTAACCGGGTATCCCACGATTTTATCCTTTGTGCTCTCCACTGCCACAAGTCCATTCCTGCTCTTCCAAACCCACCAAAAAGCTTTGGCAAGGGAGTTTAAGCAGGTGCTTTGAGGTCCTGCTGAGCTGAGGACACATTTTGAAGTCTCCACCCCTGGAAGTTTTTGTGCACGTGCCGAATTTTATGTGCCTAAGGAGGGAATTTAACGGGTCTGATTCTCCCTGTGAAGACACTTTGTGCAAGTGTCTGGACAACCAGGGGCTGGCACAGAGCTGCTCTCTGTTCAGGTGAGGTGGGACAGCTCATGTGTCCTATTTTATTCCCCAGAGTATTGGGTTTATTACTGGGGGGCTGCAGGGTGGGATCTGGTGAGCAGCTGCTGGACAGAGGAGCCCACGCTGGAGCAAATTTGGTGACAGGACATGTGATCCCACAGGGGAGCAGTTCCTGAAGGACTGACCCCATGGAAGGGATCCACGTGGAGCAGTTCCTGAAGAACTGAGCCTGTGGGAAGGACTCATATCACAGAAGTCCTGGGGGACTGTATCCCATGGGAGTGACCTCATGCTGGAGCACGGGAAGAGTGTGAGGAGTCACAGCAGAGGCCACGTGTCATGGACTCAGCATAAATCCCATTCCCATCTCCCACTGGCAGGGAGGAAGTAGAGAATCAGGAATAAAGTTAAGCCCAGGAAGGAGGGAGGGGTTGAAGAGAAGGTGTTTCTTTTACTTCTCCTTATCCTGCTCTGATTTTGATTGGCAATTATCTCAATTAACTTCCCTAAGTGGAGTCTGCTTTGCCCACGATGGAGATCAGTGAGGGACCTCTCCTTGCCTTTTGTTGTATTTTCTCTCCCCTGCCCAGTTGAGGAGGGGATTGACAGAGGGGATTTGGGGGCACCAGGTCAAACCATTACACCTTAGCAGGAGCATTTTTCATTTGATTTCTGCTAAACACCGAGCTGACATTCAGAGAACTGCCCACAATGACTCAGCTCAGTGCATCTTAACTTTTCCCGCAGGAGAAAAACTGTGTGAATGCATTTGGCCTCTGTCTGACAGGGGCCAGATGCTCTTTGAACGGCAGCTGAGTCATCTGTGTCCTGCACCTCACTTAAATATCACCATTCAGGTGCCACTTTTATCCCCAAGGCCCTGACAAAACTTGTGACTGGTGATGAATGAATAACTGCAAAAAAAAAAGTCACAGATTTTCTTCTAAATTCAACAGCGAATTTCAGTTTGACTGAGATTGTGACTTCTGGGGTTTTCTCTCTTTTTTTTTTTCTTGGTAACACTTTGAAATTTCAGTCAGTGCAGAGCTGAGCTTTTCAGCTGTGCCCTGGTCGGTTTGTCACCCACAAAATGCAGCGTTGGCTCTGTTTCCTGGCTGGATTCACTCTGCAAGGGCTGCAGGTAAAGAGACATTCCAGCTATTCCTGGGGTTGTGAGAGCAGTTTAAATGGGATGTGTTGAAGTGTGATGCTGAGCACTGTGATTTGCACGTTCCTCTGTGCCACTGAAACCCCATCAGGTTTGTTGTTGGGAAATCAATTTATTTTCTGAAAAGTGAAAAGGCACTTGGCTGCAAATGGTCTGGCCTCACCCCACACCAGTGCAAACCAGTGAGAAGGGTCCTCTGGGGTTGAACTTGGCTGTGATGTGGAATTAAAAGAAGAAATAGCAGAGATGAAGCTGCTCATTTCCACCCAGAGACAACCCCAGAGCTCAGAGCCACCCAAAGGCAGGTGAGTTGAGTGAAGTAACACCCAACTCCTTCAGGACTGGGGTAAACCTGTGACCTGAGATGTTTTGGTGAGAACTGGGAGGGTGTCCCACCTTCTTTGCAAGTCCCAGAGCCTTTCTCACCCATCTGCTCCACCCTCCCCATGACCAACCCACCCCTTCACCCCAGAGCTGGTTTTGAACCATTTCAATACCCACCAGAATTCCAGCAGGTGAAATATTGATTGGTTAAGAGGCACTTGGGAAAGGGCACCAAACCAAGCCCACACCTTCCATCTCCAACATTTACTACCAAATTAAATGTGACATGCCCAGATTCCTCTGCAGCCCCTCAGATAAAATCACATGTTAACAGTTTCTCTACAACAACATCGCAGTTGTTCAATTAAACACAAGATAACTGTAAAAGCTCCTTAACCTCCAACCCTCTGGTACTTTCTGGTGGACCAGCAGAGCCATTTAACAACGTTCATGTCCCAGCTGGATGGTGTGGGCTGAAATCCAGGCAGGATCAATTCCAGAACGCTGAGGACGAGCAGGATGTGAGACCCAAGTTTTGAGGCTGGATTGGATGGAGCAGATTGGGAAACATTTCAGCCTGGGGAGAGCTGGGGGTGTGCAGAGCTCAGCTGAGCCCACAGCAGGGCAGGAGTGACTGTCCCGGCCCCTTTACAATTTCTTTGAATGTTTGGGATTGTTCCACAGAAAAACAGAGAATCAGGTTCCAATTCCAGGTTACAAAGAGGTGGGATTTGAACCATAGGATCATGGAATGGTTTGGGTTGGAAGGGAAATTAAAGATCATCCAGTCCCACACATTTCCATGGACCTTCCACTAGCCCAGGTTGCTCCAAGCCCCATCCAACCTGGCCTTGGACACTTCCAAGGATGGGGAGTCCACAACTTCCACAACATTCCCAACATGAATTCTGACCATCCTTCATTATCCACAGTTACCTTTTGTGCATCTTTCTTTTAGAAGAGAAGCTTTGGGGTGACCTGATTGTGGCCTTCCAGGACCTGAAGGGGCTCCAGGAAAGAGGGAGAGAGACTATTTCCAAGGGATGGAGGGACAGAACAAGGGGGAATGGCTTCAAAGTGACAGAGAATAGGGTTAGATGGGATATTGGGAAGGAATTGCTGGCTGGGAGGGTGAGGAGGCCCTGGCCCAGGTTGCCCAGAGAAGCTGTGGCTGCCCCTGGATCCCTGGAAGTGTCCAAGGCCAGGTTGGATTTTAACAGCTTTTGCTCCACTTTGGGGTGAGAAGGGCAGTGATGCTGAACACGTTTAGAAATGTAATTGAAGTCCCAGAAACCCTGGACAGGGAAAATACCTCAAGTAAAAATAGCTGCTTCCAAGGGGAGGGAACACACTGGACAAACTGCATGGAAACAGTAAACTGGGAAGAGATTCCACTGGAAACAGGACAAAGCCCTTTATGAATAAGACTCTCTAACTTCTAACCAAGCTCTTTCCGAAAAACCCAGGCCCTTGAAGGGGTAGAAATGGAACTAATCCAGTCCATTTTTCATTAACTTTTTCTGTCATTCAGAGAGTGCAAATATCTGTTTACTGCTAGGAAAGGTTTGTTCCATTTCAGTGCCTATAAATGGTGATATTGTATCTGCAATAACAACATTTGAGTCTCACAGAAACCTCCCAGGCTTTCGCAGCAGCCCCCTCCTTCAAACCAGAAGGAGGAAAAGAGCAAAAAAAGGTAACAAATTAAAAATAGATGAAAAATCTTAACAATAATTCAGTCTATTTTTTTTTTAAAGTACCATATTTTAGGCAGGAGATGTTGGTACAATCTTTCCCAGGGGGGTGTAGTACAGGTATCTCAATTTCTAGATGCCTTTGCCAGATGCATCTTCCAGTTCACACCATTAATGGGAATAAGGTGGGAATTTCCCCGTAGTGTGTCATGGATCACGTAACCTCCTCAAACAACTCTCCCACTGAAAGTAAGAACATGGGGCAGCCAAACAAAAACGACTCTAAAACAGATTTTTTTCTGGCTGAAAAGTGATTTTTCTTGATTTTTTTTTTTCTTGTTTAAAAACATCATTAATTTCTTTAGTTTTCCTTATGCTTGGGAAGCAAAACGTGCCACCAGAACCTAAGAACTCTGAAAATATTCAACACGTCTCACCTGGAGTAGCCACAGGAGGGGCAATACAAGTTTCCACATGTTACCCTCACTTTCCCTACTTCTACAAGCCCTTAATCAGCTCACCAAGTGAGCTCTTTCTAAAGGCTGTGATTTTCTAAATTACAAGATATTAAAAAAAAAACCCACTTGGTACAAAGTGTTCTTGCTTGTTTTATTTGCTGACATCTTTCCCAAAAGGATCAGTGGGTGCCTTTTTTTAATTTTCCTTTCCTTTCAGCACGGAGGGTTTGTCCATTAAAATCAGATGAACTCATTTCCCACAGGCTGGATGCTGTGGATCCTGGGTGGGTTTGTGTAGGATCTCACTGGACAATGTGGTTCCTCAGGGCTTGGTCATTAAGCCTTTCTCTGGCACTTGTATTTTTAGCTGAACTGGGAACCTTAGATTAGATATTGGGAGAAAATTCTTCCCTGTGAGGAAGGGAATTCCCAGAGAAGCCGTGGCTGCTCCTGGATCCCTGGAAGTGTCCAAGGCCAGGTTGGACGGGGCTTGGAGCAACCTGGGCTGGTGGAAGGTGTCCCTGCCCATGGCAGGGGGTGGCACTGGATGATCTTTAAAGTCCCTTCCAACCCAAATCATTCCATGATTCCATGAATTTGACTACTGCCAAACCACCTGGAGAAGTTCTCTTTCATCCAGAGCAAGGGCAGGGACTTCCAAAAGTCTGCAAAACTCTTTTGGAGAGGCCCAGGGGATGGACAGCACGACAGTTCTGGGGAACCACTGACAGGCCTCGAAGGCCCAGGGCAGACCTTGAAGGCAGAGCAAACACGAGAGGGGTGAACACAAGCAGGAACATTCCCGGGACAACACTCGGGATTGGTGCCACTGGGAGCAGTGAAACACTGAAAGGTCCTTGGGAGCTGTGCCAGGGGAGGCTCAGGTGGGGCATGAGGAGGAATTTCTGGCTGGAAAGGGTGGTGAGGCCTTGGCAGGGGCTGCCCAGGGAGGTTTGGAGTCCCCAACCCTGGAGGTGCCCAGGGAAGGCCTGGATGTGACACTCAGTGCTCTGGGCTGGGGGACAAGGTGGGGATGGGGCACAGGGGGGATCCATGGGCTGGGAGGGCTTTTCCAACGTTGGTGATTCCCTGAAAAGCAAGGGATTTAACCTAATTGGAGCACTAGTGATGCCCACAAGGCTGACCTTGGCACCAGGGGCCACGTGCCACAGATTTAGAGACAGTTCAGAGGGAAAAGGTTCCTCCTCACATCCATTTCCTGCAGTGATTCCACAGAACTCCTGCAAGTGTTGCAGCTCATCTTGCTGGAACAAGTTGCCAAAGGAGAGAGGGAGCCTCCACCAGGCATCAGAAGGAGCTCCCAGTTTCCAATCTGGATGGCAATAATTCCCAGTTTTATCTTCCCAGACAATGTAATGATTCTGAGCGGTGTCACACAGACACCAAAGCTCTGGCCTTGCTGTGCCAGCAGCCACCACAGGAAAAATCATCTCCACTGTCCTTATCCATGGGCATCTCAGGATGGATTGTTAAATACTGAGCCTCAAATCCCGACCTGAGCCAAGGCAAACAAATGAGACCCCGATTGCCTTTGGGAATTTCCCGGATCTCTCGTTTCTTTAGACAAACAGAAAGAGATTTTCTGGGGTTTTCACATTGTGGGGCTTCTCTGTTCTGTAAGAGAGTTCAAATCAGAGCTTGTTCCTTGCAGATCATCCTCCTGTGGTTTTCACACTCAGAAAAGATAAACTGCTCAACAAACACCTCTCAAAAATGTCCTGGTCTGTGGCAGGATCATCCCAAAACTTTCCCTGTGCTTCCACAAGCCAAGCTGTGCAGACACAGAATTTTACCTGTTGTTTCTTCTTGTGCTGCAATTCGAGGTGCATTTTTGCTTAAGCTGTGCAGAATGTTGTGTAATCACCTGAGAGGAGAACTGCTGCTTTTTACTTGACCAGAATAAAAAGAAGAGATGAAAAAAAAATAACAAAGGCATTTGATGAATCATGAACCAAACCCCTTCTTTTCCTTGATTTCCCCCTCCTGATACGGGCATTGTTTTGTCTCCATCCGTTTGACTTGGAAAAGATTCTTAAAAAACACGAGTGAGAAGGAGCTTTGAAAGTAACATAATTCCCCTGCAGGATTTGAAGAGCAAATCTTGCATGAAGGACCCTATTGATTTCAGAGGGAAACATCCCTCTCTGTGTCTCAGAAAGGCTGGAATCCTCTTCATCCTCAAAAATGAAATCAAGGTGGAAAACTTGTCCATTTTGAGGCCTCCCACTGGAGTGGGGCATCCTGGTGCTTCCTTCATCAAACCCATTTGTTCAGATGATGTCATCTGTGTCTCCCTAAAGGGCTGCATGATTTAATAAAGGGGGTTTTATTTTCTGTTGGGAGCTTGCATGAGGATGTAGGCAAGTTTTACTGGGCTTCTGAGCCTTGTAAAAAGGCAGAGCTTTTTTCAGACAACCCTTCTGATCCAGCTGGGGGGCCTCTGTCTGTGGGACCTGGGAGAAATCTTGGCTTTCCTCACCAAACCTGACACAAGCACTGTGCAATAAAGACAGTTTAATGCATGTACATTATATAGAACCATCATAATTAACGTGCAAAATACATACATGTGGGCACTGAGTTATGTTTCATAAATTAACACACACATTACACCAACCCCACGCGGAATATAAAGAAAAGCTGCTCCTGCTGCACACAGACCAGACATTTGAACGTGTGAAGCAAATAGGAAACATGTTTCCTAGCAAATTTAGAGGCCATATTTCACAGAGATCTCCATATGTCTTCTTAATTCCTCTCATGTTTCCGCCATCATTTGCATTTCTTTTGTCTTGTTGGGTTTTTTTGGGGGGCTCAGAACTGGTACAGATTCAGCTGCTTGTAGACACAGAGACAAGACTCAGCTGTTGTGTCTCCACAGAGCCTTAATAAAATTCTCACCTTCTTTTGTTTCCACCTCATAGTTTGTGATTGTTCTCCTCCTTTGGAGAGGGAGAAATGGTGGAAAAGAAAACGAAACATGAAAATGGTTTAACCCCTGTGCAGAGATTCAGGCACTAAATTTAACACCAACAGACACTATTTAAGTATTTGAAGATGCCAAAAAAGCCTGGAAAAACCTTTTTCTCCAGCCCAGCTTCCAGGGTCTGGAGCAGAAGGAATATGTAGCTGTAGTGTAGGACAAGGGGGAATGGCCTGAAGCTGGAGGAGGGCAGGGATAGATGGGATATTGGGAAGAAATTCCTCCTTGGGAGGGTGGGGAGCCCCTGGCCCAGGTTGCCCAGAGAAGCTGTGGCTGCCCCTGGATCCCTGGAAGTGTCCAAGGCCAGGTTGCAGCAACCTGGGTTAGTGAAAGGTGTCCCTGCCCATGGCAGAGGGGTTGTAGCCAGGTGATCTCTGAGGTCTCTTCTATCCCAGGACATTCTATAATTCCATCAATTAACCGTTTTTTTTCCCCATTGTTTCTGCCTTTTCCTTATGAGCAAATATGGAAGTAGCCAATAGTGCCTTTCCCAATCACATCTCCTCTTCTCTGTGGGCAGTAGCACATGGGATGGTGTCTGCCAGGAATTCTTTTCATGTGGGAAACCACAAAATGCTCTCCAAGGGAAAAAACGCCCCCTTTCTATCTTGGGTGAGCAGCGGAGAAAATTCCTGGTACCCAGAAGAAGTGGAATTTCAACGACAGCTAAAAACCTCTCCCCACCTATTTATCTTGCAAATGCAGAAATATCCCCTCCCCAGCTGCCCTGTTGAGACTCATGGAAGGTTTTTTCATCCCAGCTCACAATCCTTTCAGGATGTACCACTAGTGACAGTATCACTGTTGTCCCAGTGGTGTCCTCAGGGCGAGGAGAAACGGGATGAGCCGGCCAGGAAAGCCCTGTGTGGTTTCTTTCCTTGCAGAGGGTTTATTTCTTTACTCTGAAATCAAAGTGCACCCTCTCAGAGGGTGGGGAGGCCCTGGTACAGGTTGCCCAGAGAAGCTGTGGCTGCCCCTGGATCCCTGGAAGTGTCCAAGGCCGGGTTGGACAGGGCTTGGAGCAACCTGGAAGGTGTCCCTGCCCATGGCAGGGGGTGGAATTAAATGATCTTTAAGGTCCCTTCCAACACAAATCATTCTATGATTCTCTGATTCTGTGAGAAAGATGACTCTAAAGGTATTTTTTTCAGTGTCAGGTCCTTGGCTACAAGGTACTGACTGGTGGGTATCACTTTTGGAAGTCTCAAAGTCAGAAGAGAACTGTACCAGCAACAGCAGAACACCAAAGTTGGTGTTTCCAGGGAAGGGACTATAAAATAGATAAATAAACACAAATAACGTGTGCCCCACATCTTCCCCTCTGTTCCTTTGTGTTGCCTCCAGCTCAGGCCCACCCAGGAGAGCCCAAGCATTGATGAATGTCTCATTTCTGAAAACAGGATGCGTTTTAAATGGGTTTCCATCCTGCCCAGAGCTGGTGCCAGCACAAGGCACACAGGGAAGGAAACCCCCTCGATTGGGGTGATCGGCCTGAAATCTGCTCTGACACAGTGACTTAGATGAGAACCTGTAACAGCACACCAGGGTTCTGTTCCTGAAGCAAGACTTTCCATGCAGAAAGTGGGAAGGTGCAAGTCCAACCTCTGGTTGTTGCAGCTTCCAGATTACAATCTGTGCTCTCCTCGGGATGTCAGAATGTGCTTTGAACTTGGAGCTGAGCTCTTTCCATATTCATTTGCTGACTTCCACCAGGACAGACACCAATAAGACAATACCCTACAAATCATTTTTGTTTTAACTTACTGAAGGGGTGGGTGAAAAAAGGGGGAGAAGAAAGGGGAGGGGAGGGGGAAGGGAGAGAATATTTGGTCTGTTCTTAATTAAAAGCAGCCGATGACATCCAATGATTTGTCTGAAGCACTTCTGAGCTGTACCCATTTCTGTTTACACTTGACAGCTGTACATTCTTTCCTGCCTGTACTGTTTGAACTGTGGCCAATGGTGCAATCATGAAATCTTTGATAGGGTTTTTTAAATACAAAAATTGACCTTTGTCTTCCGGACCAAAAGCGAGGTAGGGAAGGAAGAGCTGTTTGAGAGGTTTGGATTTACTAGGCTGGACACCCTGTATTGCAAAACAGTGCCTCTGGTCATTGCTGGACTGGCTCTTAAGAGGTTTTGTTTGTGTTCCTCACATGTGCTTATAAAAAGAGATCATCATCCTGTGACCCTTTCATCCCAGAAGATGTCTGGTGTGGGTAGAGGATAAACCAGAGCATCCCTGTGTTTCTGCACTGGGAGTGGGATGCAGAGGGCCTCTGACAGGTTTTTTGCTGTGAACAGGAAGATTGAGGAAGAAAAATAATCATAGGTTGAGAAATAAATAGATTAACAAACCCAGAAAAGTTCAATATGAGGTATCTGAAACCAGTCTGTCCTGAACTGAGCAGCTGGAAAGTCTTTGCCAAAACCAAACATGTCCCAGACGCTCCATAGATTTTCTCTCTGCAGCCTCCAAAATCGGCGGCTCGTTACAAATTGAAGTAGTTACCTAAAAAGGAGAGAGAAAGAACACTATTGTAGGCCTTACCCCTGAAGTTTGAACTAAACCACAGCGCTGATTTGACCCAGATCTCAGCAGCTGTCCCCTGAACTCGCCTGGGGGGTGTTTGGTTGCCAGCTTTGGTCAGATGATGCTGTTACTCAGCAGGGCTGGAGTGCTCCTGCTCGAGCCCGCTCGCCAGAGAGGCTTTTTGGTTTGGAGCTTAGGCTGAAATCACACAGAGAATAAACAGGAAGGATATATTTAGCTCCTGCAGCTCAGTTGTAGTGGGAAATTTTTACTTTAAAGTCCTGCAGTCGTCTTAAAATCTTACCCAGCTCCTCTTGGTTGCTCTGGAGCTCCCCGGGCTGGAGGGGGTGTCTGAGGCCTGCCACCACTCCACTACTTGTATCTTATGTGGAGATTACCAGGCTACCAGGTTTGGTTTCTTTGTTACATTTAAATACATTACCAAAAACCCCCACATTCTATTGGCCAGGTTGTGTCAGCACTTAGCTGCCTTTAACTGGAGTTAAAGACCCAAGTCCCTGCTTTGAACATCATTAGTGTTTTCCTCCTTTACCCTTGAACATCCCAGCTTTCTGAAAGGAAAGACAGCCAAAGATATGGAAAAACACATTGCACAACACCCAGTAATGTCCCAGCAATGGTGGGAGGGCACCAGGTCAGAGCAGAACAGTCCCTGCCCCACAGACCTTCACCAGAGATGTTCAAAGCTGCCCAGCATTGAAGTCAGCTGGAGTTTTCCCTGATTAACTTGCACTTTAGACCAAGGCCAAAATGTCCACAAACTTCACCCACACTCTGTTGGCTTTTCCAATCACTCCGTCAGCTTGAGATCTTGGTGAGGAGAAATCAGATTTTAACTGCTGGTCTCCTGCCCCAGCATTAAAACTTTACCAGTTTTAATGGATCTTCTATTTTGCTCTTGTTTTTCCTCAGAGCCCCCAAAATTCCCAGGGAAGATGCCCTGATGAAGCCCCCTGTTTGCTGCAATAGTGATTATTTACCTGCTGCACCAGGACTGGGGTCTTTCCAAAGCTGGAGGGATCGTGGTGCCACTGTGGATTTCTGTGTTATACCTGTCAGAGCTACACTGACTCATCTGCAAATTGTCTTCCATCCCAGAGATTTGGATTTATATATTTCTCTCTTTTTCCTCATTATTCCAGCACTCCTAAATTTGCTGGTTTTGATTCACCAGCTTCCCCTTGACCGAGTTGTCCCCAGATATCATTGACCAGTGTTGTGACTGAGAGGTGATCCTTTAACTGTTCAGGAGGAGTTCCAAGCATGGTTATCCTCTAACTGCACTGACTGCTACAGGAGCTCCAGGGAATGTCACCACAAGGCCATTTATGTGAATAAAAATACCATTGAGAAGGATAAAGGGGAAAAGTTGTTTCTCACAGCAGAGCCCTTGAGAGGCCCAAACCCTCTAAATGTGCCTGTGGGAAGCAGTGCTGTTGGACTTTCTGGTCTCTGAGCCATCTACCATAAAATCAGGGAATCATTGAGGTTGGAAAAGAGCTCCAAAGTCATCCAGTCCCCCCTGTGTCCCATCCCCACCTTGTCCCCCAGCCCAGAGCACTGAGTGCCACATCCAGGCCTTCCTTGGGCACCTCCAGGGCTGGGGACTCCAAACCTCCCTGGGCAGCCCCTGCCAAGGCCTCACCACCCTTTCCAGCCAGAAATTCTTCTTGTCCTTTCTAGTTTGACTTCAGGTTCACCAACTGATTCTCCCCCTCTTCCTCAGGAGGAATATAAGAATATTTTAGAACTGAATCACAACAGAGCTGTTGTGTTTGGTTTCACTGGTGAGGACACTTCAGTTACCTGTACATGTATAAAATCCACTGTTCAGGTCCTCATCTATCTGTGCTACCTTTCTGAGAGCTGAAGAAGTTCAGGTACTTCTTAGATCAACACTCATTTAGAATCTCTCACAGCCAGGCAATGTCAGGAGACACAAACCCAAGGTCAACAAACAGCCCAAACCCAGCATGTGCCACCCCAGCTGGGACCCTCAGCCATGTAAGGGAGGGGATTTATACCACAGTTATGCCCTGAGCAGGTGGACCCGATGAGCAACGAGATGAGTCAATCCATGAGGGGTTCAAGGGGATTCCCTGGATAGCACTGAATCATCAATCACCAATCCTGTGAAATAATTTCCACAGCAAACAGTTGGGAACAAACAGTTAAAGCAGCAAAGGGAGGATTTGGGTTCAGCATGGATCTCTTGGGCCACTGCTGAGTCACACCCCAGACTGGAGGGGAGAAGTGGATGTCACAGCTGGATGTGTTCAGTCAGGAGAGAAATCAAAGCCATGACCAGTTCCCCAGCTCATGGTGTTTGTTTGTAGTTCATTACTGTATTTATGTTCACCCCGTGAAGAGCCTACAACCATCAGCAGGGCTGGTCTGGTGGGGAAGGGATTATCAGCACCTCTAATGGGACACAAATGTTCAGGGCCCTCCTCAGAGCTGCTGAGAAACCCCTGTGATTAATCACAAAATCCCAGAGTGCTTTGGGTTGGAAGGGACATGAAAGATCATCCAGTTCCACCCCTGCCATGGGCAGGGACACCTTCCACCAGCCCAGGTTGCTCCAAGCCCCGTCCAAACTGGCCTTGGACACTTCCAGGGATCCAGGGGCAGCCACAGCTTCTCTGGGCAACCTGGGCCAGGGCCTCCCCACCCTCACAGCCAGGAATTCCTTCCTAATATTCCATCTAGCCCTGCCCTCTGGCAGTATGAAACCATTCCCCTTGTCCTTTTTATCTGTCCCTATAAAAAGTTCCTCTCCCTCATTTTTTTAGCCACTTTAGGCACTGGAAGGGGCTTTAATGTCCCCCTGGAGCCTTCTCCTCTCCAGGCTGAACAATCCCAGCTCTCCCAACCTGTGTTTATGTATCACAAACTCCCGTGTTAAAACAGCTGAGCTTGGTCTGTTTGCTGGATTTATGAGGAAGGAGGGTGAAGACAAGGAGAGAACCATGTGAGAGGAGATGATGGCCCACAGGGTTCCCCACAGGAGAAGGCACAGCCCAGGCCAGTGCAGCAGGGACACTGAGGGCAGCCAACTTCAGGCACCCCATTTACACCCCTCAGCTCCACAGGGACTGCTCGGGATGGGTTTCACATCCCTGGTGTGTGCAGGAATCACAGGGGTGAGGTTTGGGGAAGGGGCAGATCAGCACACAAAGGGGTTGTCTGCACCTGGGGTTACCATCATTCACAGGATCCCAGAATATGCTGAGCTGGGAGGGACCCCCAAGGATCATCAAGGTTGTTTGGTCTGGAGAAGAGGAGGCTTAGAGGTGACCTCATCACTCTCTAGAACTACCTGAAGGGAAGTTACAGCCAGGTGGGGATTGGTCTCTTCTCCCAGGCAGTCAGCAATAGGACAAGGGGGCACAGGCTTAAGCTCTGCCAGGGGAAATTTAGGCTGGAGATTAGAAAGAAATTCTTCACAGAGAGAGTGGTCAGGCATTGGAATGGGCTGCCCAGGGAGGTGGTGGATTCACCATCCCTGGAGGTTTTTAAACTAATATTGGATGTGGCACTGAGTGCCATGATCTAGTAAATGGATGGAGTTGGACCAAGGGTTGGACTTGATGATCTCTGAGGTCTTTTCCAACCCAATCAATTCTGTGATTCTGTGATCAAGAGTCCAACTCTCAGCCCTGCACAGGTCCATCCCCAGGAGTCACACCCTGTGCCTGAGAAGATCATCCAAACGCTCCTGGAGCTCTGGCAGCCTTGGGGCCGTGCCCACTGCCCTGGGGAGCCTGGGCAGTGCCAACCACCCTCTGGGGGAAGAACCTTGTGCTGAGCTCCAAGTGCCCCTGCCCTGGCACAGCTCCAGCCCTTCCCTGGCTCCTGTCCCTGCTCCCCAGAGAGATCAGTGCCTGTCCCTCCTCTTTCCCCCCTCAGGAAGTTGACCCTGTGTCTCTGCACTAAACCCAACCTCCACCAACATGTGGGGATCAGTGACCAAAGCCCAAACAGGTTATCTGAGGGGGTTTGCCCCTTTTTTCCTATAGCCTGACAAGGCTCACCCAAACCACCCCATCAATAAACTCACACCAGGCTGTGCCAAATTACCCAACTCAAACCAGAGAAGTGGCTTATTGTGTTTTATTATTAAATCAGCTTCTTTAGGGCTCTGCCAGTTGACAGCAGCCAAGGATGTGGTGTGAGCTCTCTAGGAAGTTGCCTGCTCCTAAAGTACAAACACATTCTCTGCTAAAGGTTCATTCAAAACCTCACACAGGACCCCTACAATCCCCTGCTGCTGTTCAGGCTGGAAAACCAAGGTATGGAGCATGTAGAATGCAGAAATGAAATGCATAATTTTAGCTGAGCTAGATTTCCATGTCCCCTCCTTTCAGGAGTAACACCTGTTAGTTTTGCTCCAGTCATCATTTCCATCAGAAACTTATTGTTTCAGGGGTTTTATAACTCATAAAACTTTTATAAGTCAGACAAAACGTGCCTGAGGAAAAAGCTGATGTTTCAGGTCTCGGTGCTGGAACGTCCTTTTATATGCAACAAATGTAAGGGAGAAAAATGGCTGTAATGGCTTTTATTATATTTAGAAGGAGGAAGAACTGCAAAGATAATCAGAAATCAAAGTGTTTAACCATTAATTTTACACAAAGAATCCGGGCAACCCTCACAAAGTATCTGTCAATTGATAGCAAATAAAACTGACCCCAGACAGTGGGGAAATCGTCATCCCTCCCCTCCAAAAAAACACTTTAAGCACATTCTTAAGCCCATCCTCGCTGCAAAAGACATTGGAGTGTGTATGAAAAAGCCTCTTGGAGCAGGATTTCTTTCCCCAGTGTGTGTGTGAACCCACTCAGCTCGTTACTAATGCTCTGGAAATTACTCAGGGGCATAAATATTTGTGCGAGCGGGGCCTCGCTGAGGAGCTGTGTCTATATGAGGAATCATGGCCAAATCATGCCATGCTGGAGCAAAATGCTCCCAGACTGGCTGTCTCCGCCAGGGAGCTGTTACAACACAGCCCAGAGCTGGCCCAGCTGGCAGAAGCCAAGTGCCTGCCCGTGGCAGAAGGTCACATCTCCGAGGGGTTGGATGCAGCTCCTGGGAATGCATCTCCAGATGGGAAGGAAAAAGTGCTTCCGTGGCTGCCAACGGCTTGGAGAGGAACAAAAGCTTCTTTCACCGCTCTGTGTTTACAGATAGGGGGATTGGGGCTCTCTGGGCTGTTGGGAGCACAAAATCTGACCAAGGATACTCCAAAGGTCCTCAGCAAAATGCTGAGGGATTCCAGGGGGTGAGTGAATGGCACCTCAGCTCAGAGCAGCTGTGGAGTGGAAAGGATTTCCAGTGAAACCCATCAGCTGCTTCCAGAGGTTGGTGCCTTCTCAGTGACTTCCTGCAGCTGGGACATCCCCTGGTGAGACCCCAGCAGTGTCTGCGAGCTGTAAAAGGAAAATTCTCTGTTTTTCCATGAAAACAGGCTGAGAAAGTTGGAGCTGTACAGCCTGGAGGAGAGAAGGCTCCAGGAAGGATTCAAAGCCCCTTCCAGTGCATAAAGGGGCTCCAGAAGAGCTGGAGAGGGACTTGGGACAAGGGATAGAGGGACAGGACACAGGGAATAGCTTCCCAGTGCCAGAGGGCAGGGATAGATGGGATATTGGGAAGGAATTGTTCCCTGTGAGGGTGGGGAGGCCCTGGCCCAGGTTGCCCAGAGAAGCTGTGGCTGCCCCTGGATCCCTGGAAGTGTCCAAGGCCAGGTTGGACGGGGCTTGGAGCAACCTGGGCTGGTGGAAGGTGTCACTGCCCATGGCAAGGATGGCACTGGATGGATTTTTCAAGTCACTTTTAACCCAAACCACCTTTCCCCATGTTCTCCCTGAAGCACAACAACACTTTACACTCTTTAAAAGCCCCAGAGCTGAAACATTCCCAGCTTTTATTTGAACACTCTGTGCAAAGGCACCTTAAATCTGCCAGATTTGGGGCTCACTTTCCTTCGAAAATAATTTACTCCTGAATCTCTGTGGGATCCTGTCACACAGACACACACCTTGGAAAGCAGCCAGTGTTGACAAAGCTGAGGCAAAAAGATGAGCCTCGAGCAGATCTGTCCCTCAAAGACGAGTGTGAGGCTTCACTGTGGATCTGGGAACATCAGAGTTTCTGAACCACTTTGCTCAATTCTTCTTTGAAGTCTTATGGACCATCACTGAGGGGTTTTTACCTCACAGAGTGGTCAGGCCTTGGAATAAGTGTCCCAGGGAGGTGGTGGAGTCCCTGTGTCTGGGAGTGTCCCAGAGGTGTCTGGATATGGCCCTTGGGGACATGGATTAGGGGTGATCATCATGGTACTGGAGTGACTAGATGAACTTGAAGGTCTCTTCCAACTTGATAATTCTGTGAGTTTATGATTTCCTCAGCATTTTGAAGACCTTAGGGCTGTGTTTTCACAGTGCTGCCTGACAGCTGGCCTGACTTCCTACCTGTATTTCCATACCTGGAGCACCTTACAAGTGGCTTACAATGAAAATATTGGATGGCAAGAAAAGCAAATAAGAAATAAAACCCATAGGGATGATCCCAACTCCATCCAACTTATTCCTCCAATGTGGGGGTGGGAGATGTAACTTTTAGTGCCCTTAGGATTCACTTGGCCTCTCAATTCCTTACAAATCCATGAAACCTACTGAGGAAAACAGAAAACCTCAACACTGAGGGTGAGCACAAAGCTTTTGGCATTTCTTAACACCGAGGAAAAATCCTCTTTCCTGTTTTACAGCCCACGTGCAAAGTTCCAGCTGCAGTCCTTGGCTTTTACAGGAACGTTCCCAACCCTTTGGGATCACAGGAAAGGCTCTTGATCAGGAATGATGTTTATAGGCAGTGCTCTTCTCCTCCTTGGGAGCTGCCATCCACCCCTCCAGCCCCCTGAGCTGGTTTTTGGGGGGCTCTCTCCGGCTTCCTGCCGTTGGAGCAGCTGATGCTGTTTCTGGGCAAACAGCCACGGCTGAGACGTCTGTGCTCGATGGGCTGCAGCTGCCTGGGCTCCCCAGCCTCCCATCCCGTGCAAAACCAACTTCCTGAGCTCCAACTTGCCTCGTTTTTGCCATTAATTTTCAAAAAATAGGTGCTGTTTGACTTCCAGGAGACACCGGTGGGAAGGTTCGCGGCTGATCCCTCCGCTCCTGTTCCTCCAACGCCACGAGTGGCATTTCCCTGCCTTTTTTCCCTCCCTATAACGGATCCAGTGGTTCTTCCACATAACATTCAGAGTCTTAAAAAGCAAAACCACATTCAGGGCTGCTAAAAAGCAGGGAGTGTGCAACTGGTGGGGCTGAATGGCACAACACCGAGGGAAAATCCATCTCGCCATGTTATCCCGCGATTTCAAATCCACGCTGGCAGAACTCGCCTTGGGGAGCTGGAATTTCAAGCTGCAAGGGTTCAGCAGCAGAGGACCCAGTGTGTGTGTGTGTGGGAGTGCCTGCACCATATGGATCCGTGCTGATGCACTTTTCCACTCCAAGCACTCAGAGGAAATGAAAACCTGATTTTTCAAAGCTTCCAGCGCAAAACGAAACGCGCGGCTCTTCCTCGAGGGAGTTGCTGCTTGATGTACTGGGAAATTACTTCTATTTTAGGGGTTTTTTTGGGTTGTTTTTTTTTGATTTTTAAATTTAAATTCTCGGGCCTTGAAACAGCTGGGCTGTGGAGGGAGACACAACTATCCATTGGGGGTGGGAAGGGAAGCAGCAAGGTGAGAGGGAATTAAAGGAAATCAAACAGAAGGGAGGGATTTTCAGTTCCTCTGTGTGTGTCCACCTACTTTTATCCTAGAGGGAATGTCCTTATCATAGATTTTTTGGGTTATTTTTCTTTTTAAGTTCAAAATACCTTGTTTTACCTTCATGGATTTTGCTGCTTTATGTCCTGGCAAATAACTTTTAATTTAGTTTTTTCCAGTTTTTTTTTCTTTGTAAGTCCAAGATATCTTGTCTTTAAAGAAAGTGGGACTTCCAGGATCCATCCCAGCCCCTGGTTTTTCCCTGGATTTGCTGTGTTGTGCCTACAAGGCAGGAGAAGCCCGGCAGCTGTTGCTTTGGGACAGCAGCAAGGCTGGATCCCCTGCACTTCCAGGGGCACCAGAGGGATGTCACTTATCCCTTTTCCCAAGGATTTTGCTGGCTGGACTGGCTCCTTTCTTTTGGCCTTGACTGGGACATTTAGACAGTGAAAAAAGGAGCTTTTTTCTTCTCTTTTGGATCATTAGTGTGTCCTTTCTCCTCACACTTCTCTTGCTCTTGTTTGGAGAAAGCTTTGCTTTTTCCTCTTTTTTTTTTCCCCAAAGGAAAAAGCTTCCCAAAAGGAAGCTTTTGGCTGAAGTGTTCTTAAAAGTGGAAAGGAAGCAGAGTTTGAGGCAGCAAAACACAACTTCGGATATTTTTTCCATTTTCAGAGCAACCTCGAGCCAGGGAGGAGTTGGATTTGATGATCCTTGTGGGGCCTTTCCAACACAGAATATCCTGGGAATCTGGGAAAGGCCACATCCCACCTCCACTGAGCCCCCTGGGAATGTGCCACTGGCTTCCCTGGCCTGGAAAATCCACCTGAGGAATACAAACTCATTGCTTTGACCATCATAATTATTATTATTAATTATTATTTTGTATTGGCCTGGATCCCCTCTGTCCAAGAGGATGTACAAGCCCAGGTCAAAGAGATGATTTTTCCCCAATGTATAATGCTAAAACAAAGCTTAACAAGCATTCTAGACTTAGAACCAGTTCTAAATCTTAGTCTAGACTGTTTAGAAAAATGTTACTTTGCAGAAGAATTTGTAGAGCTAAAGAAAATTTCAGTTATTTGGTACTGCAGCACCAGATGATTCAATATCAAAGAGAAAATCCTCATCCTCTTTGGCATCAGGATCTCTAAATTTAGGCTGAGATGCTGCAAAAAAAAAAGAAAAATTGTTGTAATCAAAATCACAGGAAAAAAAAACCCCTCTTTTAAACATGCTCAAGATTTAACTTGGCTGGAAATGAAACATAAAGAGCAGAGCACAAAAGAAAGAAATCCAAAAGGGGAAAGCTTGAAGGAAATATTCCTCAGTCATGGGTGGGCAAGGCCAAGTGAGGAGAAATCCACATGGAAACAGCTTTTCCTCCAATACAGAACTTTCATCAGACACGTTCTGTCAGCAGAGGCAGTTCCCCAAAGCAACAAGAAATAGCTGTGAACACATCAGGAGGAATTTGGGATCCCAAAGCAAAAGAGAATTCCTGATTTATAGGAATTTATGGTGCTGAGACAGGGACAGGCAGCACCAGATGAATTCCTGGAGGAAACAGCAGGTTCCAGGCAGCTGCCCCTGCNCTAGACTGTTTAGAAAAATGTTACTTTGCAGAAGAATTTGTAGAAAATTTCAATTATTTGGTGCTGCAGCACCAGATGATTCCATATCAAAGAGAAAATCCTCATCCTCTTTGGCATCAGGATCTCTAAATTTAGGCTGAGATGCTGCAAAAAAAGAAAAATTGTTGTAATCAAAATCACAGGAAAAAAAAACCCCTCTTTTAAACATGCTCAAGATTTAACTTGGCTGGAAATGAAACAGAAAGAGCAGAGCACAAAAGAAAGAAATCCAAAAGGGGAAAGCTTGAAGGAAATATTCCTCAGTCATGGGTGGGCAAGGCCAAGTGAGGAGAAATCCACATGGAAACAGCTTTTCCTCCAATACAGAACTTTCATCAGACACGTTCTGTCAGCAGAGGCAGTTCCCCAAAGCAACAAGAAATAGCTGTGAACACATCAGGAGGAATTTGGGATCCCAAAGCAAAAGAGAATTCCTGATTTATAGGAATTTATGGTGCTGAGACAGGGACAGGCAGCACCAGATGAATTCCTGGAGGAAACAGCAGGTTCCAGGCAGCTGCCCCTGCCTGATGCCCAAGGACCAGAAATCCCTCGGTGTCTTTGGCCTCAGCCATTCATTCAATTAAGTTAAGAATGGTGAACTCTCAGGGAATAATCCCATTTCTCATAGAAAAATAGGATTAAGCCCAATGCCCAGTAGGAAGCCAAGGCTGCTCAGGTGGGTAATGGCCCTGGATGTCAAAGGATAACCAATAATCTCTTTACAGGGGCAGTTCCCAGACACAGGGTAGAGGGTGTTGCCTGAATGCAGCTGTTCCCTGCAGCAGCACTTTTCCCTTTTTTCAGTTTATTGCTTTATTAGTTCATCATCCTGACTGAAGAAGCCACTTCTTTTTTCATTGGATGGGGCTTGGAGCAACCTGGGCTGGTGGGAGGTGTCCCTGTCCAGGGCAGGGGGTGGCACTGGATGAGCTTTAAGGTCCCTCCTGACCCAAACCATTCTGGGATCCTGTGATCTTTCCCTTAGGAAATGAGGCCAAAATCTTCTAGCCCAGTTCCTGCTCTTCCACCCCACAAAGTCCCATTTTCTGGACTTAATCTCCCCCTCACCCTACCCAGTAACTTCCCATTGAGAGTGTGCTCCAGGGAATGTTGTGCTCCCTGTGCCCACCCTCTGTCGAACCCATTCCCTGGGACTTCTTCCTTATTTCATGTCACCTCCCTGTCCACACTGCTGGAAAGAGGCCTCTCTCCCTCATTCTTGTGGCATCACAGAACACCCTGAGCTGGAAGAACCCCCAGGGATCACCCAGTGCAAGCCCTGGCCCTGCCCAGGACACCCCAACACTCCCCCCTGTCCCTCAGAGCGTTGTCCAAAGGCTCCTGGAGCTCTGGCAGCCTTGGGGCCGTGCCCACTGCCCTGGGGAGCCTGGGCAGTGCCAACCACCCTCTGGGGGAAGAACCTTGTCCTGAGCTCCAACTGCCCCTGTCCTGGCACAGCTCCAGCCCTTCCCTCATGCTCAACAGCAGCTCAGTAATCTTTGGGTTTATCCAACACTTCCATGGATGGGGACTCCAAAACCTCTCTGGGCAACCTATTCCAGTGTCCTTCATCCATCCCAAACACCAGGAGAGATGGAGCTTTCCTCCTGCATCCCCTCCATGAGACTGAGCTGCTCATCCACCCTGTGGTTTGAAATCCTTTAATGTGCTGAATCTCCCCGTGGTCTGGACTGGCAGCATCAGCACCTCCCACTGCTCCCATTCTTCTCTTGGGCCTTGTTTTGTGTGGGGAGCTGCTTCTTCTCCCCACTGACCACCTCCCCAGCCACTGGTGGACAGGGATGAGGGCACTGTGAGGGGAGGGAAACTTGTGCTCTTCTCCAGTGCAGGAGTGGCTCTGTGCTCCTTAGGACAGGAGTAAAATTGGGCTGCATCACAAGCAGAGTGGGCAGCAGGGTGAGGGAGGGGATTCTGCCCCTCTACTCTGCTCTGGTGAGATCCCACCTGGAATACTGCACCCAGCTCTGGTGCCTCCAGCATAAGAAAGATGTGGAACTGCTGGAGCAAGTCCAGAGGAGGCCACAAAGTTCCTAAGGGGACTGGAGCACCTCCCCTACAGAAACAGGATGGGAGAGTGAGGGCTGGAGAAGAGAAGGTTGTGTGGAGACCTCAGAGCACCTTCCAGGGGCTGAAGGGGCTCGAGGAAAGCTGCAGAGGGATTGTTCATCAGGAACTGCACTGACAGGACAAGGGGAGTAGGTTCAGATTGACAGAGGGCAGGGTTAGATGGGATATTGGGAAGGAATTGTTCCCTGGGAGGGTGGGGAGGCCCTGGCCCAGGTTGCCCAGAGAAGCTGTGGCTGCCCCTGGATCCCTGGAAGTGTCCAAGGCCAGGTTGGATGGGGCTTGGAGCAACCTGGGCTGGTGGAAGGTGTCCCTGCCCATAGCAGGGGTGGGATGGGATGATCCTTAACCCAACCCATTCTGTGGCTCTATGGAACATCTCCCACAGGACAGGAGTGTGTTCTTTGATCCCACAGATTGAAGATCCTGCAAGCAGGAACACCATGGGATGGGGTTGAGGAGGGGTTTGGGGTCACAGGGTTCACAGGCAGATCTGGTGTCACCAGCAGTGTCATAAGGAGAACACACCTACAAGAAACTGGAGTGTGGGGGTGAAATCACTGAGGGAAGGAATGACTGCAGAGGGGCCTGCAGGAACATCTGTGAGCATCCTCATGACGTGTAGCTCACACCCAGCCTCCCACCCTCTGCTGAGGGACCTCACAGTCATTCTCTCCCACCAAACCTCTCAGGGACAGTGCAGAAAACCTCAGTGACCTCTGGGTGGGGGTTGTGTCCATCAGCCCCTGTGGAACACGGGAGCCCATCTTTCCTGAGAAATACACTGCAGTTTTCTGGCCTTTCCCTGCTTCATCCCCTGTAAATCCTCCTTCCCTGCCATTAGCCAGGTTTCCTGGTACCACCCTGGATGCATTGACCATCCCTGATGTGGTGGACACCTGGTGAGGGAAGAACAGCTGGATGGGTCAGACCTATGGAATATCTGCCTGGTAACCTCCCTCCTACACGAGGGAGCCAATCCTTGGACATGTGTCAGATGTGGCACCTCCTGGGGGGTTCCTGTGATTGGGGACTTTCTGAGCCATCCTAGAGCAGCACTTTTGCTGCCATGGATCTGGTCAGATGTATCTTCTCTAGATTATCAGTCTAGAACAGGGGCAGGGGAGGGGCAGCTCTGACCTCTGGTCGCTGGGAGCAGGGACAGGAGCCAGGGAAGGGCTGGAGCTGTGCCAGGACAGGGGCACTTGGAGCTCAGCACAAGGTTCTTCCCCCAGAGGGTGGTTGGCACTGCCCAGGCTCCCCAGGGCAGTGGGCACGGCCCCAAGGCTGCCAGAGCTCCAGGAGCCTTTGGACAATGCTCTGAGGGACAGGGGGGAGTGTTGGGGTGTCCTGGGCACCCTTGGATGATCCTTGGGGGTCTCTCCAACTCCGGACATTCCATGATTTTATCTTCTCTGAGCGTGTGAACGATTCCTTTGAACTCAACACTGAATTAATTATGGCAATTAATTTATTTGCCTATTAAAATAAATGGTTGTCATTTGGTTGTTTATTCTTGCCCTTGCTCTCTGCCTTCACAGAGTGGCCAAAGGTACCAGCACAAGAGCATCACTCAAGAGCTGCCACAGAGTTCCAGCTCTACCTCATCCCCTCCCAGAGCTCCCTGTAGGTTCTGACTCAGAGGTTCTGATTTCCAAAGCAGCTTTGGGATCGTTTGTCTCAGCTTAACCCACGACAAGAGCTGTAAATTGAGCCCCAAAGGCTCTGTGACACCATCCCTGCACCACCTGCAAGGTTTGCTCCTCTAGGACAACCCTTCCAGCTCCCTCCTGGATTCTTATTTCTCACCAGTAAAAGCAGCAGTGCGGAGCTGCCAGCAGCTGACTCAAAGAAATAAAATTAATAAATGAAAGAAATCCTGCATTATATAAAAAAAAAAAGAGAAAAAGTGAGAAGGCAAAAGAAAATCAGCCCAAAGCAGCTGGGAAAATCCTCCCTTTTGACTCAGGAGCTGACTCCTGCTTGCAGTGGGACTTTTCCCAGAAACTACTGATGGGTCCACATTGGTCTTTGCCCTCACCCCACCCCACTCCTCCCTCTCAGCTCATCGGGCTCTTGGGTGGTTGTCACCCCTGTGGATTTGGCTTGGTGACATCATGGAGATGTCAGGCAGGCCCTGCAGTGGCAAATCTGGAAGGAAATACAAGGTCACACTTCAGTCACTCCCAGGACAGGAGCTGGAGGGCTGGAAAGGAGGAAAAGCCTGCAGGGAGGGAGGGAGGGAGGAGTTCAGCGGTGTCAGGAAGGGCCACATCAACTTGGAGACCTGTGAATTTCAAATTGAAATTATTACCTTTTAGAACATTTCTGCACTGAGGATTTCTCTGCCCTCACCATTCCCTCCCTTTCCACAGTCCCTTTCCACATCTGCTGGAGTGGGGAAGATTTACAGCCACGAGGACCTGGAAAAACCCAGTGCCCAGCAACACATCCTACGTGGGGCATCCTTCCCAGAACACTTCCCTGTGGATGGTGGGACCTGAATGCTGCCCTCAAAGCACAACCCTGCCATGGTCCCACTGAAACTCCTTGGACAACCCCATTCCTCGAGTCCAAGAGCAGATTTTATCCCGTTCTGTTGGGCGTGTCCCAAACACGACAATTCAATCGGAAGATCCAGACCTCCCTGCGCCTTTGGGATCACACTGAGGTGCCTTTTCCCAGATATCCAGCAGGACAAAGAGCCAGTTCCACCAAAGCCATGGAAGGATTTGGACATCCTGTGCAGAGGTAGCCAAGTGGAAAAAGCCTGTCTAGCCTCAGAGCCAGACAGGAGGCACATTCTTGTAGGGAGCCCAGAGCATGTTCAAGGAATTCGGGGAGGAGAAAGGAAAACCTGTTGCTGGCCCAAAAAGGGAGCTGTTTGCCTTGGAATGGAAAGCTTAGTCATCTGTCCTGCTGGGGTTTGCCCAGTCCTTTGGTCTCTCCATCTGTCTGATTTGCTTCTTCAGTTTTTCCATTCCCTTCCCTACTTTCTTTTCCAGGGTCTCAGATAGAAAAGTGTTGGCTTTCCATGATGACATCACCAGTTACACAATTCCCAGTGCTTTTCTCCTCACTTTTGGAAGTGTGTGGGGGGGGTGGAGGGTTGATGCTTTCCAGTAACATTCTCATCCCATGGGACACGTGGAAATATTTAGGAAGAAAACAATTTTCAAGCATCGCTCTGGTGCAAAACCAGCTCTCACCCTCCCTCTCCCTTTACCAACAGCTGCTGCATCCAGCTCCTATAATTAAGAAGGAATTAGAGGTTCCTTTGTGGGAGATCATCCAATATATCTGTGCTATTCCTAATTCATCAAGAAACAAGGTGTTAGGAGGCTGAAGCTCCTGGCAGAGCCCTGTATCCTGGATCCACTTGTGTTTGGCTGCTGGATGTGACTCAGTAGATGGAGGTGAGGTGACATCACCCCTAAAGGGAAACACATGATAAAGTGGAGGTTCAAGGACTCAAACTTCGGCTAATAAAATATCCAGACAAAGAGGATTAGCTGTGTTTGCAGGAAAAGAGTGTGTGCTTCTGTCAGGAGCAGGAGTGCCAGGGGAGAATAAACTACATCCTTTTGCTTCCTTCAGCCACCAGTTTCTTGTCAGGCTGGGAAAAAAAATAAATTGGAGAAACAGAAAAAAACCCAAAACCAACCAAACAAAAAAACACACCAAGAAAAAAGGAGGGGGGAGAAAAAGAAAAGAGAAAAAGAAACCAGCTGTCTTTCAAATAAATGTAGCCATTGCCTCAGTCAGTGCTTTGAAATCAGACACATTTTCTGGGTTCTGTCCCAGATTTGGATTTCCTTTCCTTAAAGACAGAGCTAGACAAAACAAAAGTTGTTTTAGTAGCTTAACAAGAGGATCAGCACGAACAAGTCTGTGCTACCCAGGGGCTGAGCTGCTGCTGCTCTTTTGCCTCGTGCTGGGCAGCCCCAAATCCCAGCTCTGCCTTGGCTACTTCTCCAGCTCCCAGTGTTTGAGGCTCCAGGCAGGAATGTCAACATTCCCACCCAGCTGATGAAGGGAAGAAGGGAAGCAAGACCTTTGAAACCCCATCTCTGGAAGTGTCCAAGGCCAGGTTGGACGGGGCTTGGAGCAACCTGGGCTGGTGGAAGGTGTCCCTGCCCATGGCAGGGGGTGGAACTGGATGATCTCCAAGGTCCCTTCCAACCCAAACCATTCCATGATCTCTGAGCCCACAGACATGAGGATACACTGGTGACCATTCCTGGCCAACCTCACTCTTGAGGAGTAAAACAAGGTGTCCCAGGAGCATCCTGGAGACAGAGAGCAAATGGTCTTTGGGAAAACCTCACGTCTAATCTGAACCTCCCCTCCTGCAGGAATGGCCTAGAGCTGGAGGAGGGCAGGGCTAGATTAAGTATAAGGAAGAAATTCCTCCCTGTGAGGGTGGGGAGGCCCTGGCCCAGGTTGCCCAGAGAAGCTGTGGCTGCTCCTGGACCCCTGGAAGTGTCCAAGCCCAGGCTGGATGAGGGTCTGAGCAACCTGGGCTGGTGGAAGGTTTCTGAACATTCTAAAGATTCTCAACCGTGGTGGAACACAAACCAGGATCTTTCCAAGCAGTTTCCCAGATGTAGTGGTTGGTTGTTGAAGCTTAGACAGGATGACAGGAGGAACATCCTGAGCCCTGCTTTGCTAATGCTGGTTCTGTGCTGACAAAGTGGGGCCTGAAGCTCCCACAGACACAAGAACAGATCCTGGTGCTCAAGGCTGGACTCAGACCCCACTCAGGGTCACTTGGACCCACCCCTGTGCTGTCCTTGTGCAGAGCAGTGAAAATCACCTTGGTTAATGTTTTCCTGCCCCAAAACTTCCCACCTTAAGGAAGGGAGTTGGAGCAGAAACAGCAGGGAGTGACCACACTTGGCTTAGTCCAGGAAGTCCTGGGGTGTCCCCAAGCCCAGGAACATGGGTGAGCTTTGGCTTGGTGATTCAGGCTCCTCACTGTGCCAGGCAGAGAACTTTGCCACCTTTCCACTCTCAAGCTTTCTGAGCTGGAGCATAAAAACCTCTCTCATGAAAAGATGTTCACCTTGTCTCTCTCCACAGCACAAGCCACAGCTGGGGGAAGCCAAAGGCTTCAAGCCTGATGCAGGGTGAGATTGTTACAGCTCCTGGCAGCTGAGGTTTAGAAAAAAACACAACTGCACAAACCCCCAAACCTCCAAAAAAGCCCCAGAAACGCTGTGCTGAGCGAGGCTGAGCTGCTCTGTTCTCACGGTGGGGAGAGGAACCGCTGCTGCTGCAGCAGTTTGTGCAGCTGTTGCCAGGATTTAAAGAACAAAGAAATATTGGGAAGGCTCTGAGACCTGTTGCTCCTTATTTCCATGGCTGGCACCTGGGTTTTTTAGCATATTCACCTGTCCAGGTAGAGCTGGAGAGCAGAGAGAACTAACCCTCTACTCTGACTTCCAAATAAGGGTGATCCTGCAAAATCACAGAATCATGGAATCAGCCGGGTCGGGAAAGACCCCTGAGATCATCAAGTCCAATCCTTGACCCAACCTTGCCGTGGTTTCCAGCCCATGGCACTGATGCCACCATAAATGCTTTCCATTTATAGGGGAGAAGCTGTTCTTCCCCATTCCCTGGTGTCACAGTGGAAAACAAGCCTGTATGTAGTGGTGGGAGAAGGGGGAATGGCTTTAAAGTGAAAGAAAGTGGGTTTATATTGGATATTAGGAAGAATTCCTTCCCTGTGAGGGTGGGGAGGCCTTGGAAAAGTTTGCCTGGAGGAGCTCTGGCTGTTTGGATTGTTTGCATGTAGGTGGATCCTGAGGGCTGAGAAAAGGCATTTGAGGTGTCAGTTCTACAAAGGTTTCTCCTCTGTGACCACAAATTCCAAGCAGTTGGATGCCATCCCTCAAAGTCTTTTTGGAACTTTTGCCTGCTGAGGAAATGGCAGAGCAGTGAATTTACAAAACTACAGGTTTGAGGAGGATAACAGGAGTAAAACACCTCCCCTAAGGAGAGTGGGTTTAGATGGGATACATGGAATGAATCCTTCCCTGGGAGGGGGATGAGGCCCTGGCACAGGTTGCCCAGAGAAGTTGTAGACTCCCCATCCCTGGAAGTGTCCAAGGCCAGGTTGGAGTAACCTGGGCTGGTGGAAGGTGTCCCTGCCCATGGCACAGATTTGGAACTGGATGATCTTTGGAATCCCTTCCAACCCAACCCATTCTACAATATCACTCTCATTCATGACCACTTTTGAAATAGCCATTTAGCACAACATTTTTAACATCAAAAAAATTATTTATTATGACATTTCGGAGCTGATCAGCCTCCTCTGCACCTCTCTTCTCCTCTGCAGAGCTGCAGGATGTTTTGCTGTGCTGCTGAGGGGCCGTGCTGGCCTCCCCTACCTGCTCAAGTCTCACAAGAACTGAAACCAAGGGCTGTTTCCTGACGCCGCGGCGCCTGAGCCCGCGGAAAAGAAACCATCAGATGTTTCTGTGCAACAGCTGCACGTCAAAAATAGTCCCCCAGCCAACAGCTCCACTGCCCTACAAGCACAGGAAGCTTTTCTGCCTCTAAGAAACACGTTTCTCATTTGTTGGAAGGGAGCAAGTGAGTCCTTTTTCCATCATCGCTTACGAGTGGGAACTGAAAGCTCTCGGTGCAGAGATGCGAATTCGGCACCAAAGCTGCCTCCTGCTTATTCAGCCACTGTGGCAACGGGGCTGGGCTGATCCCTGAGGGAATTTTCTCTCCTGGATGAATGAGGATTTGTTATTAGATTGGATATTGTGTTTGGGGATGGTCAGCCTGGACAAGAGGAGGGGCCAGGGAGACCTCAGAGCTCCTACCAGGGCCTAAAGGGGCTCCAGGAGAGCTGGAGAGAGACTTGGGACAAGGGATGGAGGGATGGGACAAAGGGGAATGGCTTCAAACTGCCAGAGGGCAGGGATAGATGGGATATTGGGAAGGAATTGCTGGCTGGGAGGGTGGGGAGGCCCTGGCCCAGGTTGCCCAGAGAAGCTGTGGCTGCCCCTGGATCCCTGGAAGTGTCCAAGGCCAGGTTGGATGGGGCTTGGAGCAACCTGGGCTGGTGGAAGGTGTCCCTGCCCATGGCAGGGGTGGCACTGGGTGGGCTTTATGGTCCCTTCCAACCCAAACCACTCTGGAATTCTATTTGTTGCTGTGCTACAGGATTAAAGACACATCCAGGAACACATCCCAAGGTCTGTGCACAACGACACCCAGCTTTGGGAGGACCTGGTTATGTCCATTCCAGTCATATCAAGCCTTTGGATCTTATCCAGAAAAAGGGACAAAATGGGAATTAGGACCAGAGTCCTCAGGAATTTCCTTGCCTGTGTTTTCAGGAGGGTGACTTTGCCACCACAACCTTTGCTTCCAACCCTCTGCTTCCAAGAGAATTCCACAGGTCCTGTGACAAGCACTTAAGACAGAGGCTATGAGCTCATGTAAATCCATGGAATTCCAAGGCTCTGTGAAGGGCCCGGGGTGCCACAGGAGCCCCAGGGCAGTGCCCTGGCAGTGGCTGTTCATACAGTCCTGATCTGCTGCTGTTTCCCAACACAGCAGAGCTCAGGTGTCCCCAGGACACATTTGCAGGTCCCTGCTGGTTTCTCCTTCCTTCAGCTGCTCCAGGGAAATATTTGGACACACACACACTCATGTGAGGAATGTCCAAGCAGCTCAGTCAGTAAATGTCACTCATCCCTGGAGAAGCGTGTCTGACTTTGCCTCACTTCCCGCTCCAACCCCAGAAAAGCAGGGAATTGTTCTTTAAGAAATCCCTCCCATGTCCCAGGTTTTAGATGCTTTTTTTTTCCTCCCCCCAGCCGGTGGGAATTTATTCTTTAACAGCCTCCCACTTGCTCAGGACAGGGGTGGTTCCTTGCCAATGAAAACCCAGGTGCTGCTGGATGGTTGTGAGTGATTCAGGCAGCAGCCTTCCCTCTGAGTCAGGGGAAAACCAATACCCCCCGAACGGATTCCACGGAGCCTGCGCTGCAAATTGCTCAGACAAGACATAAAATAGAGGTCCTGACCACGTCTGGGCATTGCAGGTCCCACGGTGCTGTTGGCAGAGGGAGGAGATGAACCCACAGCAACTTTCTGCTGCCTTCTGCCTGTGCTTCCCTCCTCCTGCGCTCCGGAACGCTGAGGTAATGGTGGCCTGGCTCAAGCAGCTTGGGATAAATCCACTCAGGAGGGGAGAAACAGCCTTTTAAGGGTGTTGGGCATCCTTCAGTGCCTTCCTGCACACACCTAACACACAACTGTGCACACACCTAACACAGGATCACCCAGGCTGGCAGAGACCTGCAGGATCACCCAGTGCCACCCTCACCCAGCACCACCAGGATCACCCCTAAGCCATGTCCCCAAGGGTCACATCCAGATGTCAACAATTCCAGAGATAGTGATTCCACCACCTCCCTGGGACACTTATTCCAAGGCCTGACCACTTCTGCACAGAAATTTTTATTCTGATCTCCCTTCTGACCCTGCCCTGGTGCAGTTTGAGGCCATTTCCTCTCCTTCTTTCCCTCAGGACATGGCAGCAGAGCCCGACCCCCCCTCCCTGCCCCCTCCTGTCAGGGGGTTGCAGAGAGCAATGAGGTCCTCCCTGAGCCTCCTCTTCTCCAGATAAACCCCCCCAGCTCCCTCAGCTGCTCCTCACAGCACATGTTCTCCAGCTCCTTCCCCATCCCTATTCCCTTCCAGCCCCTCAGTGTCCGTGCCCAGTGCTTCCAGCCCAGTGCCTGTTTGGCCAAGCCCACGTGGAAGGTCCTGCAGAGCTTTAACCCAAGGCCTGACCCTGCAGGGCTCCAGGGGCCACCCCTGGCTGTGTCTCTGCATGGGACACTGGACTGTGCTGGGAGAAGGGAGGGAACCCCCCTGGCACCTCCACATGTGCCAGCACCCAGTGCCTCCTGCCTGGCAGAGGAGACTCCTGACCTTCCTGGGATTTCCTGCCTGACTCACACCAGCTCATCCAGGCCAGGCTGCTCCATGCCATGGTCAAGGCAGGGAAGATGCCACCACAGGCAGGGGCTTGGGACCTTCAATTTACATTTGTGATCGAAATTACAAATTTTTGAAGGATGCCTTCAGCTCCCACCTTTGGTGCGACTTCCCTCAGGGAGTGAGGGGTGGATTTGGCCACAGACTGAGGGGAGATCCCGTGTTGTTTAAGGCAGGAGCCACATGGACACCAGAGTAACCTCCTGTTGGGCAGCCAAGTGAGGGGTGTCCTGCTGTCCTCAGCAACGGGGGAGATGCTGAAGGAAATCTCTTCAGGGATCAGCTGGGAATGACACAAAATTCCACCAGTCTGACCATAGTTAAACCTCATCCCGTTTTCCCACTCGTGGAGCCTCTTGACCCCATCCTGCAATATCAACATGGTGGGATTTACTCTTAACCCTCATACAATTCTTGGCTTAGAAGATGAAGTCAGATATAAAAAGGCTTTTTATTTTTTTATGTCTTCTCGAAGAAAAGAAAAGAAAAGAAGGAACAGGAAAAAAAAGAAAAGAAAAAGAAAATAGAAGAGAAAGGAAAAAAGAAAAATAGAAAAGAGAAACAAAGAGAAAATAAAAAAGAAGGGGGAAAAAGACAAAAAGGAGGAAAAAAGAAAAAAAGAGGAAAAAAGAAAAAAAGGAAAAAAGAAAAAAAGAGGAAAAAAGAAAAATAAAAAAGGAAAAATAATAAAAGAAAAAAGAGAAAAAGCAAAAAGGAA
>VYXB01005624.1:48292-155991 GCA_013397135.1 Pachyramphus minor
CAGGTTGCCCAGAGAAGCTGTGGCTGCCCCTGGACCCCTGGAAGTGTCCAAGGCCAGGTTGGATGGGGCTTGGAGCAACCTGGGCTGGTGGAAGGTGTCCCTGCCCAGGGCAGGGGATTGGAACAAAATTATCTTTAAGGTCCCTCCCAACCCAAACCATTCTGTGATTTCATGATTTATCCCATGTATGGAAATCAGCCAACCAGCAGCAACCCCAAGAGCAACCTGGATGATGTTCCAAGTGTGGAAAACCCCAAGTGCCCAAAGGAGGACACATGGCCTGGCTCAGTCATTAATTCAAGCGCTCACACAGGATTAAAAATGATGCTCATCAGGCAGGAAAGGAGCAAACTCCAATTAAGTTCCTCGCTTTGTCAACCAAAGCCAGAGCAGAGTCAAGATTGCTGCTTCCAAAAAACACACAGGAACAATCTGCACCAAACATGACCCACAAACAGCTGACAAATGTGTGCCAATTAATCCAGAACGTGCTTGCAGACTTCTCCTGAGCCGAAAATGAAGCCACATTCACACAAGAAATTATTCACTGCAAATGATTCACCAGCTTTATAAACTGCCTAATCCTTGATCTCTCTTTCCAAACTGAGTGCATGAATTTCTCTGGGTTGTTTTTAGTACCTATCCCAGCACCCTAATTATTTTCCAGGGTTTTTTAAGCCCTCCTTTGGTTTCTGTTACGTTTTTCTTGCCTTTTATCTAATCCTAAGGAGAACTGTTCCCTTCTTGACTTATTCCTTTCCAGTGAAGTCCACGTTAATTGGTGTCTCCTGTTTTGCTGAGGTGACTTTCTGGGTCCTGGGTGCCACAAACTCGTTGCTGGTTCACCTCAACCCTCTTTATTTGCATTCTCAGGCCTCGGGGTCTGAGCAGGAGCTCTCTCTGTCCCCACTTGTCCCTGTGAACTTGCCCACTCATCTCTACCCTGGGGCTTGTTTTGCCCCATCTGCAGTGCCCCAAACCCACCCTTTCACCGTTTCCCATCCTCTCAGTGTGGAACCAGCTGTCCTTTGGAATATATATGCTGGTTTTGAGCTGCTGTCAGTGTTTGCTGCGGTTTATGAGGTGCTGGAGGACGATCAGAGTTACGGTGAGGTGTCCACAGGTGAGTTCTCCCTGAGTTCTCAGCATCCCCAGGGATAATCATGGAGCCAACACAGCCCTGGATGAGGTGTCTGTGCAAGGGCAGAGGGAAGGACTGTGTGGGGAGGGGGAATGGGGGCAGCAGGACCAGGAGGTGTCTTCTCCACCCCTCTGCTCCTCCTGTGCCAACTAATTGTGAGCCAGGGAACGGTGAGGATCATCCCCTCAAAAAATGCCATGAACTTCCCTACTCCCCGAGCTCCAGGGGTGCAAATGAAGGTGTGGATTCATCAGATCCAGACCCTCCTGTGTCCTCCTCCTGCAGCCAAGAGCCACCCCCAGGGACACCCAGCAGGGTGCTGATGGCCCAGTCCCACCTGGCATTTGCAGGGGCCAATCCTCAGGGATTTTCTCCAGGTCTCTAAAGCCTCTTTCTGCAGGTCCCAGAACCCAGAGTGAAGTCCAGAGCTCTTCAGAGCCCCTTCCTCCCATTCCCTCTCTGGCTGGGGACATTCCCCTTCTGCAGCTCCTTTTCCTGATGGACAGTGAATGAATTACAGCCACCCCCGAGTGACAGCAGGTGCCAATTCTAAAAGCTGTTGTGAGGAACCACAGAATCACAGGATGTTCTGAGCTGGAAGAGACTCCCCCAGGACCACCAAAGTCCAGCTCCTTTCCAGTGATGCAAAAGCACCACGTTAAAACCTGTGCATGGTCCAAAATGTTCCAAGTGGCAACTTTCAAAACTCGTAAAAAACTGCATTTTTCAGTCTTGTAGGTTCGTATTTCCAGTCCTCAGCAAGATGAGTGTTGCCAGATCAGTGTCTCGTTTCTGGGCTCGCTTTTCTCGAGGCCAAATGGCAGAGCACTGAGTAGAACCAGGGAAAGTTTTTAAATGTCCAAGCTGTAGAGAGCAGGAAGAGTCCACAGCCCAACTTCTGCTGGGCAGTACTTAAAAAAAAAAATACCCACAAAACCTGCTTCTGCTGCTGCTGGTTTGGAGTTAAAATCTTCCATCCTTGCAGCCATGAAACACAAACAGCCTTTAAGCCAAGTTTAGCTGTCAGGCCAAGGAATAAAAACTGTGCTTATTTCCCATGGCCTCCCTTTCTAGGACCATTTGTTTCTTAGTGTCATCATACTCAGAGGTCTCATGCTTGTGGTTTTATCTTAAAAAGCCCCTTTAAACTACTGATTTACTTTAAAGGAAGAGTGATATCTTTAAAAAAGCCTCCTTTAAGTGTTTAGTTTTTTTTAAAAAAATGAAGGATCTCCTTATATTCAGCTCATAAACTGAGTGAGAAAGACCCGACAAACGGCACCGTTGAAGCTGCATCGACTTCCTCTCCAATTATCAATTACCTGCTGCCCCGGGGCAGAAACACTCTGTTCTTCTGGGGATGGTTTTTAGGCAAATGTGAAACCCAAAGTTACAGGGAGGGCGAGTGAGTGACGGTTTAGCTTAACCACATCTTCTCTAAATTGGTGACACAAGGCAGGGCCCTAAAAATAAACGCTGTAATTGTGGTTTTGGTTTCAGAGCCATAGCACAGGCAATGGCTTTGGTGCACGTCAAGGAGAAAAAACATAAATAACCTGTTCTTCCAAAAATGTGAGGGGGGGAAAAAAAAGCCCTCAAATAGTCACATTTTGAGGTGTTTGAGCCCAGAGAGGGGTAGCTGTGAACGTGAAAAATTGCTGGTTGCCATTGAAGCACTTGCTGAGAGTTCAGAGAACGGTTTGAGGTGGAAGGGACCTTAAAGATCATCTCATTGCACCTCCTGCTGTGGGCAGGGACACCTTCCACCAGCCCAGGTTGCTCCAAGCCCTGTCCAACCTGGCCTTGGACACTTCCAGGGGTCCAGGGGCAGCCACAGCTTCTCTGGGCAAGTTATTGGAAGTCAAGAAACTTCCAGTTGAAGACCAGAGAAAAAATGGCTCCAGAAGAGCTGTGAGGGCCAAAGAGCAGAAGCTTCTTAGCTTTGCTCTGCTATGGGAGAGGAAGGGGGAAGACAGGCCTGGTTAACAACAATCAACCCTTAAATTGAGGGGCTCTGTTTTGCTGGAAAATCTCCATGTTTTCAGATGCAGGGGGACACTTTATCCCTCCTTGCTCTTCTGCATTGAGAGAAGGTTTAGAAGGAATTCTTGGCTGGGAGGGTGGGGAGGCCCTGGCCCAGGTTGCCCAGAGAAGCTGTGGCTGCCCCTGGATCCCTGGAAGTGTCCAAGGCCAGGTTGGACGGGGCTTGGAGCAACCTGGGCTGGTGGAAGGTGTCCCTGCCCATGGCAGGGGGTGAAATGTATGATCTTTAAGGTCCCTTCCGGAGAATGCTGAGCTCTCCTATGAGCCACAGGCATTAATTTACCTGCCACAGCTCAGGCTCCACCATCCTGCTCCCTACTCACTGTTTTGCAGCCCTGAGCAGTCAAATGTCCACTGAGAGAACTGTGGCAACAGGGCCCCCCTCAAAAACCTCAATAAAGGTAGAATTCAAAACTTCACCCAAGAGAAACCTCCAGGAACTGAAGGCCCAAATCCCACTGACCTGAACTTCAGTTCCCTGTGGCTCCCTTTAAAATCTCAACCTCCATTTCAGCCAGGCAATACCAGCTCAGCACTCTGGGGTTTCTTTCAACACACAGGACTGAGTAATAACAGACTGCAGGGGTGAAAGAAATAAGTAGCCACGGTGGTCTTCATTTTTCCAGCCCCTGTGATGAGACATCCATGAAGTTTGCAGTTGATTGGGCTTCAGAACACTGGTTTCGTTGTCTGAGTCATCCCACGACGAACGAAAAACGTTTTTGCAGTTTCCCCCTGAGAATCTCAGTCTCTCACTGAGGTTTTCCCAGTTGATCCACTTAAAATCAGGCAGCAGTTCCTGTGCTGCTGTCCTGCTTAAGGAAGTGATCTCTGTGTGTCTGTGTGTGCAATGAAATATTTGAAATGCTTCTAGAGCTGTCGAGCTGTTCCTAGCACTGACTTTAAACGCTGCACGGAAGGGAATTCCCAGCTGAGCTCCAGTTTTACCACCTAAATTAGACCTTCAAGCAGATTCCTCACCCTCGGGCTGAGGCTTCACCTCCCAGCAGCCTGACACGAAGCAGAACCGGGCACTCGAGCAATGTTTACCTAATTAAGAGCTCCTCAGTAGTCCCCAGTTAGTTAATTGTGTCATTAGCAGCAGTTTTGACATGAGGAACAGCTCGTGTCTGGAGGACGGGGTTGGCTCTGCTGGAGCATCCCCCCGAGGAGCCTCGAGCGGCAGCCGCACGCCGCAGTAATTGGTCCCCCGAGGGCCCTGCTCGGCTGCCAGGGGGGATGTTTTGCCTTGTGAATAAAAATCTGAGCTGCCACAGCTCCTCTGTTGCGTGTTAACTCGTGGCTCCCCTGCATGGGAGGGATTAGAGGGGGTTGGAGCGTCACAGTTGTCCTCTTTGTCGTTCCCCTCCCAGCTGAGCGAGGGAGAGAAAATACAGCGAAGGTTCGTGGGTCGAGATAAAAGTCCAGGAGGGATCACTCACCAAATGCCAAGCTGGGCAAAACGGGCTCGAACTGGGGAAATGAGCTGAAATTATTACCAACAAAATCAGAGCAGGAGAATGAGATGTAAAATAAACCTCACAAACACCTTCTCCCACTGCTCCTTCCTTCCCGGGCTCTGCCTCCCCCCGCTCCACGGAGCAGGGAGATGGGAATGGGGGTCACGGTCAGTTCAGCACAGGTTCTTGCTGCCACTCTGCAGGGAGAAGAGTCCTTTCCTTGCTCCTGTGGAGCCTCTGCTTTGGGAGACAGTTCTCCATGAACTTCTGCTTGAGTCCTTCCACAGGATCAGTCCTTAAGGAATGGGTCCAGTGTGGGTCCCTTCCATGGGGTCAGTCCTTCAGGAACTGCTCCCCTCTGGGTCCTCCATGGAGTCACAAGTCCTGCCACCAAACCTGCTCCAGCGTGGGCTCCTCTCTCCACGGATCCACAGGTCCTGCCCGGACCCTGCTCCAGGGTGGGCTTCCCCCAGGGTCACAGCCTCCTTGGGGCATCCCCCTGCTCCAGGGGGCTCCTGCAGGGGCTGCAGGTGGGTCTGTGCTCCCCGTGACCCTCCCGGGGCTGCAGGGGCACGGCTGCCCCACCATGGGCTGCCCAGGGGCTGCAGGGGAAGCTCAGCCCCGGTGCCTGCAGCCCCTCCTGCCCCTCCTCCTGCACTGCCCTGGGCTCTGCAGGGCTCTTCCTCTGCCCTGCTCTCACTCCTCACTTCTCAGAGCCCAAGTCCATCTCTGGCAGACCTTTATTTTCCCTTCTCCAATCCGTTCTCCCGGAGGTGTCACTGCCACCAATGCTGGGCTCAGCCTTGGTCTGTCCTGGCCCCGGCTGGCACTGCCCTGTTGGGCGTGGGGGAAGCTTCCAGCAGCTGCTCACAGATCCCACCCTGCAGCCCCCTCTGCCATGCAAACCCCACACATCACTGCAGCGTGAAATTCCCAAGTGTGATCCAAGGAGAGGCAGATCCAGTGTCCTGGTGGCTCCAGCAGCTCCCTGGAACACACACAGGTGACGAGGTTGTTTTGGCTGGAGCAGAGCAGGAGTGCTCTGGGATCCCCACACTGCTGCTGTTGCATGTCCTGGGTTGATGGGGAAGAGAATTGCCCTGTCTGGGGATGGGTCAGAGTCTGTTTCTCCAGGAGATCTGGCTGGAATAAAGGATCCTCTCCTGGGAGACACAACACCGCCCACTCTCCCACTGTTTTCCCCTTACACTTCACCCAGGCAGCTGAAGGTAACACCCGCCCTGTTCTCACTGCACAATGTGCTGAGGAGGCTGAAGGAGGGAGAAAATGCAAACACCCCTCATAGGGCAGAAGTAAAGAACAACTTCACTGCAAAAGTAACAGAGAAAATTTCTAAAATCATATGCAAATACTAAGGAAAAAAATAGGAAAACACAGCAGATTTTTATGTATCATAGAATCATAGAATAACCTGAGCTGGCAGGGACCCCCAGGGATCACCCAGTGCAAGCCCTGGCCCTGCCCAGGACACCCCAACACTCCCCCCTGTCCCTCAGAGCGTTGTCCAAAGGCTCCTGGAGCTCTGGCAGCCTTGGGGCCGTGCCCACTGCCCTGGGGAGCCTGGGCAGTGCCAACCACCCTCTGGGGGAAGAACCTTGTGCTGAGCTCCAAGTGCCCCTGCCCTGGCACAGCTCCAGCCCTTCCCTGGCTCCTGTCCCTGTCACAGGGAGCAGAGGTTGGAGCTGCCCCTCGGCTCCAGCTGCACCAGCCAAGTACCCTCAGCTGCTCCTCCATGGCCCCTCCAGGCCCTTCCCCATCCCTGTGTCCCTCCTTTGGGTGCTCTCCAACAGCTTTAGGTCCTTTTTTATACTCTGGCACCCCAAACACCCTCAGAACTCGAGGTGAGGCCCCCCCAGAGCAGAGCAGAGCGGGACAATCCCCTCCCTGGATGTTGTGCCAGCTGCCCTCAGGACATGGGTGTCCTTCCTGGTTTCCAGGGCACACTTGACTCATATTCAACTTGGCACCACCCAGGAGCCCCGGGGCCCTTTCCCTGTCGCTGTTCTCCAGCCTCTCACTGGGAACACCTGATTTCCAGCCCCTCCCAGGATCAGCCCCTTTGCCCAAACCGGGATGTTCCACTTCCCCCCAGCCCCGGCCTTCAGGGCCTCCCTGAGCCCCGGTCAGGACTTTTTGTGGTTTGAGATTTGGCAGGAAAGATAAGAGCGTTCCACCTCCCCTCAGGGAGACACCTCAGCCCTGAGCGAGGTACAAAATGGGAGGAGTTTAAAATGAAAGCCTGGCATGGAAACAACACCTTCCAAGCCTCACCGGGGTGGAATCACATCCCAGGCGATGTGGAGGAAGAGATCTTGCCCGTGGCATGATTTATAGTGCTGTTAAACCACAATGTGTTTTAATGATTATTTAGGAACGTGGGAGAAGGGAAAAATGAAGAAGGAATGGGTTGGGTTTCTTTAAATCGATATATCTATTAGAAGATAAATACAAGTTTTAAAGGGGGGGATCATTTAGTGTCATTAATAGACCAATATAGGCTGATAATCCCTCCCAGCCTGCAAGTGGTGCACTTGTGGAACAATCCTGTCTTCAAGATTTTACATTAAAAATAATATATTTGATAATTACTAAAGGATGTTAAAAATAAATCAAACTGGTTTTGCTTCTGAAAATGTTCTATTAATATAAAAAAATTATTCTGATTTTTTCATACATAAACCAGAAGTCAGAGAAAAAAATTAGCAATTGTTGTCCAAAAAGCAAATAATTGGAAAAACAATTATTGTCCAGAAAGGGCTGCACATAAACAGACCAGAAGTGTTATTCCAAGTGCTCCAGCTGAAGGTGGGAAGTTTAATTGGAGCTGACCTGGTGCTGCCCCACTGCTGTTCAGATCCAAGGATTTTGGGGTTTCCAGGACACAGAGGAGAGCAGGGAACCTCCACAGGGTGGGATTGTTGGGATGTCCTGGGCAGGGCCAGGGGTTTGACTGGATGATCCTTGTGGGCCCCTTCCAGCTCAGGATATTCCATGGTTGTGTGAATAACAATTTCCTTCAAAGCAATAAAAATAGGTGGAATAATTGTCTTTGGGAATTCAAAGAAGTCCTAAACAAAGCAGGGATTTGACAAAGTGGGCAAAGCTGGGAAAGTGTGACGGGATTCCTATGGCTGGAAAACTGGGAAAACCTTCTGAGCAGCTCTAACATCAATTCACAGCAAGAGGGAAATGAATGGAAAGACATGTCAGGTCCAGAATTAAAAGACATTCCATGAAAATCTTGCGTAGTTTCACAGAATCTTGGAATCATGGAATATCCCAAGCTGGAAGAGACCCACAAGGATAATCCAAGTCCAGCTCCTGGAATATTGAATATTGGCAAGGAAAGTGTGACTGCACATTAATTAAATATTTAGCAATGGCTGGGTGGTGTTTTCCAACTCCAAGAGTGGATTGCTGCTTTTCCCAGGAAAAAAGTCCCCATGGGAATGTGAACTTACGAGCCCTCTGGGCAGGAAGTGTTGAAAATCCTTGTGTTGAAACTGCATTTGGAAATCTGAAAATCCAAAAGGAATCTGGATGAAAAGGGCCCCCCAAACTCCCCTGGGACCCACAGATTAGGGGTGACAAAAAGTGCCCAAAAACATCTGAGGCTTCCAAAATTGGGGGCAAAGAAGAGTCCCCCAAAACCCCTGAGACCTCAAAATTGGGGGTGCAAAGAGTCTCCAAATACACCTGAGAGTCTGAAATCTGGGATGAAGGGGTTTCCAAGGACCAAAGATGACCAAATTGGGGGTGAAAAGCCCCCAAATATCTCTGGGACCCACAGACTGTGGGTGGAAATGGTCCCTAAAACCATCTTGGACTCCCAAATTGGGGGTGAAAAGGGTCCCCAAAATCTCCTGGGACCCCTAAATTGGGGTTGAAAAAGATCCCCTAAAACACTTTGGGGTGAAAAGGGGCCCCAAGGACCAAGGACCATCAAACTGGGAGTGAAACAGGACCCCTAAAACACCTGAGACCCCCAAACTGGGGGTGCAAAGGGTGTCTGAAACACCTGAGACCCCCAAATCGGGGTGAAAAGGTCCCCTAAAACACCTGAGAACCCCAAATCGGAGATGCAAAGAGTCCCCAAAACCTCCTGAGACTCCCAAATTGGGGGTGAAAAAGATCCCCAAAAACACCTGAGAGCCCAATATTTGGGGCTGAAAGGAGGAGAGAAGTTTTAAAAACAAAAAGAGCCACCAGGGACCGACCACCTTTGCAATCCTGGTGGATCCCTTGGCTCTGGAAGCTCTTCTCCCACATGAAGCTCCATCCATTCCCGCCACGAGCTGATGTTTCTACAAACAGGTCCCTCCACCCCTCCAAAATCCAAGAGACACTTCTTCCATCTTCCCCCAGGGATCCAGGAACATTAAATAAATCTTCATCTCTTCTTGCTAATCGAGGATTTTATCATTATATCCTCTTATTTTATCATATCTTCTTATTTTTAGAAGTGTTTCAATTTCTTTCCTGACACATGGAAAACACCCACCAGAAATAAAAAACAAACAAAGGAAGCTGACTAATTATTCCTGGGAAAGAGTGAGATGACAGAGACCATCACGTTTTTCATCTCATCCTTTTCATTGTAATCACTTTACATCATTAGAAGCAAAATCAGTAATGGATAAAAAAATTGCTTGGGCCCTTTTTTTAATGAAATGGGAAACACCACAAAAAACTCACTGAAAAATCCCAAATAATGAGGTACAACAAGAGAGCTGGAGGGCCCAAATCCACCCTGGGGAGAAGGGGGGTTGTGTGGTGACAGAATAAGTGGGAATGGCCTTGAGCTGAAGGAGGGCAGGGATAGATGGGATATTGGGAAGGAATTCCTGGCTGGGAGGGTGGGGAGGCCCTGGCCCAGGTTGCCCAGAGAAGCTGTGGCTGCCCCTGGATCCCTGGAAGTGTCCAAGGCCAGGTTGGATGGGGCTTGGAGCAACCTGGGCTGGTGGAAGGTGTCCCTGCCCATGGTAGGGGGTGGAATGAGATGATCTTTAATGTCCCATCCAACCCAAACCATTCCAGGATTCCCAGATTCTCTGCGTGTTTCATGTTTCTCTCCAGCAGAGGAGACACTTTCCCCTGGGCCAGGGCTGGTTCATCCCCTCAGACAGTGACTGTGAGGAGGCAGCAGCTGTAGAACTGTGCTGCCTGGCCAGCCTGGGTGGGAGGAAGGAGAAGAAACCACGTTTTGAGGAACCAGGGGGGCTCTGAAGTCACTCCTGAGTCACCTCCGCTGAACTTCACTTCCTGGCAGCGCTGAGCAGGTTCCTGCAGCTGAGGGCTCGTTTTACACTTGCAGGCAGAGCTCAGAGCCCTCAAGGCCAACTTGTGTTGACTTGAAGACCTCAAGGAATGTTTCAGGCAGTCAGTCAGCAGCTGCTCCTGCTCACACTGACCAGCAACGGGAGCCAAACCCCTCCTCTTCCCAATCCCGCTGCAAACGGAGACCACACATCCCGACACAACCCCCTGCTCTGCCTGCCCAGCCTGTCCTCATGGAATCATGGAATGGTGAGGGTTGGAAGGGACCTTAAAGATCAGCTCATTCCAGGGGGCCTGACCCAAACAACTCCATGGTACTCATTTTATTGAGAGCATGGACAACTCTTTTCTAATGGTTTTGATGTCTCCTTCAGGCAACTCTATCAACCAGATTTATTCCTGTGGGATGATTTAACTTGGAACTCCCTTAAACAGTTCCTTCATCCCATGAAAAGTCAGATGGGCACTGTGAAGGCAGTGGTTATATCCCAAATGTCTTACTATCAGTTAGGAAGAAACCATCACCTTAGTGACACCATCAGTCCTTCTGGTTTAATTTGTCCTTCACTGTGATGAATTCTGCTGATGGAATTGTCCAACCTGGCCTTGGACACTTCCAGGGATCCAGAGGCAGCCACAGCTTCTCAGGGCAACCTGGGCCAGGGCCTCCCCACCCTCACAGGGAACAATTCCTTCCCAAGATCTCACCTAGGTGTCCATCAGAAGAGGAATTTCTGCCTCCCTTCCCCTCTGCAATGCCGACCAGAGCCAGTCCAAATGCTCTTCCATGCCCATCTCCCAGTTCTCACTTTGGGAATGCTCCTCCAAAGTGTTCCCAGTCCTGGTGCAGCTCCCAACTCACAAACAAACACCCAGAGGAAAGTTTGGCTTCACTTCTCTCAATCGAACCCCCAAGACCTGCACTAATTCTGTGTATCTGTGGTGAGGTCTGACCATGATAAAAGTCTGTACTCTCTTTGTTTTTCTTATTTTCTCTTTTTTTTTACCTCTCCATGAGTGTGTTTGGATGTTGTGGTCATTACTAATGTAGGCAATGACTGCAAAATAACGAAGAGCCAAGAGTACTGTGACTATGTTTAGCTTTCAGTGCTAAAGCATATTTTAGTAAAAAGAAAAAGAAGGGAAAAAACAGGCTCAGAGTGTCATATTTCTCTCCTCCTCCTCCACCTTGCACCTGTTCCCCCCAAACCTCCTTTGGTGGCTTAAAACCAAATACTGTTTTTCACGTAGCGTGTGGGCAGCCTGGTTGCATCTGAAATTCTGAGAAAGAGGAGGGAAAAGGGAAGCAAGTGAGGGGCTGAGAAGCGCAGCCAGGGTGGGATCTCGGTGCTGTGCTCACCATTTACTTCAGAGAGGGAACCTGGGGCTGAGCTCTGGGGCTTGGTTTTGTTTCTTTGCTCACTGGCAGCGTCGAGGCAGCAGCAAAACCTCAGTGGGGGCAGAGGGCTGAGAGCACCACCAGAGATGCCCCTGGAGCAGCAGCAGCTTGGGGAAAGGCCTGGAATTGTCCAAGGGCAGGTTGGAGCAACCTGGGATGGTGGAAGGTGTCTCTGTCCATGGCAGGGGGTGGAACAAGATGGTGTATAAGGCCCCTCCCAAGCCAAACCATTCCATGGTTCTGTGATTCCTTTTTCCTGGGCTCTGGCCCTGAGTCTGGGGCTGTGTCATGCAGTTGATACACAGAGGTAGCACAAATCTTGGGGGTTCAATTGACAGAAGTGAAGGAATTGTTCCCTGGGAGGGTGGGGAGGCCCTGGCCCAGGTTGCCCAGAGAAGCTGTGGCTGCCCCTGAATCCCTGGAAGTGTCCAAGGCCAGGTTGGACAATTCCATCAGCAGAATTCATCAATTTTTTCCCCTACAGTGAAGGACAAACTAAAACCAGAAAACCTGATGGTCCAAAATATGTCTCCAGTCTTTTTGTGAGCCCCCTTTAGGCACTGGAAGGGGCTCCAAGATCTCTCCAGAGCTTTCTCTTCTCCAGGGGAACACCCCGAGCTCTCCCAGCCTGGCTCCAAAGGGGAGTGAATTTTCTGTCAAAACAGTAAAAATTAAAATTTGTGACATTTGCAGCTCCACGTGTCCGCAGGACAAACATTGTCCTTCACAAGACAAACATTTAATGTGAAATATAAGAGAAGCTTTTAATAAACACCGTAGCACAGATGAAATGTGGGTCTCAGCTTTCCCAGGGTCACATTTGCTGGGCAATGTCGATTTTATTCCCTTCTCTTTTTTGGAGAGGTTCAGTTTAGGTGCAGCCTGAGGTTTCTGTCACCCAGTCAGGAGGTATCACCCAGACTTCTGCAAAATGGAATCAAAGCTGGCAGCAGGAACAGCAAAAAATATGCAAGAGAAATATTTCACAGATTCATTGAGGTTGGAAAAGAGCTCCAAAGTCATCCAGTCCCCCCTGTGCCCCATCCCCACCTTGTCCCCCAGCCCAGAGCACTGAGTGCCACATCCAGGCCTTCCTTGGGCACCTCCAGGGCTGGGGACTCCAAACCTCCCTGGGCAGCCCCTGCCAAGGCCTCCCCACCCTTTCCAGCCAGAAATTCCTCCTCATGTCCCACCTGCCCCTCCCCTGGCCCAGCTGGAGGCCGTTCCCTCTCCTCCTGTCCCTTGTTCCCTGGGAGCAGAGCCTGACTCCCACCTGGCTCCACACATCAGCTTTTCTGGTTTAGAGCAGCCACGTGTTTTTCAGCAGATTTCTCAGTCACCCCCTCTTGGTTTGGATCAAGAGGCTGTTTTAACACGTGCAAAGTTCCTTTCAGAGAGGTGCTGAATGGAAGCTGCACCTCAGGTGTGCACCAAATGTGCCCAAATCCCTGGTGGCTCCCGAGGTGCTGAAGCCTGGGTGAGTCCTGCAGGCAGCTTGGAGCCACATGAGCAGTGGGGGGGTTTGGTCCCGAGCACAGCCACGATTTAATCCAAAGGAAACCCCCCAAAACACACACTGGGGTCTGTGACTCGGCACCAAGACCTTTGTCCACCCTCCTGCTGCTCCAAAGTGCTGGGAGAAGCACAGTCCTGGTGTCTCCAGGCACTGCTGTGTGCTGCCAGCACGGCAGGAGCAGATCCAGTGATAAAAGGAGAGAGACCTTTTTTTGAAGCACATGAGATTTAAGCCCTTTAGTGTTTATTAATTAATGCTGAAATGGGCAGTGGTGATAAACCTCTCTGTCTGGTTTATTAACTTGCTGTGTGTACAAGTGCTTTAGAACAAAGAAGAGAGCAATCACTTGATTTCATTTATGTAGTTGTACTATTTGTACAGGTGGTTCAAGTCTTTTGGGTGAAAACAGGCACAATTCACTCTGGTCACAACCAGAACCACACTCCAGGGATTGTGGGGAGCCACCAAGTTAATCCCAGGGCTGGAGCTCCTCTGCTCTGGGACAGGCTGGGAGAGCAGGGATGGTTCACCTGGAGAAGAGAAGGATCCAGGGAGACCTGAGAGCCCCTTGCAGGGCCTAAAGGGGCTCCAGGAGAGCTGGAGAGGGACTGGGGACAAGGGATGGAGGGACAGGACACAGGGAATGGCTTTAAGCTGGACGAGGGCAGGGTTAGAATTATAGAATCCCAGAATGGTCTGGGGTGGAAGGGACCTTAAAGTTCATCCAATGCCACGGGCAGGGACACCTTGCACCAGCCCAGGTTGCTCCAACCTGGCCTTGGACACTTCCAGGGATGGGGCATCTACAACTTCTCTGGGCAACCTGTGCCAGGGCCTCATCCCCCTCACAGAGAAGGATTCATTCCATGTATCCCATCTAATCCTACTCTCCTTAGGAGAGGTGTTTTACTCCTGTTATCCTCCTCAAACCTGTAGTTTTGTAAATTCACTGCTCTGCCATTTCCTCAGCAGGCAAAAGTTCCAAAAAGACTTTGAGGGATGGCATCCAGCTGCTTGGAATTTGTGGTCACAGAGGAGAAACCTTTGTAGAACTGACACCTCAAATGCCTTTTCTCAGCCCTCAGGATCCACCTACATGCAAACAGGGGGAGGATGTCTCTTTGGAAAAGGATTGGGATGGTGAAAAGGATCCCAAGCACCTGAACCCAGCGAGGGCTTAAATTGTAGTTACAAATTTACATCCTCTGTGCTGTTCAGCCCCAGGAATAGCCACATTTATAAATATTCCATGTTTATTGTGGACTGAAGGGCCCACGGGAGGAAGGAGGGGGAAGGTGCAGCACTGGCCAGCACAGCACAGCTTCCCATGTGGAGATATCCATGTTTCTCCCCCCACCCTGCTCAGATCCTGCTGCCTGTGCCCCCGAGGGAGGTTTGGTTTTAATTTGGATCTCCCACCGTGACGACTTTCCCTTCAAAGCATCCCGAGACATATTTTTGTTCTATCCCATTTCCAGTTCTCATTAATAGTTCTTAACTTACAAAACATCTCTCATCCTCCTGAAAAACTTTTGGCAGCAGGACACAGAAACTCAGGCAAAGGAGCAGCAGAGAGGGGAAACATTCATTATTGATTTGTGATATGAGACGTGGTGGGCTTAGAATAAAGACAGTTTGAATTGTTCAATATTCTCCTCATCAAACACAGAATTACCTCTGGAGTTCTCCTGAAATTGTGGCTGCTCAAACTTTGCTGGAGTTTCCAAACTGGTGGATGGGATTATTTGACAATGATTTCTCAGCTTTTTTGTTTGTTTGTTTGTTTTCCTGTAGGATATTTAGGGATCCTGCTTTTTGCCTCAACACAGAGGGAAACAAACCATGCACTGAAAGAAAAGGAAAACCTTCTGGTATCAGAGGAGTGAAGTGAGTGATGCTTTCTTTTAACTTCAGAAACTGATCTACTTGAGTGAAGAAAAGGTTTTTAGAGGCCCAAATCTCCTTAACAAGAGTTCCAGAAATCCTTTACGAGCAGCGATGATCTGTAAGGAAATGCAGAGATTTTAAAGAGCTGGAAACTCTGTCCTTTTATTGCTGGAGAAAACCTTGTATTCCAACTTACAACATCATCCTGTCCTAATGGAGAGCACATGAGACCTGCAGCTGGAAGTTTTAGGCCAGTGCTTTGAAGGACACAAAAAGCTTCCCATTACTGGTTAAAATATTTACAGTGAGCACAGCAAACCCTGTGTTCCCGAGGAATTCCTTTGCCAGGGGCTGTGCAGGCACAAAATGCAGAGCAAAGGAGGGGCTGGAGAGGTCACACCTGGGGCTGGGAGGGGACTTGTGTGATGCCAAACTGCTCTTGGCCAAGGACACAGCAAGAGTGAAGGTGTGGAGTGGGATGAGAGGGGTCAGGGGGTTGAATTAATGAGAGTCAGCACAAAGCTGGAGTGGAGTCCATCCACAGAATCATCAGGGGTGGGAGAGACCTCCAGGATCATCCAGTGCCACCCTCCCCCAGCACCACCACAGTCACCCCTAATCCATGTCCCCAAGGGCCACATCCAGACACCTCTGGGACACTCCCAGACACAGGGACTCCACCACCTCCCTGGGACACTTATTCCAAGGCCTGACCACTCCTGCAGGGAGAAATTGTTTCTCATCTCCAACCTGACCCTGCCCTGGTGCAGTTTGAGGCCATTTCCTCTCCTCCTTTCCCTCAGGACATGGCAGCAGAGCCCGACCCCCCCTCCCTGCCCCCTCCTGTCAGGGGGTTGCAGAGAGCAATGAGGTCCCCCCTGAGCCTCCTCTGTGGCCCCAATCATTTGGAATCTCCTACAGGGACTAGAAAGACCTGGAGGGAATCATCTCAGACTGTTCCTGCACCTTTAAGGCCCTATTTCAGCCCAGCTGGGCACCTGAAGCACATGTTTTCTCACGGGCTGAGTGTTCACCTTTTGGGGGAACCCCCTGGCACATGATGCTCCCAGTGCCCCAGTGCAGCAGGTTCACTCCCTTCCATCACCATTATGGTCCAAAAACCATCTGCAGCTTTTGCTGAGAGAAAAGAAGCCCCACAGCCCACGTGGTGGTGAGGAATTGCTCTGAGGGGATGTTTTCAGACGTGGAAAACGACAGTTCCCGAAGTGGTTTGCCAGTGTTGGAGCTGTTCTCTGCAGCTCCTTGTGTTGAGTGTTGGTCGTATCATCTGATTGCTGTGGTTGCAGATTCTGTGCTTTGTGGTTGTTCTGGGGGAGGCTCAGTAGCTCTGCACTGTGGATTCTGTGGTTTAACTACATTATCTTCCTTGCTATCTCTGCTGGCAGTAATTTTTGCTGCAGCTCCTGCTCCTTTCCTACTCTTTTACCCACCCCAAGTGGCACTGACAGGACTTTGGGGGTGTAACTGTTCCCTGAAGAAACAGCCTCGAAACTGGGGAGTTTTAAATTGGATGGTGGGGAAAAGCTCTTCCCAGAAAAACCTGTCAGGTATTGGAAAAGGATGCCCAGGGAAGTCCTTGAGTCCCTGTTCCTGGAGGGATTTAAAACACGTGTAGATGTGGAGTTTGGGGAATGGTTTAGTGGTGGCCTCGGCAGTGCTGGGTTGGTGGTTGGACCTGATGATCTCACAGGGCTTTTCCAACCCAAATCATGGAATGGTTTGGCTTGGAAGAGACCATCTCATCCCACCCCCTGCCATGGGCAGGGACACCTTCCACCAGCCCAGGTTGCTCCAAGCCCTGTCCAACCTGGCCTTGGACACTTCCAGGGATCCAGGGGCAGCCACAACCAAGGGGGTGGAGAATCAGTGCCAGGGGTCGAGTGGAGGACTGTGGAAAACACCTGAGTCTTGAGATGATCACTGACTCACCCAACACTTCACTGGGGGGCTGCAAAGCTCACACAGGTGTCTGAGGAGCTTTGGCAAACACAAAAAAAGCTGTTGTCTCTTTGCCACATTATTACAGGATCACAGAATCATCAGGGTTGGGAGAGACTTTCAGGATCATCCAGTCCCACCCCAGCACCACCACAATCACCCCTAAGCCATGTCCCCAAGGGCCACATGCAGATGCTTCTTCAGTAATTCCAAAGACAGGGACTCCACCACCTCCCTGGGACACTTATTCCAAGGCCTGACAACTCTTCCAGTGAAATTTTTATTCTAATCCCTGATCTGACCCTGCCCTGGTGCAGTTTGAGGCCATTTCCTCTCCTCCTTTCCCTCAGGACATGGCAGCAGAGCCCGACCCCCCCTCCCTGCCCCCTCCTGTCAGGGGGTTGCAGAGAGCAATGAGGTCCCCCCTGAGCCTCCTCTTCTCCAGATAAACCCCCCCAGCTCCCTCAGCTGCTCCTCACAGCACATGTTCTCCAAACCCTTCCTCAGCTTCCTTCTCTGGACATGCTAAAACCAAGTCTACACCCATTGACACCTCTGGGCTGGATTTTGGACCCTTGACTGAACTCTTTATGTGCTCCCTCAGCCTTGGTTCCATTTTGGAGGTTGGATATTTAGTAAAGACACCAGTGAAGCTGAAAGGACACTTTAAAAAGCCACTGTAAGATATTGAGGTGAAACTCTTCAGTAGGCAGAGCTTTTTAGAGCCTGGCTTAGAACCAGAAACACTTGATTCACGATTCCACCACTGAGTTCAACTTCTGAAGAGGAACCCCCACGCAGGCTTTGCACCCACTGCACTACAGCCAGTTTTTGAGGGGAAAAAACCCCAGAGTTCTCATTAAGAGGTGTAGCTTTGCTTCCTACAGCCCAGAGACTGCAAATCTTCTGGGAAAGAAAGTTCTGCAGAGAGCTCAGCACAGCAAAGCCTCCATTCTGCTCTAGGTGCTGCCACACGAACACCAAACCAGCAGAGCAAGGGGTGGCAGAGCCTCTCTTCTCTCCCTGTGGTAACAAAGGTACCACCTGGTTTTGCATTTTGATTCTTCAGCTTTGCCAAGCAACAGTGACCCAGAGTGCCTTTAATTGCGGATTTGCATTTCAGAAAGGGATTTTGCAAGTCTCTCCAGCAGCACTTGAGAGTGCACGGAGTGTAACTTTTGCTGTCTCTGCCACATCAAAGCCTTCCCTCAGCACTTGCTCCTCTCAGCTCAGCAATTGCATTGGGTTACTGCTCTTCAAATAATGCTCTTCTTTTGGTTTTGCAGGAGGTGGGATAATTATCCCAGGTGTGAGGAGTGAACTTTCCTAGGCCCAACTGCACTGAGGTAAAACAGCTGAAGTCATTTAAGGCTTTTGCTCGTCTCACTGCCAGAAATTGGCTTTGCAGCTCTTGGCACGAGGATCCAGCCTGGCAAAACACTTCTGTGCATGTTTAATTTTGGCATCAGGAGCCACCCCTGGCAGTTGGGAAGGGTGTCCTCAGTGTCCTCAGCACCATCACACACAGCCTTGCTTGAATCAGTTCAGGAAGGGTTTGGACAATGTTGTCAGGCATAGGGTGTGATTTTTGAGGGTGTCCTGTGCAGGGCTGAGTTGGACTCGCTGATCCTTGTGGGTCCCTTCCATCTCAGCGTATTCTGGGATTCTGGGAATCAAAGAATCACAGAGTTTGGAATGGCTTCGGTTGGAAGGGAACTTAAAGCTCATCCAGATCAATCTCCTTTCATGAGCAGGGACACCTTCCCCTATCCCAGGTTGCTCCAAGTGTTCAACCTGGCCTTGGACACTTCCAGGGATCCAGGGGCAGCCACAGCTTCTCTGGGCAACCTGGGCCAGGGCCTTCCCACCCTCCCAGCCAGGAATTCCTTCCCAATATCCCATCTAGCCCTGCCCTCCTTCAGCTTAAGGCCATTCCCTCTTGTCCTGTCCCTCCATGCCCTTGTCCAAAGCCCCTTTCCAATCCTTAGGCACTGGAGGGGACTATGAACTAAACGTGACCCCTTCCATCGGGGTTTTGATCTGCGTGGGGAACCCAAGGGGTGGGAGATGAGGGTGTGTGAGGCTCTGAGCAGCTGCTTGGGGCAGACACACCCAAGGTAAATATAAACTGGATGCAGGACTAACTGCAGGAGAATGTTTGTGGCTCCTCCAGCCTGTTTTTAGGGCTGGGTTGGCAGCCTGGGGCAGGTCTGTGCTGCTGCAACTGCAGCGGGATCGGTGCCCCTGGAGAACCTGGAAGCACGAGAGCAGCTTCCATTGTGAATGGGAAATGTCCTTTAAAGCAAAGCAAGAAGGATGAGGCTCCAAGTTTGGGATTTATCTGAACACTTTTCACATGGTTCCCGGCCCAGGGGATCAGTCTGCACTGGCCCAGGTTGCCCTGAGAAGCTGTGGCTGCCCCTGGATCCCTGGAAGTGCCCAAGGCCAGGTTGGAGAACCTGGGATAGTGGAAGGTGTTCAGGGTTGGAACTGGATGATCTTTAAGGCCCCTTCCCACCCAAACCATTCCATGATTCTGTGAGCCACAAGGACAGCTCCATAGCTGTTCCCTGCCCAAGCAATGTTCAGTTTTATTTACCTCCAGCATTATTCCTGTTTTATCCCAATAGTAAAATGAAGACATGCTTTTCCAAACTGGAACATTGCACTTCTCAATCCTTGTATTTATTGCTAAGGAAGTGGGAAAACTCACTCTCCTCAGAAGTTACCCACGTTCCCGCGATCACGTGCGGTGTCATGGAAGTGTCTGCACAGTGGGATGTTCCTCAGGGATGTCAGTCTGGGACACTGCCTGGCTGTTGCCAGGCCCTGCTGATGATTCTCCAGCCAAGGGAGCTGTCACTGGCCACCAAGCCACAGCAGGTCTCCAGGAGGCCACACAACCTTTGGAACGTTGGTTGCCACCCACCCATGGGTGCAGCCACAGCCCAACCTGCACCTTCCCTGCAGGTGTTTGCAGGACTCAGAGCCCAGTGGTGTTTTCTGAGCCTGTTGCTGTTCCTGCTGCCTGCTCAGCTGTGGCTCCAGCCCCGTTCCCAAGCCCTGCCTTGGATGGCAGAGCCCCAGCTGGCTCGCTGCTGGCCTTGCTCTCCATCTACTTCCAGCCATTTCCTGCCTCCCAGTTCCTTCCCCTGTCCTCAGCTGCCCCCTCCACCCTCACTGAGACCCCTTGTTACCTCACAGGCTTCCAGGAACTCCAGAGACACACAGAACCCATCCCTGCTGCCTATAAATCTTCTGGATGACACAGCCAAGCCCACAGATCACAGCAAGCAGCACAGATCAGGGGATGTTTGCTGGTGGCCGAGGTGGTGCTTTAACCCTCCCTGCAGGTTCTGCCAGTCACAGCCCCGGGACGGGGCCACTGCTCAGAGACACCTCATCACTTGAGGAGGGTCGTGGGGCTGAATTACTGAAAACCTTGTTTTAAATACCTCAGGAGATGCCTGGGAGCCGACACCAAACTGCAGCAGCTGGTGGCTCCTCAGGCCAAGGAAAACAAGCTGAGTGACAGGGCAGCAATATTTTTAAAACTCTAATCTTTTCTGTCTCCGTGGCTTTCCGAAAGAAGTGCTGATGGACAGGATGGTGCAAGGCCTCACTTTTGTCCCAGTTCTCAAGCGTTTACCATCGTGTTCTGAAAGGAAAACACAAAGGGAAAAAAGCTGCTTTGCCACCAAACTATTTTTGAAACGTGAGCCTGAACTCGGAGGGCAGATTGTCTGTGTTTGTTTTAGAGTGTTGGGAATAGTGTTAAGAGTTACACACACACACAAAAAGAGTTCTGTCCTGACTGATTTTACTGAAAAGGGATCATTTATTCAGGTTTCAAATTAGGAAGAGTTCAAGTGTAGACTTAAAAACCACCTTGAGTCAGGACAGCACTGAAAATCACAATTATCTGGGCGTGAATTGGGGTTAAACCCACATTAATGATTTCCACACACACGATTTTTAACTTCTGCTTCTGCACAAGCCATGAACATCTCAGATGGGATATTGGGAAGGAATTCTTGGCTGTGACATTGGGGAGGCTCTGGCACAGGTGTCCCAGAGAAGCTGTGGCTGCCCCTGGATCCCTGGAAGTGTCCAAGGCCAGGTTGGATAACCTTGGAACAACCTGGGATAGTGGAAGGTCCTGCCCGTGGCAGGGGGGAAATAAGATGGTCTTTAATGTCCCTTCCAACCCAAATCATCCCATGATCTTGACTGTGGAGAAAATAACCCAAACATTATCTTTTTGACACACTTTCACCGTGGTCTAGAAATTTATTTAAGGTAACAAACCACTTCCCTGGTGCTCCAAGAGTTGTTTTCATCAGAAGTGACACAGAGGAAATTTCCCCATCGCCTTCACAAAAACAGAACAGGAAAACATGAGCGTTATTTTAACAAGCCCCTGGGAAAACTTAAAATAATGCTGAGCTGGGGCCAGGTGGACCTAAAGAAAGTGCTTAGTCTGGATGCTCAGCTGAGAGCCAAGAGACAACAGAGTTGTTTCCCTCTGGTGACTCAGAGGGCTGGCAGCGACATGGGGGACATCACGTAGAGAAGTGCTGAATAACAGCCTCAAAGCAAAGCCTTCCCAGCCACTTCCTGGGCTGGAATTCCCCCAAGTGGCACCAGAGGATGTGACAGGCCTGGCTGTGTCCCAGCTGCTGCTCCAAAGTGCTGCCACAGCACCCGGAGAACACCCAGGGAAGTGGATGAAGCACCAGCACTGTGGAAGCAGGAGCCAGGCAGAAGCTCCTGTGGGTGTTCTCAGGGTTATCCCTCGGGAATAAACACAGGATTCTGGTGGATTGTGTTGTTAATCCAGTCCTAAGGTGTCACTAAGTGTAGACTTGGTTTTAGCATGTCCGGAGAAGGGAACAGAGCTGGGGAAGCGTGTGGAGAACATGTGCTGTGAGGAGCAGCTGAGGGAGCTGGGGGGGTTTATCTGGAGAAGAGGAGGCTCAGGGGGGACCTCATTGCTCTCTGCAACCCCCTGACAGGAGGGGGCAGGGAGGGGGGGTCGGGCTCTGCTGCCATGTCCTGAGGGAAAGGAGGAGAGGAAATGGCCTCAAACTGCACCAGGGCAGGGTCAGGTTGGAGATGAGAAACAATTTCTCCCTGCAGGAGTGGTCAGGCCTTGGAATAAGTGTCCCAGGGAGGTGGTGGAGTCCCTGTGTCTGGGAGTGTCCCAGAGGTGTCTGGATGTGGCCCTTGGGGACATGGATTAGGGGGGATTGTGCTGGTGCTGGGTAATCCTGAAGGTCTCTTCCAACACTGATGATTCTGGGTTTCTGACAGATCTCCACACTCGAGGAACTGAGGTGTGTTCTTCAGCGTGCTCTGGGTACCAGCTGCCCTCTCCAATACTGCTGCAAACACCCTCCAGAGATGTCATTTCTCACGTAGCTGGAATCCTCCTTTGACCAAAACACACAAGTCCAGGTGATTGGGATGTTTTTTCACTCACATTAATATATTTAAAATGTCTCACTACATTCAACACCCTCTCCAGGGGCAGCTCCGACCTCTGCTCCCTGTGACAGGGACAGGAGCCAGGGAAGGGCTGGAGCTGTGCCAGGGCAGGGGCACTTGGAGCTCAGCACAAGGTTCTTCCCCCAGAGGGTGGTTGGCACTGCCCAGGCTCCCCAGGGCAGTGGGCACGGCCCCAAGGCTGCCAGAGCTCCAGGAGCCTTTGGACAAGGCTCTGAGGGACAGGGGGGAGTGTTGGGGTGTCCTGGGCAGGGCCAGGGCTTGCACTGGGTGATCCTTGGGGTCCCTCCCAACTCAGCATATTCCATGATTCCGTGATTCAGTAACAACTCAAGGACCTGAAAAATATTTAATTTTTAATATTTTTTTTAAAGATGCCCTTTTCTGTCCACAGAATTTGATAACAGGAGTTTCCACTACTAATTTTTGAAGAAGAGACACTTCCTCATTATGTTCTTTAGAAATGCACATTCATTAGTCACTGGGCACCCCCCTTTTCTGGAGCTCTTACAAGGAATAATACCTTCTCCATCACTGTCTTCCCAGAAAACAGGATTTTCTATGACATCAACCCTCTCCCTCATTTTTTCTAAGCCCCCTTTAGGCCCTGGAAGGGGCTCTGAGGTCTCCCCAAAGCCTTTCCTTCTCCAGGCTGAACAGCTCCATCTGTCTCAGCCTGTTTCCCAGGGGAGGATGATGAAGGGAAAATAAACCAGTCATTTTTTCTCTGGAAAAAAAAGAAAAAGAAAAAGAAATGCAAGAGGTTTTCTCTTCTATGGAATCACATGAAGGGTTTTTCCTGCTTGAAGAAGCAGCTACAACCTTGCAGGACCCCTAATCTTTGATATCTCTTCTTCATTTCCCAGTTCCCTTTTCTTCAGAATTTCACTCTCTTTAAACTTTTGGCTTCCTGGTGACATTTCTGTTGTCCAGACCTGCCTTTCCTGCAGGACACTCTCCTTCCCCTGGTCTTCAGAGAACCACAGTTTGTCAAAATCCCTCTCCCAGGCCCCCACAAACCAGACCCACACGTCCAATGTGTTGTTTTTCACGGTGAGTTCTTCCCAGAATTTTGCTGGAAAATGCACAGATTAGTGATTGGATATCTTTGGCAAAGAGCAAGGATAAGAGAATCAAGCAGAAAAAACTAAATATAAGAGATCCAGAGGAAGAGAAGAAGACCCTTGATTTGATATTTACCTTTAATAGACACAAATTAAAATGTATTAAGCTGCTCTTTCCCTGTCTCGCTGCTACTCAAACCACAGGCAATGCAGGTGGAAAGAGAGAGAAATGAAAACAAAAAGTAAAACAAATGGGGGATTCCCTGTTGCCAAATGCAATTCCCAGGATTTTTAGGAATTTTTACCGTGGGAGACTAAAGAAAAGGAATTAATTCAACACATCTGGGGGCAACTGCAGGAGCAAGGACGTGGATTTCCCTGGAAGAAGCAGCACCAAGGCATCACTCAGCTGCTTTTTGGGGCAGAGGGAACGGGCAGATATTCATCCCCCCACTTCTGGGGGTCTGGAGGGTCATCCTGGCTGGAAAATATCCTCATGCAGATCCTTCAGCCAAAGGATCCCCAGGGATCCCCAGCATCTCTGGAAGCTCCAGGGTTTGGAGCTGTGGTTGCAGTACCAGATGGATAAAATCCCATGGAACCAGGCAGCTCCCTAGTGGCTGCAGACACGTGGATCTCTTGGATTTTCCAGGCTAAACTCAGCACTAACCTGAGCTCAGTTGTTCCTCCAGATCTGCTTTTTTTCTCCTTTCCCAGTGCTATCACACAGCTTAAATTGTCGGGCTCCTTCCACCCCCTCCTGCTGAAATCACACCCCTGCAGAGGATCCTTCCAAGGCAAACAGGGCTCCAGCGTTGCTGGGAGAGCAGGACATACCTCTGGGAGGTGTGGAAAAGGCTTTTGGGCCACGTGAACGAAGCCAAAGTGCAGAAATCTGAAGTCTAAAACTGCTGGTACCTCCTTGTACCACAGGAGATAAACACATGGTTCTTTAATGAAGAGTTTTTATTAAGTTTATCCAACCCCTTCCCTTTGGAAACGGGTCCCCAAATAAAACAATTTATAAATATTTATACAACAATTTACTTGTTTTTGTTTTTGTTTTTGTTTTTGTTTGGTTTTTGTTTTTTTTTTTTTTTTTTGTGAAATCTGCTGCTGTATTTCGTGTGGCTTCAGTAGATCTCATTTAATTCCTTTAATTTTTATACTTTTATTTTAGATATTTAGGATTCTTGGGTCTGGCTAAAAATTAGAGGGAAGCTACACCAGAGACACAGCTCAGGGAGTGGGGGGAGAGGGAAGAGGAGTAAAATAACTTCTCTATTGAGACTCCCCTGCCTTGTTTCAGGCTTTAAAGAGCCCTACAGTTCCTTGCACCACTTTCATCCTTTATAGCCTTAATATTTTGTATATACAACGGCATGTTTACATCTCAAACCCTGACCTGAAAACACCCAAATAGAAAAGGAAAACGCCCAAATGGTTTTTCATCCCAAACACATCGGGCCAAGTTTTGCTGTTGGGGTTTTAAAATCGTCCCAGAAGTCCACAAAGTTTTAAAGGGGAATCTCAGCGGGGCTGAGATGGATTTCTCACGCACAGGCACAGCCTAATTTCCACCCCCCTCTAAAAAAATGATCTTAAAATGCTGAAATCCTGAGATGTTCCACCACCAACCCTCGTGGATCCCACCTTGGGACACAATTCCTGATGCTTTGGTGGCCACTCAGCAGGTAAAAGGAGCTGATGAGCTTTGTGAATTGGCCCTAAAAAATCAAAGTGCAAACTGATTTTTGGGCATTGCACCCAGCCAGGTTTAGTAAGTGTATAACAAATATGTGTTATGTTAGAAAGAGTAGACTCGGAGGCGCCAGGAGTGAAACATTATCCTCCTCAGACAAAGTCTCAGACAAAGATCTTTATCTCACAGTGATATATGGGATATATTTTTGAGATGACTCCACATAATACCTTTATTATTGTTGAAGTTTAACGACTTGAAAGGATGGGGGGGGGGGAGAATTTCATATTTGTCCTTTGTTACTTCCCCCAAATATGGGCAGGAAAGTTCCGATGGGGTTGGGCTTGGTAAGAAAAACACAATTAGGTGAAATAGCACCAATATTTATGGTGTTGAGGGGGGATTTATGAAGCAAGTGGAGGATTGAAGAGCCCAAACTGCTCTTGGTTGCAGACTGCTCAGGGAACTCCTCTGAAAAGAGAACAATTGCTCTGTGTGCCCTCAGGTTTGTCCATGAGCAAGTGAGGACTCCACGTCTGGCAAAGATGAGAAATCCAGATTAAACTGAAAATAGCTTCACGTTCTTAATCACAGTTCTAAAGTTGATGCAGATCAATTTTCAAGAAGCTCAGAAGTGTCTCAGAACATTGTTTGTGCTCCAGTGGCGGGAAGAGAAACCAGTTTTAAAGCAAGATAAAAAGTTGTGTTTTTTCCAGGGAAATGAGCCCTCCAGGCTTTGCCTTGGAGTTTTCCAGTTCTTTGGGAGCATCTACTTGAGGGGCAAACTTTCAGGGAATGTTCAGGTTAGATATTTGAATTATTTGTTTCACTGAAAGGTGGTCAGGCCCTGGAATAAGTGTGCCAGGGAGGTGGTGGAGTCACTGCCTCTGGAAGTGTGCCAGAGGTGTCTGGGTGTGGCCTTTGGGGACGTGGATTAGGGGGGATTGTGGTGGTGATGGTGGCACTGGATGATCCTGAAGGTCTCTTCCAGCCTTGGTGATTCCGTGGTTCTCACTCTCCACCCCTCAATGTCCTTTCTGAAGGGAGGGGCCCACAATTAAACACAGGATTTGAGGTGTGGCCTCACCAGCGCTGAGAGACCTCGTGGGGACCTTGGAAACCTCCTCCCCTCCTGTGCACGAGGGTGCCTGACCTTGGAGGTCGCTCTGCTGTAAAAAAAACCCAAAAAAACCCCAAAAAAACCCCCAAAAAGTCATGTATGAAAAAGGGTTCTGCAGCTTTAAAACAACATTTAGGCCTCTCTGGGCCAAACAGAGCAGAAGGAGGCAAAACTTCATAGGTGGCCTGGCCAGACCCAAAGCACTGGCTGGCAGAGTGCCAAGCTGGCAGGTCCTGGCAGGGCTCCTCTGGAATGGCAGAGCCTGGAGCCCCAGGCCAGGTCCATCCCTCTGCCCGTGGGATGGGATTCCTCACATGTTTCCAGTGGTAATGGAGGCTGGAAAAGCCACTGGGACCCTTCTGGGGGTGGGTGGCAGAGATAAATGAGATGAGACAGCTCCAAAAGCTGTTTCTTGGTTCTCACCGGGGTTTTTGCAGCCCTCAAGATCTGTGGATTGAGGATGCACGTGGCTCTGGGGGTGACTTTGTGCCAGAGGCAGTGCTGGGTGATGGGAGCACAGCTCCTATCCCTCCTCCCTGAGGGATCAGTGGTAAATCCCTTCAGTCATGCCCAGCCCTCCTTGACAAAGACACTCAAATGTTTAACCCCAAATTTCACGGGTCACGAAGCTCAATGGGAAACAGGGAACAGACTGATCTGACAACACAGGTTTCAGCCTCTGTGCAGACACTGGAAACTGAGCAGCCAGTGCTCCCAAAAACTCAGCATTCCCTCATTTTCTGCAGCAAATCCCCCACTCTTCAGTGCACAGTTCTGAAAAGTGTCTGTGCTTGGGAAGAGGAAACAACTGGTGTGCAAGTCACCTGGGAGGGGAGGGCAGGGAGGGAGAAGGTGTTCCTCAGGTACCTCTTTGTCCCACTGTCATTAAAATTTGTCCAAACAGGGAAATAAATGCTGGAGAACTCTGGCGTGGGAATGGACCCTGAACAAATTGATGCTGAGGAACAACTTGTGCAAAGAGGAAAATCTGACAGGAAAATGTCCTCAGATGCAGCAATAGCAGAGAGTCTGCCAGGGTGTCACAGGAGCTGACAGGGGACTGGGATCAGCAGGAGGTGACAACACAGCTGCAAAGCTTTGTGTCTGCTTTCCCTCAGCAGGACTTTCAGCCTGGGGCCTTCCTTTGGGGGGAAATGAGGCAAAGAGACACCCCTAAAATGTGGTGCCAGCTGAAGGTGCTCAGGAATTGGAACACTCAGCCATCCACAGTCCACGGGTTCAGCCAGGCATGGCCTTGCACCAGGCATCACATCAGGAGCAGGAGAAGAGTGACCTGGCCTTTTATGTTCAAGGTGAGAAACTTATTTCATAGGGAATGTCTTTCCTTTTCTGGGATCTGAAGGACTTGGGGAGTCCTCACCCATCCCCAGCCACTGGTGAGGTTCGTGGTGGGCCTTCAGGTGGTACCAGATGCAGAAATACTGCATTTACAGGGATGGAAGCAAATCAAAGAGGCTGGAGCTGGCCTTGATGAAGCATGGCTTCTTTCCCTGCCATTCCATGAGGAAAAGGCTTTGATCCTTCCCCTGATAATCAGCTGGATCCTGCTGTGTTTTTTGAAGTCCAGTTCCATGTAACTCAATAGGAAGAGTGGTGGAATGCCAGCTCTGCTTCCCCAGGATCACACCTCACCGTGTGTGGACACCTCCAGCACCAAACACAAGGAACTGCTCTTTCCCTGAGAATTCTGGTCCCTTGATATTGCTGGAAAACAGCGTTTTACCTTCTGGGAATCTGTGATTCCATGAAGCCCTTTCACCCTCTGTCCCATCCCTCTCAAACTGCACTGACCGTGGAGATGAGGGACAATCCCTGGTCACTCTGAGATGATTTATTTGGTGCAGGAGTATCTAAAGAACCTGGGAAGTGGCAGGAACAGCTGGTGGTTGGCTCAGTTTTCTGCTTAATTACACCAGGCTTAATTACACAAGGAGGCATTGGCAGGTGGCACAGCTGCTCGAGGACGGTGCCACTGCTGGTTACTCATCTCTCCTCCTGTAAGGAAGGTCATGTCTTCCCAGCAGCATCACAAAAGGGGCCAGGAACATGAAGAGCACAAGCTCTGCCAACACAGACCGGCAGCAGCACAAAAAAACCTTCCCCAGAGCTGGGGAGCAAAGAGCTTCCACCTGAGAGGGGAGAACAGAACCTCAGTGAGGTGTGATGCCAACATTACATAACCCTGGGTGCTGCAGTGATGTCAGACTCCACAGCTCTCAGCCCTGACCTGACAAAGCCACTAGAATTCCCTGAATACCTGGGGAGTGCTTTCAGGGTCAGGTTCTGACACGTTACCCCCTGGGATTTGCTTAACACAGTTCGGCGGGAAAAAAGGGCTTTGCAGAGGGCAGGGGTTGGATTTTGCAGCCCCATCGTGGGATGTGCAGCGAGGGGGGGACTGGGACAGTTGCCCACCTGACCCACAGGAAAGTCACAGCTCTGTTTGTGCCTCCCAAGGAGCATTTGAGGCTCATGAAACCCAGAGACAACCCAGAAGTGAAGTGAGCGCTGTGAGAAGTGGAGGCAGGGATTGTCCCCCTGTGCTGGCACTGCTGAGGGACCTCCAGGGCTGTGTCCAGTTCTGGAACCTCATGGAAGAGACACTGAGGGGCTGGAGCGTGTGCAGGGAAGGGAAGGGAGCTGGGAAGGGGCTGGAGCAGCAGGAGCAGCTGAGGGAGCTGGGGGGGCTCAGCCTGGAGAAAAGGAGGCTCAGGGGGGACCTTCTGGCTCTGCAACTCCCTGACAGGAGGGGGGAGCTGGGGGGGGTCGGGCTCTGCTCCCAGGGAACAAGGGACAGGAGGAGAGGGAACGGCCTCCAGCTGTGCCAGGGGAGGCTCAGGTGGGACATGAGGAGGAATTTCTGGCTGGAAAGGGTGGTGAGGCCTTGGCAGGGGCTGCCCAGGGAGGTTTGGAGTCCCCAGCCCTGGAGGTGCCCAAGGAAGGCCTGGATGTGGCACTCAGTGCTCTGGGCTGGGGGACAAGGTGGGGATGGGGCACAGGGGGGACTGGAAGATCTTGGAGGTCTTTTCCAACCTAAATGATCCTGAGGTTCTGTGAGAAGCATTGGGGAAACTCAACAGAACCACATGGTTTGGTGGGACAACACATCACTGCCTTCCCAGTTGATCAGACTCCCTCACACCCGAGAGTGGGTTTCCAGTCTCATCTCCACATTTTTCTGCCACAGGTGAGGGGAACTGTCCTGAAAAATTGAAAAATTCAGTGAGCCCTCACTGGGAGCCCAGGACATGGTCCTTCAAGCATCTGTGCAGACAAAAGGGCCAAGTTATTCCTGGGATTCCTCAGCCTCCAAACCTAGATTGGTTTCTTTTCTCATGTTTACCTGGAGTAGGCCCAGACAAGACAAAGGACCTTCCATTTTGAACACCTTTGCTGTTTTGAAGACCAGTTCCATACTCAAACCACTGCAGGGGTTTCCAGTGCAGCTTCACAAGGCAGCACTTTGAAAGCACAAGAGTTGGCCAAGGGTCCTGGAGGCCAGAGGGAGCAGCAGTGCTGGGCATCCTGGATGTTCCCAACTCTTCCCATAAACAGTGCTGAGCAGGGAGGTTAAAGGGAGAGACAATCCCTCCCCAGCCCCAGAGCACATCCCAAGCCCTATGGTGGCTCCTCAGCCTTCCAAGGAACTCAGAACTAGGTTCTAACCATGGCTAATGCCTCATGTCCTCTGGGATGGTGCTGGAACTGCCAATTTGAATCACTTTAAGCTCTCACAGTTATTTTACAAGTCCCAGGGTGAATTGTTTTACTACATTAGGAACTGATCAACCGGGATTTTTCTTCTTACAGTTCAGAGTGAGTTTCTTTCCCTGTCATATCCACGTTCCCTGTCTTTCATCACTTGCCCAAGGTTTCTGCTTTTACCTCTGGTTACCACTGGGGCCAGGGATATTTGTTTTGACTTTCTCTAATATGAGCACAAACGACTCAAATTCACTGGAATGATGATTACATGGAGCAAATTTAAGTTTCACTCTACTTGGCTCAGAGCAGGAGAGCTGGGGAAACATGTGGGTTATGAAGTCATTATGTCTACTGTTATATTTGATATGTGGGCTCCCCAAAAGAATTTCTGTGCCAAAGGCTGAAAATTAAATCCTTAAACCTCCCACTGAGCTGCCACCCTAAAGGTAGAACAGCCCAAGCCATTTATCCCACTGTCATCCTTTATTTTTCTACATCCTAATCCATAGAGCACTGAGGGGTGGGCTCACACCTTTCTTGGCCAAAACAAGCAGCCCAACAGATCCAAAAGCACTGTGGGCATCCATAGGCTGAGTGGTCTCAGTTGGTCTTGAAATCCAGGCTCTATCCCACTGATATTTTAGGGTTGTGTATGGGAGACTGGGCCTCACCCGAAACAGGGATGGAGGGGGAGAAATGTGGCCCTTTTCCCCACTGTCTGGTCCCTAAAGGACACAACTCTGCCATTAACTCACTGTTTGCACTGGGGAGGCCCCTCAAGGGCTGTGTCCAGTTTTTGGGACACAGGGGCTGGAGGGTGTGCAGGGAAGGGAAGGGAGCTGGGAAGGGGCTGGAGCAGCAGGAGCAGCTGAGGGAGCTGGGGGGGCTCAGCCTGGAGAAAAGGAGGCTCAGGGGGGACCTTCTGGCTCTGCAACTCCCTGACAGGAGGGGGGAGCTGGGGGGGGTCGGGCTCTGCTCCCAGGGAACAAGGGACAGGAGGAGAGGGAACGGCCTCCAGCTGGGCCAGGGGAGGGGCAGGTGGGACATGAGGAGGAATTTCTGGCTGGAAAGGGTGGGGAGGCCTTGGCAGGGGCTGCCCAGGGAGGTTTGGAGTCCCCAGCCCTGGAGGTGCCCAAGGAAGGCCTGGATGTGGCACTCAGTGCTCTGGGCTGGGGGACAAGGTGAGGATGGGGCACAGGGGGGACTGCATGACCCTGGAGCTTTTTCCAACCTAAATGATCCTGAGATTCTGTGATTGTAAATCCCTACGCTCACTTTCTCCTTCCAAGTCTGTTGTTGGAGTTGTTTCTGCCCTTTGATAAATATTTCTGTGCTCATTGTACCTGCCTCCCAAGGCCAAGTCTCCTCCTGTTCCAGTGGAAGGAATTTAATTCCCATCCTCCTCTCTTTTTAGACCTATCAATGCCAAAGGAATTTTGGGTGATTCCCATCGGTGTGTATCATTCTTACAAACATCCCTGCTGTCTGTCCACCCCACAGACTGGAAACCCAAACCCAAACTCACATTTGAAGCCCTTTCACTTGAAGGACCTTTGGCTCTTTTTTTCCCCCTCAGGATTTAGTTGCTGGGGTGATGTTCCATCAACAGGGTGTCAAAAGCTCACTGGAACTTATCAATCCTTTAAAAATTCATGGCTGAGGAATGATCTGGTGAGAACTTTTGTGGGGATTTCATCCAGGGAACCAAGATCATTGGGATTTGGCATCCACATGGATTTAGTGCCAGAACAAAACAAACAGAGAGGTTTGTTGAGATGGTTCAGTGACATAACAACAGCAAAGAGTGAAGATAAGAATCCAGGATTGGTCTAATCTGTGCCAAATTTTCCATAGGCATCAGGACAAAGGGGAATTTTGATGCTACAAAGAAAAATTATGAGGTAACACCCAGGGTGTTCACAAAGAGCTCCCTGAATGAGGGGCAGCACTGGGAAAAATAGAGTTTTTCAGAGAATGATGTGACTTTGCTTAGGGAGAAGGATTTGGGGGGTTTATTTTTGAGACAGATGACACCACTTAAAATGTTAATGAGTCCTGGCTCGTATTATTTGGATGAGGGGGTGTCTGTACCCTCATCTCCAAGGCCATGCAGATGGTCTTTGCTGCAACATTCTTCACAAAACGAGGGTTTGCTCTTTGAACACCCCAAGAGTTGGTTCTCTTGGCTCTTAACTCCACTGAGAGAGCTTGAAATTCCAGCTGCCAACAAACATCAGCCTGGAGTTGGGGAGAAAAAACGGGTTGGTTTGAAATTTCCTGTGTTTCTAATGAGTCTTTTTTTCTTCCTTTTCTAAAGAAACTTTGTGAGTGTGCAGAAATTTTAAGCAATGATTGGGAATAATCCTGCCTCTTGTGGGGAAGCTGGATTTTTTATTTTTTGTAGAAGAGCCCAGTGGATGTTCTACCCTGCAGTTCCCAATTTGTTTGTGCTTCATCAATTTATAGTCTGGTTTGGGGAGGGTTTTTTTCCAGAATAAAGAATCGAGTTTGCTTCAAATTAAAAAAGGAAGGAACTTCTGCTTCTACTTTTTTTTTTCTCATGAGGCCAGAGCAGAGAAGACACAGTTGTAGGAGCCCTCAATGGAGCCAATGGGTTGTGACATCCATGAGGACACCCCAACCAGCTTGAAAATGTGCTTTGGCTCAGCCATGGATCCCTAATTCCCATCAAGCCATGGGAGAAAAGGAACCACCCCCTTGTCTTGTCCCAAGCTGCCACAGAAAAAACCACCAGAGACTTCTTTACAGGAGGTTGGACTGAGTTAGAAGTGATGATTTGCAAGAACCAACAGCACAAAATAGGAAATAGCAGAAGATCTTGGTTTGCTTCTTTAATCTCAGAAGGTAAAACCAACCTCAGAAGAATTCCTGCTTCCGTAAAACCCTCCTTCCCAAGAGGTTGGGATGTAGGTTCAAGTAAAGCATCTATAAAGAAATCAGAGCTTTTCCTACTAGAATTGTGTTCAAATAAAGTTTCCTCTTCCATTCTTCCCCTCACAGAGGGATAGAAAAGATGTTTTTATTTGTATAGAGTGGTTTGGGTTGGAAGGAACCTTTAAGATCCAGTTCCAACTCTCCTTTCCTCTCAGGATCTACTTTCTTATAGACACTTTTCTCTTTAAAAACAATGGATTGGGTTCTCCCTTTTGACCTTCTCCCTCCTCTGCATATTTTTCCTCTGTCACTGCTCTCAAAGCATTTCAGTACGTGCTCAACTCCAGGCCTGTCCTTGCCCTGCTCATGTGTAAAGACGTGTTTAACATTTATCTTGCTCATCAGACCCAGGACTCCCCCTCCCTTGCTTCCTTTTTCTTTCCCTGTCCATTCCCACCAAAAAATACAAATTCTTTGCTCTGTCTCTGGGTTCAGCTTTTCTCCTGTATTTTCTTTTATTTTTCTTATTTTTTTCTTTTTAATTTTATCTGCCTGTGTTCCTCTCCTCACATTTCTCCCCTGTTGATTTTCCTGCACTCTCTCCCTTTCCTGTCACGCTCCATTGCTTTTCCCTTCTGGATTTTTGGTGCTTTTCCTCCTCTGCTGCTCTGATTTTTTTCACCCACTGAACAGCTACATTTTGAAGGATTCCAGGGGTATCTTATTTTCCATAATTTTCCATCTCAGCCTGCTCCTGTGGAAATCCACAGGCAGCATCCAGTCCACTTCTGGGAGAGCTGGAATGCTTCCCAAATATTTCCTGGCTGCCAAACGGTGGGAGTCTCTGATCCAAAGCCTGTTGACAACACCAGGATCAGCAGGAATCAGAGCCATATGCTCTTCCCAAAGGATGGATTTCCACAGCGACACTGGTGCTGACTCAGCACCATGGGAAGGGCTGGGAAAGGGTTTATCCTGCAGGATGGAGCTCAGGTGGGAGGGATTGGGAAGCTGCACACAGAGGGGGGAAATTCGGTCGTGTTTAATAAGAAATGCAGTTAAAAAAATACTTCCCAACCTCTGCCACCAGTTCCTGAGTGAAAGTCCAGCCCCACTGATGTCAACAACCAGCCTCCCATTGACTTGAGGCTTCTGGAACACTAAATAAAGAAATAAATGCTAAAAAGTGGTGGATTTGCTGTAGAAATGTGTTCAGGAGGGAGAGGCCACCCCTTGGGAAGGATATGACAGGGATGCCCCATTTTGCCACTGTGACACTCGCTTTCTTCATGTGAAATTCCTTCAGTGTTAAAAAAAAATAATAATAATGAAAGACCACTTTTCTTTCACACTGAATATTTCTGAGCATTTATAAAAGCAGCAGAAAACTCGGAGCATTTAGAACCTGATTTTCTGCTTTTTTTTTCGAGACCATCTCTGGTTGAGATGAAACACAACTGGGCACAGAGCAGTGCTGCTGCTGGGGATGCCTGTGTTTGTCCAAGGTCTAGAAACCGTGTTTAGGAGAAGCAGCTGAGGGAGCTGNTTTTTGCAACTATTATTCAATTTAAAAGGAAGGGAATCTGTTTTCCTGGCTGAAAGGAAGGCTGCTGTAGGAATTACTGACTGAGGTGGAAGGGAGCCACAAGGATCACCCAGTGCAAGCCCTGGCCCTGCCCAGGACACCCCAACACTCCCCCCTGTCCCTCAGAGCGTTGTCCAAAGGCTCCTGGAGCTCTGGCAGCCTTGGGGCCGTGCCCACTGCCCTGGGGAGCCTGGGCAGTGCCAACCACCCTCTGGGGGAAGAACCTTGTGCTNCTCTTCCAATCTTGATGCAGTGATTTGCAGGGAAGCACCATGTGACAAACCTGACAATGGTGATGGTTCCAGCAGCATCAGTGAGAACATGGAAATCCCTGCAGCTTCCCCACATCCCACACAGGAAGCTTGAGTTTGGGAACACTTGGGGTTTTGCCTGTAATTGTCATCTATGTTTTTGCAACTATTATTCAATTTAAAAGGAAGGGAATCTGTTTTCCTGGCTGAAAGGAAGGCTGCTGTAGGAATTACTGACTGAGGTGGAAGGGAGCCACAAGGATCACCCAGTGCAAGCCCTGGCCCTGCCCAGGACACCCCAACACTCCCCCCTGTCCCTCAGAGCGTTGTCCAAAGGCTCCTGGAGCTCTGGCAGCCTTGGGGCCGTGCCCACTGCCCTGGGGAGCCTGGGCAGTGCCAACCACCCTCTGGGGGAAGAACCTTGTGCTGAGCTCCAAGTGCCCCTGCCCTGACCCCTCCCTGCTGAGAGCTGCTCCCCATGGACCACGGAGGACAGGACACCTCTACATCCCTACACAGATGGGAAGACACCCCCTGGGATAACAGGGAATGCAGGGGGGCAGCTCATGGGGTTCACAGGAGGTTGGCTGCACCTCCAAGTGCCACTGGTGGGCTGGGAGAGGGGATTTGCTGCCCCAGGGAGGGCTGGAGTGCCCTGGGCCAAACCTCCTCCCTCAGCCACAGCAGCCACAGCGCGTCCGGCTGCGGTCGGTGGTGTTCCTCATTTCCCAGAGGGAAGGCAGGCGGGCTCTCTGCCCAGCCCTCTGCTGACACCGTGCCAGGCACTGTGGACAACTTCCCCAGGGAAGCCCTGGAATGGCAGCTCTGCCACTGTGGTCCCTCAGAGCAGGCTCAGCTCCTCCAGCAGCGACGACACCTCTGTGCCACAGACATCCCGGGTGGCTGTTGGGTTGTGCCCGGTCAGAGCCCTGGGTTTGGCTCCACACGAGGGTGTTGGGCAGTGTGTGTGTGTGACACAGCAGGAACTGCCACCTGCAAGTCATTTTGGAACCACCAATGTCACCCAGGTGAGGGGAGAGGGAGAAGGAGCAGAGCCTTTGTGTGGTGGGAGATAACAGGGAAGGTGGTGGAGAAAAAGGCCGTGTCCCTTCCACTCTTAAAGTGTCTTCATCTGCCACAAAGTGGTACTGCTGAGGTCTGTGTGGGACCCCAGAATCACTCTCCACAGGAAGGGCCTGCTGATAAAAACTCCAGGGGAGGAACATCTTGACCTTTCACCTCCCAAACTTCAGAAGCTGCACTTTCACTAAACTCTTCCTTCTGAAAAGGTAAGAAACATCTTGACAGGTTGGGAGAGCTGGGGATGTTCACCTGGAGGACAGAAGGCTCCAGGGAGACCTGAGAGCCCCTTCCAGGGCCTAAAGGGGGTTATAAAAAGGAGGGAGAGGGGCTTTTTATGCAGGAAGAGTGACAGAACAACAGGGAATAGTTTTAGATAGTTTAGGGAATAGGGCAGGGTTAGATGGGATATTGAGAAGAAATCCTTCCCTGGGAGGGTGGGGAGGCCCTGGCCCAGGCTGCCCAGAGAAGCTATGGCAGCCCCTGGATCCCTGGAAGTGTCCAAGGCCAGGTTGGACGGGGCTTGGAGCAACCTGGGCTGGTGGAAGGTGTCCCTGCCCATGGCAGGGGTGGCACTGGATGGGCTTTAAGGCCCTTTCCAACCCAACCCATCCCACTATTCCATGATCTCTGGGTTTGACAAAGCCCATTTTTAGTCACTAAATTCACCAACCAAGAATGGCACATGTCCAAAAAGTCACCTAGAGTTGAGAAACCATCCCCAGGTCCCCCCCAATCTGCTTTGTCCAACGAAACACTTGCACTCAGAGCTTTCAGAAAGAAGAATTTTGGCAATGCTTGGTTGTTCACTGCTGATTGACACATTTCCTGCTTCTTGGTCAGGCAGTGGGTTTTAACCCTCATTCCCTCCGTTTTCAGGCCCAGATGGAGGAATCCAGGAGGAGAAGCTTCACTTATTTCATTTCATGGAGGTTAAAAAGGTTCTTGTAAATGACTGACACAAATAACTGGAAAGCCAGTTAAAACAACTGGATAACAGATGGCAAAGCAAAGTGGTTTACTGTAAAGTGTTGCAGAGGAGAGGATCATTTACAAGAAGCAATTACACAAACATCCCTAAGCATCCAAGATCCCATAAAAGGGTTGCTGAGGTGGAAGCACATTTTCAATCGTGGATTTTTGTGCTTGAGCAAAAATCAGAGCTTTTCTTTAATCCCCCTCCTCCCCCTCCCCCCCCCTTTTTACTTTTTTAATCCCTTCCCTCTTTTCCCTTCTTTCCCAAAGGAGCATTAACATTTCTTGTCCTGGCCAGACAAACACTTTCTCCAATAAAATCTCTCACTTCAAAAAAAAATAAAAAGTATATATTTTCTTTTGAATTCTTCATTCCTTTAATTCTTCTTTCCTCTGGGGTTAAGGATGACTTAAAGACCAAGGAAGACAATGCCTGTCTTGTGGACATAAATAATTTTAACAAATTAAACCACTGGAGTAACAACACATTTTTCTTCAGCATCATGACAGGAGACAGAAGGTGCCTTGTGCTGACATTTAGGAAACCAAACCTACATCTGTCTTTACCTTTCCAAGCCCTTTTCATCCCCCATCTAATCCATTTTGTATAGATAATGGCAACATGACTTTCCTGTAGGATCTTGACATAGTGATGAGTTAATAAGACCAAAGTTCTTTCCCCTCAGCTGCAAGAACAACATTTCTCGAGTTGGAAAAGGCAATTCTGACCATTCTCTGCTGCTGCTCCAAGGATGGAGATTGAGCAGCTCCTGCTCCTTAAATAAACACCTCCTGAGGCTGCCCTGGAAAGAGTTTTGACGGGAAGTTTTGCTGCAGCAAAAAGCTTTATATGAAACACTGAGCAAAGGCTGCAGAAAGATCTTTTCTGCACTCCCAGCCTGAATTTCATCTTCATTAGGTACCTGACACATCAAAGCCACAATTTCCCTGCTACTTAATGGACAGCTGATGTGCTCCTAATAACACATCAGCGAGTGCTCAGGGCTGAACATCCATCATGTGCACGAGGAGGGGAGGGAGGACGGAGTGACCTCGTTTTAATTAAGGGGTCTTGACTAAGCCACTAACCCAGATGTTAGTTCTGGGCCTAACTAGCACCACTCAGCTTAGTCATTAAGCTGCACCTACAGTTCACTGAGAGCAAAGCACTTCATGCAGAAAATTGCAGGCTGGAAAAATAACCTGCTGAAGATCACGAACAAAAGCAGATCTCGTGTCTCGGAGGCCAAGAATAACTTTCTCCAGAAAGGGGGGAAAGCTCAGCAATGCCTGGTGCTGCTGCACTGAGGCCTCAGGGTGGGCTGAGAGCTGGGGACATGGATTAGGGGTGGTTGTGGTGGTGCTGGGTGAGGGTGGGACTGGATGATCCCAAAGGACTCTTCCAACCTTGGTGATTCTGTGGCTCTGAGAGGATTCTCCATCAGATATGAGGACACAGCACAGCAGGCACTGTGTGCATATTCCCCATGCCAGGCTTTCTCTGCTGCAGTGACTTTGCAGATGGCTCCAGCTGAAGGCCTGGGTACAAGCCAGAGGGTGCTGGGCAGCAGTGAGGTGGAAATGCTCTGTATAATGACTGAGGGAGTAATTTTCCACCTTCAAGTGGTGGTAAGGGACAAGTGTCCTCCTCCAGAAGCAAGAGGAAGACAAAATCTTCTTATGGAGGTCTCACCAGGCCTCCAGCTCAGCCCTAAGGGGTGCATTGCACAGAATCAACCAAAGCTGGCAGAGACCTTCAGGATCATCCAGTCCCACCCCAGCACCACCACAATCACCCCCAATCCATGTCCCCAAGGGCCACATCCAGACACCTCTGGGACACTCCCAGACACAGGGACTCCACCACCTCCCTGGGACACTTATTCCAAGGCCTGACCACTCCTGCAGGGAGAAATTGTTTCTCATCTCCAACCTGACCCTGCCCTGGTGCAGTTTGAGGCCATTTCCTCTCCTCCTTTCCCTCAGGACATGGCAGCAGAGCCCGACCCCCCCTCCCTGCCCCCTCCTGTCAGGGGGTTGCAGAGAGCAATGAGGTCCCCCCTGAGCCTCCTCTTCTCCAGACTAAACACTCCCATCTCTCCTCCTCATCAGACCTGTGCCCCGGACCCTTCCCCAACTTTGCTGCCCTTCTCTGAACACCCTCCCTGCCCATTTGGTCATGACTGATCCACCTCACAGAGACACAGGGACCATGGGGGGAGGTCTCTGCACTCCCCTGGCAGTGGGGACTGTGCTGGATGTGGGGCCAGCCCATCATCCCCCCTGGAGCTCCTCTCAGGGAGGACAGAGGGTCTCAGCGGGCTCAGTCCCCCTCAGGCTCAGCTCTGCCCCAGGACTGTCATCACACCCTCCCCCAGCACCAAACGAGCCTTTTCCTCCTCATTTGTCACAAACACTTCAATCCCCTGTTTGCAAAGCTTGGGGAGGGACAGCCCTTGGAATCATCTGGCTGGAATAGGAAGGGTTTTGTTGGTGCTTTAGGTCTCTGATGGGATGAGAGCACGAGGGCAGCCCGACTACCGAGCAATACAAAGCAGGTAACCAAATTTAGAACAGTTGTTCACAGGACAAGTATTTTTGGCAGCCTGCTCCCGCAGTGAGTGCAGCTGTTAACATTTTCTCACCCACCTACACAGCCAGGACAGCCAGGGCTGGGGTTTTTTTTTAATAGAATGAATTGTATCCACTGGTGAAAGAAATTTTGCTGGAATCTGCTGCCTTCAGCAACCAGGCTCCCAAAGGATTTGATAGGAAACCCCTCTTAAAGGAACATGAGGGTGTTTTTTTTCTATCCCCCAAGCCGTGCTGAAGGAATTGGTGGGGAGTTTTCCATCCTTTACTGACATGGACAAGCTAAGATTCAAACAGCTCTGTAATGAGGAGCTTTTCCAAGGAAGTCTTTGTGCTCTGATTGTTTGAAAACTTGGGCTGGGAATTGCTTCACTGCTTCCTCCCTTCTCTCAACCTGGTCTCCCAGCAAAGCAGATGATGATGGATTAAAGCATGTGCTGAATTCCCCAAGGACTGGGAATGCACAGCTCCTCACCCAGGAGTGGGGAACTGGCTGCAAACTGTCTCCTTCTTTCTTTTCTTCAGGCCAGGAGCTTGTCTGGAACAGGGCCACTGTTTTCACACTGATTTGGGAGCTGGGGGTGCTCTGGGTGTCCCTCCTTTGCCTTCTGCAGTGTCCGAAGTGTTCCCCAAAAGGGTCTGGGGGGAAAGTCAGGAGGTGTGCAGGGATGAAATAACGTCCTAGTGGGGATGTTCTGGTTCCCCAAGTGTGGCTGTGCACCAGGATAACAATTTTCCAGACTGGAGCATTTTGGAGCAGTGGCCAAGACAGCAGGGAAAGCTGTTCTGGGGCTGCTCTGACATCCAAAGGCAGCAGTAACACACAGGGATTGTCTTACCTGCCGTCCCAGACGCTGCTCTTTGCTTCCACTTTCACACTCCCTAAAATTGGGATGGGAACAGCCGTGTTTGGAATTCACTCTTTACCCCACATACCCCCAGAGCCACCAGAAAAACTGGAGTCCTTGGGTCCTGGAGTCCTTGTTATATGAGAAATTCAGCTTCACATGAAGCTCAGCAGGTTAATCAGGAACAGAGGTTGCCTTTTTCCCAATAATTGACCAGTAATTCCCTAATTTCCAGAGCAACACTGAAGACAAAAATGGCCAAGTCTCTCACAAAGTTCATTTTGATGGGAGTCCTGAGCCAGTTTGTTGAAGATCATCCAGGAAGGAACGTGCTTAAGGAACACCCTGACATGCACCATCCCACCAACCAGGGGAGCAAAGTGCTGGCATCACCATCCTGATCCAGGGGGAAAAGGAACTTTTGGAAGACAGCAGCTGCTCCCTGTGCAATCCATTGAGTTTTGCAGGCTGACAGTTCTGACTTTCAACAAGGGACAGAGAAAACAAGGTGCTGTCAGGAGTGATGCACAGATTAAAGCCTGAGGAAACCACGAGGAAAATGAAGCTCAGACTAAATGTTTCCCATTCCATGTGCATTCCTGCAAAAAAGCCCTGTCTGTCTCAAGCCATGGAAATCTGTCATGACAGAAATATCTGCATACTAGAGGAACCCACTGGAAAAAGGAGTGGATGAGCAAACAGAGTAGTTGGATTGGGAAAGTTGACTTGGAATGGAGGCACTTGAGGAGCAGCCACATGTTGGGACAGCTCTGATCCCATTTCCCTCATCCTCCTGCAGAGCCCCCAACTGAGAGGGGGAGCAGAAAGGGGTGAGTGACTGACAGCAGGGGGAAATCACACAACCCCAAACACACAGAGGCTGGAAAAGACCTCCAGGATTATCCTGTCCCACCTCAGCATCACCACAATCACCCCTAATCCATGTCCCCAAGGGCCACATCCAGATGCCTCTTCAATAATTCCAAAGTCAGGGACTCCACCACCTCCCTGGGACACTTATTCCAAGGCCTGACCACTCCTGCAGGGAGAAATTGTTTCTCATGTCCAACCTGACCCTGCCCTGGTGCAGTTTGAGGCCATTTCCTCTCCTCCTTTCCCTCAGGACATGGCAGCAGAGCCCGACCCCCCCTCCCTGCCCCCTCCTGTCAGGGGGTTGCAGAGAGCAATGAGGTCCCCCCTGAGCCTCCTCTTCTCCAGATAAACCCCCCCAGCTCCCTCAGCTGCTCCTCACAGCACATGTTTTCTAGAAATGCTGCTCTTTGTAGCAGCCTCGTGCTGTGATTCCAGGAAAAGTGGATATTGCTTTTGTCAGGATGGTTTTGGACTCCTCCTCCATGGTCTGAGCTGTTCCCTTGTGGGAAACAAGATCAGGTAAATAGAGGAATGAGCAGGTGATGAGCCAGGAGAGGGGAGTCTCTGGGAGTGTCCCAGAGGTGTCTGGATGTGGCCCTTGGGGACATGGATTAAGGGTGACTGTGGTGGTGCTGGGTGAGGGTGGCACTGGATGATCCTGAAGATCTCTCTCGACCCTGATGACTCTGGGAAATACAAGGACAGTGGGAATGAGTAGCTTCTCACTGCACTATATCCAGTTGTTCATATCTAAACTTGGCTTCAGGCTGGAGCAGAGCTGAGCCCCATCCCCTCCCAAGTGTGAACCTTTGGAATACTGACCGTGGTTTCTTTCCTTAGCCCTGGGTGTGGAGAGACATCTCACCAAAGTGTTCGTGTCATCTGCAGAACTCAGGGGGAGAGTTTCACTCACATTGCTTTTGGCCGAGTCATGAACAAACCTGAGACCAACTCAGCTCAACTACTGACCCCAGGAACAAGAGTTTTAAAAAGTGTGGGATATGGTTCCTTCCACTTCCAAAAAACTGCAGAGCCAGCTACTGGTGGAGCATGAACCCCATCACCCTGCTCCTATTTTGGGAAGCACTGAACAGAAATGTCTTTCTGTGACTCCCCTGCCACGTTCTGATGACTTTCCTACATCTTTGGGTTATTGCTCATCCTGCTCCCGGGGAAGAGGAGCTGGGGATGCACTCGGAGCTGCAGCCCCTGTGTGATTCATGCTTTGAGCACTCGTGGCTTGGGGGCTGCTCCTCAAAGCAAGGAGGGATGAAAAGCCAACTCCACAACTGGCCTGCAACCAGCCAAGTGGGTAAAGGCACCTCGGGGCCCTGTTTCCCAACACAGTTCAGTGGGGTGGAAGGGCAGGGATGGTGTAAATCACCAAGGCCTGTTTGTCTTGGCCTCTGCCCTCCGAGGCAAAACAAGCCTTGGCTGTCAGCAGCTGCTGCAGGGAAGGTGCTGCTGATGTCAGTAACAATCACACACGTTCACTGCTTTAAACAGAAAATTCCAAGGACCAGGAGTTTCCCCACACAACAGCCCTAAACCCTCCCAAGGGTTCACCAGAACCAGGTCCCTCAAAATGCTGCAGCTCATGGAAGGGTTTGGGTTGGAAGGGACATAAAGATCATCTCATTCCAACCCCATCATGTCCCTCTCTAGATGTGAACCTTAGTGAGGTTCATTCAGGAGAGGTGGGAAGAGTTAAGCCTTGTTTTCAATTGGAATAACGGGATTTGCAGAGTTCTCCATCCCTCTGGATTTCAGCCCTAGGGATGAGAAGGATCTAATGCCACTTCAGCCTGCAAACTTCCAGGACAAAAATCAGCAGCTCAGGCAATAAAGCTCCTGTGCCAAGAACATTTAAAGGCATCATTCCCCTCGTGCCTTGGGTTATCCATAGGGAATATGGGTGTTGGTGGTGGACAGGGAAAAATCAGGAAGTCAGAGCAGTCTTGTGCCTGTGTGTTAATGAAGAATCAAGTCTTGGGATTGAGCTTTTAAAAAATATCTCCCTGGAAATCACAGCCTTGTGCAGAAAGTCTTTATTTCCCCCGCGTTTCCCCCCACCCCAACATTGGCACAGCTTTTAAAATACAGGTTTTAAAAGTAAATAAAAGAGGAGAAGCAGCCCGGGAAGTGCACAGGAATGACCAGATCAAACAGTTCTGCTGCACCCAGAGAATATTAAACCAGATGTTCCCACAGGAAAATCATCAAGGTCCTTTTTGCAGACACACACCTCGAGAAAAGCAGCTCCTCTTTGAAAGCAGCTGAAATTAAACTCAAATGTTCATGTGCAAGGTAGCAGGGGGGGGAGAGAAAGAGAAAGAGAGAGAGAACTGTGGCTTTCTTCCCCATGGAGGCATATTTTTTTATTGTTGGAGACTCCTTAAAGAAGGCCTGGGTATGTCTGGCTGCTAATTGTTGAGTTGTCTAGACGGTGATGATATTATTACCAAGTTATGCACAGATCCTCACTTTGTCACTGTTTCCAGTGCTGCCTACACATATTGCTTCACTGAGTACTGTTGACATGTGCAAAAGCTCCCCAGATATTTATTTCGCTCATTTAGACGCAGCTACAGCCCAGTTTTGAAAACCATTATGCGCTGAACCGTCTCTAATGTCTGAAGTGTCTCGTGGGTTAGAGCTGAGGGATAACAAAGGGAATGAAAAGGCAGAGCTGGGTGGGCTCGCTCCTGGTACAGGGTGAAGCACCTGCTAAGAGAACAGGAGGATTTGAACATCTGCAGGGCGTGGAGGACAATGGTTTCTGCTCCAAATGTCACTGCTCCCCAGGGTTTATATTCATCAGGGCCTGGACATACCTGGGGAAGGAAGAAAAGATAATGCAAAAGATCTTCTGAGACCTTAAGAAGGACTTTTGGTGGCCTTTCTAGGGTGGTTTGCAAAAGGTAAGGGGTGGTGACTTGCTGGAATCGTCCCACCAGGCAGAAATGTGACCCTGGGCAGGGTGAAGTCCCTGAGGAATGAGGGCACCTCACATAGGACTGAGAAATTCACTGTTGGAGAGAGTCCAGAGGAGGCACCAAGAGGATCCCAGGGCTGGAGCAGCTCTGCTGGGAGGAAAGGCTGGGAGAGCTGGGATTGTTCAGCTGGAGAAGAGAAGCTTTGGGGTGACCTGACTGTGGCCTTCCAGGAGCTGAAGGGGCTCCAGGAAAGATGGAGAGAGACTATTTCCAAGGGATGGAGGGACAGGGCAAGGGGGAATGGCTTCAAACTGAGAGAAAGCAGGGATAGATGGGATATTGGGAAGGAATTCTTGGCTGTGAGGGTGGGGAGGCCCTGGCCCAGGTTGCCCAGAGAAGCTGTGGCTGCCCCTGGATCCCTGGAAGTGTCCAAGGCCAGGTTGGACGGGGCTTGGAGCAACCTGGGCTGGTGGAAGGTGTCCCTGCCCATGGCAGGGGTGGCACTGGATGAGCTTTAAGATCCCTCCCAACCCAAACCATTCCATGATTCTGTGTCAGGTTTGTGACCATGAGAACCACCTCCCATCCCATGCTTGTCCACGTTTCAAAGCACCTTCCTCAGCCTGCTGCTCTCTCCACAGGGATTGTTGCCTCTCTCAGGAGCCTCAGCTCAGCTCAGGTCCCAAACCTGGCTTCCCTTAAACACCCTCTGGCATCCTCAGTAGAGCTGACACCCCCAAAAGGAAGGAGTGTCCCAAAAACCATGACAGACACCACAGGGTTTATGTCTAAAGGTTTATGGAGGTGCAATTGAACCTTTATACAACTTAGTCCCACAGGATTCAGGATGGCAACCCAAATATAAGCATATAAATAAACAATTTATGATGATAATATTTATACTAAAAGACCTGATTCAGACTTATTTACTACACAGTAGTAGCTATAACCACTAGGAGAGTGCATTATTTTGGAGCAATTATATTAAAACCAACAAAAAAATTAAGTAGAGATTGATGTCACTCACCCAGACCGAGGACTGTGGGCAAATCTCCTTTGCTCAGCCAAAAGGTGTGACCTGGAGGGACATCCCCACTCAAGGGGGGAACTTCCACACTCCCCAAGAAGAGTTATGCTAAAAACCTCTCCCACTAAAACCTGGGACTGGGCTTTTCCAGGGTAAAGTCAGTCAGATATCTCCAGGCCACCCGTGTCAGCTCAGCAGCTTCAGGTAAATCATCAGTACTTTTACCTGATGGTTCCTTTATCAGGTACTTTCTCTGTCTCATCCTCACCTGGGCCTGTTCCTAGCAGGATGTTTAATTTTGGGGTTGATGAATCAGGCTGCTTTCAGCATGTTCAACCCCAAAAGCAGCGTGACCTCCCTTCTTCACTCACCACTGACAGTTTGCAAACAGGTTGTCCTTGTTGCAGTTGTTTTGCCCCCACTCCAGGCAGAGCACCCCAATGCACCTTTGGCTGCTCACGTCATCATTCTGGAACATCCTGAGCCTGAGGAAGGTTCTACAGGAGAAAATCTACTCTCAGAACATGGCAGCACTATCAGGACTTCATCTCTTCCCTTGCAGTCCAACTCTCCACCTCTTTGCTCCCTGGGCACTTCTTAAACCCGGGCAGGAGAAGGGCTGGATGTGACAGAGGGCAGGAGGCACCAACAAACCTGGGGCTCAAAGCAGCACCTGCATCACTGAGGGTACAGAACAACCAGGGGTGGGAGAGACCTTCAGGATCATCCAGTGCCGCCCTCACCCAGCACCACCACAATCACCCCTAATCCATGTCCCCAAAGGCCACATCCAGACACCTCTGGGACTCTCCCAGACACAGGGACTCCACCACCTCCCTGGGACACTTATTCCAAGGCCTGACCACTCCTGCAGGGAAAAATTGTTTCTCATCTCCAACCTGACCCTGCCCTGGTGCAGTTTGAGGCCATTTCCTCTCCTCCTTTCCCTCAGGACATGGCAGCAGAGCCCGACCCCCCCTCCCTGCCCCCTCCTGTCAGGGGGTTGCAGAGAGCAATGAGGTCCCCCCTGAGCCTCCTCTTCTCCAGATAAACCCCCCCAGCTCCCTCAGCTGCTCCTCACAGCACATGTTCTCCAGCCCCTTCCCCAGCTCTGTTCCCTCCTCTGGACACACTCCAGCCCCTCAATGTCCTTTTGGAAGTGAGGGACCCAAACTGGCCACAGGATTTGAAGTGTGGCCTCTCCACTGCCGAGGACAGAGGGACAATCCCTTCCCTAGTCCTGCTGGCCTCACTTTTGTTGATACAGGCCAAGATGCCATTGGCTTTCTTGGCCACCTGGACACAATTTGGGCTGCAAAGGTGGGGCCATAAGGGGCTTCAACTCTTCTTAGACAACAGCAAACAATTATTCCAAAGAAGCTTAACCAGCAACTGATTCCCAGCTGAGGTTCCAAGAACCTCCACAGGAGCTGAAGTTCACCACGTCCCCTGGTGCTGCAGTGACAACGTGCTCACACTGGGACACTTCAGGAGCACTTTCAGGTGCCACCATTTGATCTTCCACTGTTTACAATGGTGAAGTGGAGGAGCAGCCTCCCTGCTGGCTCTGGGGGCTGCCAGAAATGATACAGAAGAGCAGGAGATGACACATATTTTTCTGCTGGGAATTTGCACGTCCAATGGAAAGGATGTGCTGAGCAGACATGAGGATTTCTCCTCTCAAAGCAGAATCAGACCTGAAGGGTTCAGAAGGATGCACTCATCCCTTTTGGTAGAAGGTCCCCATAAGAGCATGAAGTCACATCCTCTTCAAATTGGGACCTTGGAGCTGTGGTTAGAAAGCTGAATCATAAGCTCCATTGCATTAACATTCCCCCTATTTTTATGTGGGATTTTTTCCTCTGCTTGATTTCCCCTTTTCCCTGGTTATTTCCTCGCCCACCCCGAGCGTGCAAAGGTTGTTACTCGATCCTGGAGGAGCACGACCTGTGCTGTCCCCAAACCTGTGCCTGGTTTAGGTGTTTGACATGGATTTGATGGGGACAAGAGACAGAGCCCCTCATCCTCCCTCCCCAGCCCCCACAAAGCCCCGTTTGACGGTGAACAAAGCCGACAACACGACTGGGGGGAGCTGAAACGAGACGCTGACTCATGAATTTTGGTGCTCTGGAGAAGTTCTGAATTACGTCACCACTGGAGGAAAGGGCCTGAAATTTAGACGAGTCTCTGTGTGGCCCAGTGGCTCAGGGCCTGGGATCTGGTTTCTGGCTGGGCTGGTGGTGCTGGAGGAGGTGATTTGCTGCTCAGCTTCCCCTCGCACCCTTTCCGTGCCTGGGATTTCACCTTCCAATCCCCCATCCCGGTGGGCTTGGGTGCATCGATGGGAGACAGAGCTCCCAGGAGGGGTTTCATGTTTTCCAAGCCCAGGTTTCTTTCTCCACAACAACCAAGCAGGGAAATAATGATTGTTGCATCATCTACCTGGGGTAAAAAGGTGCTCGGACCCCAAAAGGAGCCTTTGCATCCTTTTGAACGACCCCAGTATCAGCTCACACCCAGGACCCTCTTTTTACCTAAAATAAGTAGATAAAGCATAATTTTTCAGGTATTTGATGCCTTTGTCATGTATTGCTGAGCAGGGGGGTGGGATATTCCCTGGTGAGTGATATTCCCAGTGACAGGAGTCAGAGCTCAGTCTGGTCTGAGCACTTCCTGCCTTCATAGGAACCACAAAAACATGGAAATTAGAGAAATGGCATCAAAACAGCAAATGTTTCCCTCATCTCCTCTTGTTTAGAATCATCCAGGTTGGAAAAGCCCTCCCAGCCCATGGACTTTCAGACAACCCAAAACAGGGATTCCAAAGTCATATTCCCATTTCACATTTAGTTTTTGTGTCTTGCATTAAATGTTTGTAGCTGTCCAGATGAAAGTTAAATCTCCTGCAGCTACACCCAGAAAACCAGGAAAATATCAGAACACTGTGGGGAAGAAAAGCAGGAGAATTAATTTTTAACCACTCCACCTTCTATTAAAGTACAGAATCTACCAGTGAAGAGTCAGAAGTGCTTTTAATTTGTAAAACAGCACAGCTGTAAAGTTGTATAAATACAAGTGGGGTAATCACACCTATGCAAGGTTGTTCCTCGATTCCAACCTGGTAGACTCAAGGAACAGAGAGCAACATTTCTTCTCCATGAAGCACAGCAGAAAACTCAACTATTCCATTGTAATATTAATGTAATACATTAGGAATGGCTGGTTTTGGGGACCTATTGCTGCCATTCTTCTTTAGTTTGGAAGCCCCACAAGCTCCAAGTCAAGGCGAATTTTGTTCCTAAAATCACTCAAGACTCTTTTACTGGTGCCTGGGGGTTTTTTTGAATTGGGGTTTTTAGGTTAGGAAAGAGAGTGTTTAGAATATTAAGAATATTTTCCAACTGTGTTAAGAACAGTTGTATCAACAGCCCTGCCAGGAGTGTTAAAATCTTGTGGTCAGAAGCAATTGGAGGGTTTGTGACTGGTTTGTTCCTCCCTCGTGCCCTTTATGCAAAGGTATTCTCATCTCATCATTCATTTTTTACAGTGGTTTATTTTGTGGTTGAGCCTACTCAGTTTCAAAGAGCAGAGAAGGTTCTTTTTTTTAAGGTTGACCCTTCATTGGCCTTTTTTTTTTTTAATTAAAATACTGGGGAAAATGAGCGGGATGGAAGATTGAACAAAATCAGTAAAACAGGGATATGGATGTTCTAAAATAAGTGTAAATGACACAAAATTAATTCAATGGTGAGTTCACCTGCAATGCATGTCAGGATTGAGCTGGAGAATCACAGATCACCAAGGCTTTTCAGGATCATCCAGTCCCAGCACCACCACAATCCCCCCTAATCCATGTCCCCAAGGGCCACATCCAGACACCTCTGGGACACTCCCAGACACAGGGACTCCACCACCTCCCTGGGACACTGATTCCAAGGCCTGACCACTTATTCCACTCCCTGCCATGGGCAGGGGCATCTTCCACCAGCCCAGTTTGCTCCAAGCCCCATCCAACCTGGCCTTGGACACTTCCAGGGATCCTGGGGCAGCCACAGCTTCTCTGGACAACTTCTCCCCACCCTCACAGTCAGGAATATCTTCCTAATATTCCATCTAGCCCTGTCTTCTTTCAACTTATAATTTATATATATTAATTGAGAAATTTATATTTTCCACTAACCTGTGATATTCACACAAACACGTTTTTTCCTTGCCAACCACTTTTCATATTTTTCTCTCACTCTCTTGCCTGGTAGTTTTCTTTAGCTCTGAGTTATCTGGGATAATTCAAACTCACCTGCACAGAAATCCTCTGTGGTGTTCACACACATTCTCCAGGAGTTTTGCTCAGAAGAAATGAGGGCCATCACTTCACTTCTTCACTTAAATGACCTGAATAAATCTCTTTTCAGCCCAGAAGCAGGAGCTGCCTCTGTGTCACATCCCAGGGAGTTCCTCTGCCCAGTTCCCACCACAGAAGCTTTTCCAGGCAGGGTTTTACATCCCCATATGAAACACAAACATCTCCCTGCTGCCAAAACCCCAGAGGTCTGCTTGAAAAAGTGAAATGCAGGGCCCTCTTTGCTTTTTCCTGCTGCTCCTTGTCAAAACAGGCAGGGGGAACGTAGATCATCTTCCTAGAGGTTGGGATTTTCTTCTGGGGATCCTCCAGCACTGCAAACACTGCAGTTTTTATTGCTGTTATCCTTAGGACATGGGAGAAAACATATAAAAAACTTATAATATCTTGCAGGGAATCACAGATTCATCAAGGAAGAGACTTTCTGGATCATCCAGTGCCACCCTCACCCAGCACCACCAGGATCACCCCTAATCCATGTTCCTGAGATGTCTCTGGGACACTTCCAGACACAGGGACTCCACCACCTCCCTGGGACACTTATTCCCAGACCTGACCACTCCTGCAGGGAGAAATTGTTTCTAATCTCTGATCTGAACCTGCCCTGGGGCAATTTAAGGCCGTTTCCCCTTGAGAGTGGTTTAGTCCTGCTGGAAATTAAAACAGGTGAGTAAAACCTGGAGTTGGAATCAGCTGCTCGGGTTTGCTCAGCTTGTGAAAGAGGTGCCAAAATCCACCTGCAGCAGAGATGGTTATGTTTCATCCCACCTGGCTTCCCCCTGCCACCACTTCACCTGTCAGTGCTGCTCTCTTGGGCTGGAACTGCAGCACAGAGCCGCGTTTCTCCCCCCCAAATCCCCAAACATTATTACCCTCTGTGGGTTTGTGGTTTTCCAACTGCAGCTTTAACTATCTACTGGTTAAAATTTGCATGTTTTCTGAAGCAGAGCTCCCACCTGAGTTTGCAGGACTAAAGGCACCACAACATTCCCAGCCAGGGCTTTGCTCAGCTCCTCTGTCTCTCTCTCTCTCTCTCTCTCTCAGCAAGGTGTTTATCTCAACCAAAATGGAAAAATTACAGCTTCCAGGAAAAGGGTTCCTGGCCAGATGAGGTTATGATTTCCAGCATTCCACACGCTGCTTGCACATGTCAGGAGGGGGACTTTCATCCCTGAAGGATGAGTTTGTGGTTTGAATCACAGGAACAGGACTCTGGGAGGGCTCCATGGCTCTGGGTGAAGGGGCACTCTCTCAGCTCTGGTGGAAGGAGGCCCTGTTCTGCACCTCCTCTTCCTCTGGTTTTTGGCAATCCCAGTGGTTGGGATGCTTCCCACTCCCTCCTTCCTGGGCTGCTGGGAGAGAGAGGAACCCCTGACCTCAGCAACAGCAACACCTTCCACGTGCCTGGTGCTTCCTCTGCCTCCCTCAGCTCCCGTGATTTCGCTTCACCGATTCCGGTCCCACATCTTAAACTGAACTCAGAGCTCTCAAACTAAGATGAAACACATCTCCAGGACACACAGACATGACTGGAATTATGGTGCATGAACTGATTTCATTTTTGTCTAACTCCAAACCCAGCCTGGTGTGACTGGCTAATAGTTTGACCGGAGATTAAAAGATCTTTACATAGTTGAGGGGAGACCATCATTAAAGCTGAAAAACCCCACAGAGATTTATGGGTGGAGCATTTCTTTTAACTATGAAAATCTCCCTCACTTTGAAAAGAGTCTATAAAGGCAAGAGGAGGAAATGACTCCAGCTGGAGAAGCTCATGGCAGACCCTGGAGCACTCGGTGCTTCCTGTTACCCATCCCAGCCATGGGATTAACCTGCAGATCAACCAGGTTGTGACACATCAACTCAGCCAGGGGGTTTCAGTGACACCAGGTTTGACTCTTGTTGCTTTCCATGACCAAAACCACCATCCTGGCACACTGGGGGAAGGAGATCTGAGACATCAAAACATGGCTTTTGGCTGCTCCCAACCAACAAAGCTCCACTGCTTCCCATATTTCTCTGCCTGACCAACTGAGGAGCAGACATCTTGCTGAGAACCTTAAATCTTGCAACGCTGGCTGCAAAAAAAGTGCATCCTCCATTCTCCATTCCTGCCACAGAGACACAACTGAAGATTGGTGTGTTTTTCACGGGGCATGACTGAAATTCTCCCTCCTGGGAGACAACTCAGTGCTCTGCTGCAAACCCACTTGAACCTCCCTGTTTCCCACACTGAGCTTTGACAGCTTTGTAAGGAGCAGGTACCAGCAACCAGGGCACAAAATAAACCTTCTCTACCAGTTACTGAGGATGAGGGAGAACTTTTGGGAGAGCAGGAAGAAGTTTGCAAATTCTGAGGCTTCTCTTACATGAAGGTCATAAAATCCCAGAATGGTTCGTGTTGGAAGGGATCTTAAAGCTCATCCAGTTCCACCCCATGCTGTGGGCAGGGAAACCTTCCACCAGCCCAGGTTGCTCCAAGCCCCATCCAACCTGGTCTTGGACACTTCCAGGGATCCAGTGGCAGCCACAGCTTCTCTGGGCAACCTGGCCAGGGCCTCCCCACCCTCACAGGGAAGAATTTCTTCCCAATATTCCATCTAACCCTGGCAGTTTAGGGCCATTTCTCCTTGTCCTGTCGCTCCCTGCTCTTCTGATACCTGTGGTGGTTAAATGTTGAAGGCTTTGATGGCCCAGGTTGCCCAGAGAAGCTGTGGCTGCCCCTGGATCCCTGGAAGTGTCCAAGACCAGGTTGGATGGGGCTTGGAGCAACCTGGGCTGGTGGAAAGTGTCCCTGCCCATGGCAGGGGGTGGCACTGGATGATCTTTAATGTCCCATCCAACCCAAACCATTCTGTGATCCTGTGATTCCAGCTTTGACCACTGGGATCAGGACAGTGGTGCCTCCCAAGGGGCAGTGGGACATCTCACCACTGACCTGAGCAATCCCTCCTGAGCTTCCCAGATCCTCCAGGTCCTGCTCCTCCAGCTCAACATCTCCTGTTTGAGGTTTGGTGCCCAGGGCTGGTCGGTCTCTGCCTCAGCCAGAGGGACGGTTGGGATGGGAGAGTTCTGGTTGGGGTGGGAAGGTTCTGGTTGGGATGGGAGAGTTCTGGTTGGGATGGGAGAGTTCTGGCTGAGATGGGAGAGTTCTGGTTGGGATGGGAGAGTTCTGGTTGGGATGGGAGGGTTCTGGTTGGGATGGGAGAGTTCTGGCTGGGATGGGAGAATTCTGGTTGGGATGGGAGAGTTCTGGTTGGGATGGGAGGGTTCTGGTTGGGATGGGAGGGTTCTGGCTGGGATGGGAGAATTCTGGTTGGGATGGGAGAGTTCTGGTTGGGATGGGAGGGTTCTGGTTGGGATGGGAGGGTTCTGGCTGGGATGGGAGAATTCTGGTTGGGATGGGAGAGTTCTGGTTGGGATGGGAGGGTTCTGGTTGGGATGGGAGGGTTCTGGCTGGGATGGGAGAATTCTGGTTGGGATGGGAGAGTTCTGGTTGGGATGGGAGGGTTCTGGTTGGGATGGGAGGGTTCTGGCTGGGATGGGAGAATTCTGGTTGGGATGGGAGAGTTCTGGTTGGGATGGGAGGGTTCTGGTTGGGATGGGAGGGTTCTGGCTGGGATGGGAGAATTCTGGTTGGGATGGGAGAGTTCTGGTTGGGATGGGAGGGTTCTGGTTGGGATGGGAGGGTTCTGGCTGGGATGGGAGAATTCTGGTTGGGATGGGAGAGTTCTGGTTGGGATGGGAGGGTTCTGGTTGGGATGGGAGGGTTCTGGCTGGGATGGGAGAATTCTGGTTGGGATGGGAGAGTTCTGGTTGGGATGGGAGGGTTCTGGTTGGGATGGGAGGGTTCTGGCTGGGATGGGAGAGTTCTGGTTGGGATGGGAGAGTTCTGGCTGGGATGGGAGAGTTCTGGTTGGGATGGGAGGGTTCTGGCTGGGATGGGAGGGTTCTGGTTGGGATGGGAGAGTTCTGGCTGGGATGGGAGAGTTCTGGTTGGGATGGGAGGGTTCTGGCTGGGATGGGAGAGTTCTGGGTGGGATGGGAGGGTTCTGGCTGGGAGCAGAGCTTCCTGGAGCCTGGGACAGCTGATCTCATGGCTGCTGACTGAAAAGCGGATGTGAATTGGCAGCTCCAAGGGGAAGCCAGGCCAGGATCTGCTGCACTTGGATGTCTGTCAGGAGCAGAGCTGACATCCCTGCTTAAAAATAGCGCTGCTGGGAGAGCAAGGAAGAGCAAGCACTGAAGGGTGAAAGCACCAGGGCTGAGGTTTTCAGGGAGAAAACCATCCAATTCCCCTTAAAATTAGGAGGTAATGTGTTTCCAAAACTCCCAGGCACCTAGAAAAGGAATCCACAGCTATTTTTGGAGTGGGAAGGCAGAGGTGGGAATGGATGGGACAAAGCCATGACACAAACCAGTGGATTACACCCAATAAAACATTTTTTCCTTATGTTCAGACTCTGAGCTTGGTGCTACAGTAAATTTTCAAAGCATTAGTAATTAATCCAGTACTAATATAATTAATTCACAGTAGAATCTATTGTAATTTAGTGCTGTCTCATGGTGAGAGAAGGAACATAAAAAACTTCCTGTGGCCAGAGCTGACACCCAAAACCAGTTCTTAAAGATACCAGTCTGGAAGATAAATAGCCATGGTTTGTCTCAGCCCCATCAAAGAGATGATTCCTATGAAATGTATTTAATTTTCAGGAAAGAAACTTCAAACTGCCAGAGGGGAGAGATAGATGGGATATTGGGAAGAACTTCTTCCCTGTGAGGGTGCTGAGGGGCCGAGATAGAATTCCAAGTGAAGCTGTGGCTGCCCCTGGATCTCTGGAAGTGTCCAAGGCCAGGTTGGATGGGGCTTGGAGCAACCTGGGCTGGTGGAAGGTGTCCCTGCCCATGGCAGGGGGTGGAACTGGATGATCCTTTATGTCCCTTCCAACCCAAACCACTCTGGGATTCTGTGATTCCATGACACAAAGTCAAAATAAGTCCCTCTGATTTAAACAAACAAACGACAAGAGAGAATATATATTATTTTTATTTGCTTTATATGTATGTTTATTTTTGTAATAAGATATTATTTTCATTTATTTCAGCTCTTTTCTCACTGAAATTTATATTTCTCACCATTTGCTGTTCACTTTTTTTACCTACAAGGAAACACCCGACAGTTTTGCCTCAGAAATCTTGTTTATCTGCCTGAGAATGCTCAGTTCTGAAAGCTGGGAAAACCAGATCAACTCAGTGGAGGTTTTAGTATTTGAGGTGTCTGCCAGCGTGAAAAGAATAAAAAATAAAAAAGAATATTTAAAATATATAATAGAAATATAAATAAAATTTTTTTAAAAACCCACATAAAAATATATTCATGCCACAGGTATTTTATAAACACTTGTTTGGCAATAACCAGCCAGAGAGCACCTTGTGATCCCCGAGGATGGGGATTAAAGCGATGATGTCGACACTCTGTTAATGCAACATTTGTGAACGTGATTTTCTTGCACCATCCAGAGCAATATGCCAGAAACCTGATCCCTGGGGACCATCCAAGGAATGCCACTCATGCCAGCCATGGCTGCACATGGGATGGCTTGTTTACCCTCTGGAATCGCTCCCCCACTCCTCTGCCGTCTGAAGTTAAAAACCAGCGCTCCCTGAAATAATTGGTTTTGCTTTTCCCATAAATGTGCTCCCTACACTTCAATAGAGCATTCCAAAATATCCCTGAAATCCTCTGCTCTTATCTCTTGGCTCTCTGGCTTCATGCAACGTTCCCCATGATGATCAGTGGCAGCAAACTCCAAAACCAAGGCCCCAGACATGAGCAGGGTTTGGAAGTACCAACACAAAGGAGAAACACAAGGAATTTTTATCTATGAAAAACAACTTCCTGAGCAAAGATGCCACTTGAAACATTCTACCAGACTTCATTAACTTCCTACTGAGCTGGAAATGACCCACAAATATTTCTTCTTGGGAAGAAATCCTTCCCTGGGAGGGTGGGGAGGCCCTGGCACAGGTTGCCCAGAGAAGCTGTGGCTGCCCCTGGATCCCTGGAAGTGTCCAAGGCCAGGTTGGACGGGGCTTGGAGCAACCTGGGCTGGTGGAAGGTGTCCCTGCCCATGGCAGAGGGTGGCACTGGATGAGCTTTAAGGTCCCTTCCAACCCAAACCATCCTGGGATTGTGGTTCTGTGATTCCAAGACAACATGACAAGAGAGATCCCTGCTAAGAGCTGTGTCCAAGAAGCTGCATATTGTTTACAGCAGCTTAACAGAAACTCTTATAAATACTTACAGAAAATGGGAAGTATTTCCAGTTTGGGTTGAAATTCATTTTTTTTTGGCAGCCTTTATCTATGGATAGACAGGCAGACATTGCTTCATCATGGAATCATGGAGTGGTTTGGGTTAGAAGGGACCTTTAAGATCATCCAGTGCCACCTCCTGCCATGGGCAGGGACACCTTCCACCAGCCCAGGTTGCTCCAAGCCCCGTCCAACCTGGCCTTGGACACTTCCAGGGATCCAGGGGCAGCCACAGCTTCTCTGGGCAACCTGGGCCAGGGCCTCCTCACCCTCACAGGGAAGAATTTCTTCCCAAAATTCCATCAGACCCATCCCTCCTTCAGCTTAAAACCATTCCCCCTTGTCCTGTCACTCCAGCCCTTGTGACGAGCCCCTCTCCAACCTTCTTTTAAGCCTCTTTTATTTACAGGAAATCTTAGAGCAGAAATATTAAGTCTCCAAAATGCTTTCTCAAAGCAACAGTTTTGCCTCAGGCTTTGGGTTGGGTTTGAGCTGGGAGAACACAACAACCAGGACAAGTGTGGAAAATACAAGTGGCTTCTTCCATCCCAGCCTGTTTTGCCCCTCTTATCATTCCTGGGAGAGCCACTCCTGGTGTGGGTGGGATGTTCTTCCCTCCGTTTCTGGTGACGGGGAGGAGCAGGAGGTGGCACCACACAGGGCAAGGCAGCAGGAGGCTGGTGAGGAGCACCATTAGTCAGAGCCTGGCACCTCTTGCATGGTTGGACAGCAGGAATTGGGTGAGTCAAGGTCCATGGGGGTGATGCTGCTGTGCCACAGCAAATTCCTGAATATTCTCCTTCTGACCCCAGGGCTCAGCCATTTCCAGCAGGATCTCCCTCCCATGGCTGTTTTATCTGCCACACACCAGGTGCCTGCTCTGCTCCAGAGCTTGGAAACAGCCAAGCAGTGGGGAAAAGCACAACTTCCTTCCATTTGTTCATGGCCCTGAGCAGCTCCCACGGGGCTGCAACACACTGGGAGAACTTTGGATTTTTAGGAGTAACTAAACATCTGTGCAGAAAGTTATGATGAACCTCACCCCTGACTGAAGCCCTTTTCAAAACCTCTAGAATGATCTGAATATTGGATTATTTGCACGGTCATTATTTCATCTTTGATCCCTGGCACCACGTTCCACAAGCATTCACTGCGTTGAGTTCCAAAGTTCTTCTCTTGGGCCATTTTGCCACGAAAGCTCTGAGAAAATATTATTTTTAATTTCTTTCATCACTGGAATTTATATTTCCCATGAGGAAACACCCAAGGGTTTTTCCTTGGAAACTGTATTTGTCTACCTGAAAATGTTATGTCAGGAAAGCTGAAAAAAGAGATAAAATCAGTGGGGGTTTTACTATTTTAAGTGCCTGACAGTGTGAAAAAAAATCCCCATTTTTGAAAAAAATAAGCCAATATGAGGCTGTTCCATTGTTTCAATAGAAGGGAGTCACGGTCTAACTCTTCCCAAAGAGTGTGTGTGGGGATGGGAGGGGGGTGAAGAGCCCCAGACACTGCTGTAATCTGTGGAGATGTCTGGAACAACCAACACTCTCCCTAATGAGACCTCAGAATGTCTTGATGATCTTCTCTAATTGCTCTGTATAATTGGAAGATGCTGCAGCCCCACTCTGAGCACTTCAAAAATGTTAATCTGCACATTGTGTGAATAAGGCTCTAATTAAGATGGGGGGGGGGGTTGGGGATTTTGGGGGTTTTGGTTTGGTTTTGTTTTTGGTTTTTTTGCAGTCTTGATTATTTTAGTGAAAAAACAATGTAAATCAGTGGCCAGATAGATCAATTATCAAATTGTTGATACAAAGCATCACAGAACAACAAAATTGCCTGTCTGTCTGCTTTAAAAATGGTTATTTCCTGTCAGGATTTTACAGGGGATTTAGTCTATACTGAGGTTATCTCACCACGGAACTGATCCTCGTTCCTGAGGGGATTTGCCCTGTTAGTAAAGGAACAACCAACGTTTCTTAATACTTTGCTTGCTTCCACTAAATTAACAGGTCTTCCCAAAATTCTCGTGTTTGGGCAGCACCCAAATAACCAGAAAAAATCACCTGTGAAAGCAGATTTGAAAGGTAAATGTTTGTGCTGGGGATGTTCAGCCTGGAGATGAAAAGGCTCAAGGGAGGCCTCGTTGTGGCCTTCCAGGACATGAAGAGTTTTAAAAAGGAGGAAGAGAGATTTTTATATGGGCAGAGTGACAGGAAAAGGGACAATGGTTTTAAGCTGACAATTTAAACTGACACCTTCCACCAGCCCAGGTTGCTCCAAGCCCCATCCAACCTGGCCTTGGACACTTCCAGGGATCCAGGAGCAGCCACAGTTTCTCTGGCAACCTGGGCCAGGGCCTCCCCACCCTCCCAGGGAAGGATTTCTCCCCAATATCCCATCTCTCCCTGCCCTCTGTCAGTGTGAAGCCATTCCCCCTTGTCCTGTCACCCTTGGGAATAGTCTCTCTCCGTCTTTCTTGTCACTCCCTTCAGGCACTGGAAAGCTGCAATAGGTCACCCCAAGGGGGGTCTAAGTCAGGCCTTACAGAATCCTCAGCCTGGCCTAAACAGAAATCACCAGCACAGGGCAGCTTCCTTGGGATATTGGGCTGTGTTGAGACATGCCAGGATCATCCCCACTCCCTGCTGCTGCCAGCAGGGTTGATGGGGTTACAAAAAGTGGGAGGCCACACTGGTCCTGCCTTCTTCATTTAGGGTTCTGAGGGGAAGGATTCATCCCATCTACCTTTGGCACCTTGCCAGGGCACCAGGTTAGCAAGCCAGTGCTCCCTGTACAGTCAGGGGGAGGGGAAGGCCTCCCTCAAAAATAACATGTAGAACATGGATGGAGACTCCAGTCACAGCACCAGGGTGGGGTCCTGCATCTGCTTAGGGACACATGAGGATACTTCACAATGAATCACAGAATCCTGAATATCCTGAGTTTGAGGGGACCCACCAGGATCACCCAGTGCAAGCCCTGGCCCTGCCCAGGACACCCCAACACTCCCCCCTGTCCCTCAGAGCGTTGTCCAAAGGCTCCTGGAGCTCTGGCAGCCTTGGGGCCGTGCCCACTGCCCTGGGGAGCCTGGGCAGTGCCAACCACCCTCTGGGGGAAGAACCTTGTGCTGAGCTCCAAGTGCCCCTGTCCTGGCACAGCTCCAGCCCTTCCCTGGCTCCTGTCCCTGTCACAGGGAGCAGAGGTCAGAGCTACCCCTCGGGAGGAGATGCAGCCCGCAACGAATCTCCCCTCAATCCCCTCTGGGCTGCACCAGGCAAGTGCCCTCAGCTGCTCCTGGTGTGGCCCCTCCAGGCCCTTCCCCATCCCTGTGTTCCTCCTTTGGACACTCTCCAACAGCTTTAGATCTTTCTCATACTGTGGTGCTCAAAACTGCCCCCAGAACTTGAGGTGAGGCCGCCCCAGTGCAGAGCAGAGCAGGACAATCCCCTCCCACAGTGCTGAGCTGGATGCCCCACAGGACACATCTGGCCCTGTTGTGAAGGATCTGTGATACAACTTTTCTCTCAGGGCTGCATTTCTCTCTCGGTATCAACACAGCATCCAGACTGCACGGCTGACAGGGGAATTAAAACACTGCTGCTCTCCAGGTTTACTACTGGAAAACCAGGGAATCCACTGCATGTGACTGAGTTAAAAGCAACAGAAATCTTGAGCTCTGTCATGGAGAAGCCAGAAACACTGAGGTTGGAAAGGATCTCCAAAGTCATCCAGCCCACCCTGTGCCCGATGCCCACCTTGTCCCCAGCCCAGAGCACTGAGTGCCCCATCCAGGCCTTCCTTGGGCACCTCCAGGGCTGGGGACTCCAAACCTCCCTGGGCAGCCCCTGCCAAGGCCTCACCACCCTTTCCAGCCAGAAATTCCTCCTCATGTCCCCCCTGCCCCTCCCCTGGCCCAGCTGGAGGCCGTTCCCTCTCCTCCTGTCCCTTGTTCCCTGGGAGCAGAGCCCGACCCCCCCCAGCTCCCCCCTCCTGTCAGGGAGTTGCAGAGAGAAGTTGGAATATTGGAATATTGGTCAAAAAATCTATAAGGAAAAGAGTATGAGCAAGGCAGCCTTATTACCCTTTGTGATCACTGCCATCAGCAAAGCTTTGTGGTGTTTGCCCCATTCATTCCCAGGTTTAATGATTTTTCTTTAGGAGCACAAAAGATCCGGGAGATGGAATCTGGCACTTCATCATCTCCCTCGTAATCTCTTTTATCGAAAATGTGTTAATTTGGAAAAATAAAAAGGAGGATAAAAGGATGATTTATGAACACACATAGACTAATAAATAAGCTTATAACCTCGCAAAAGAGCCATTGTTAAATATGTTTTACATTTGAAGGGCTGTAAAATTTTTAAAGAAAGCTCTGCTGAGTCTGGTTTTAATGAAGTCTTTTGTCTCTCCAAGGCAGCATATTCCATGTGGAGAAGGTTATTTCCCCCCATTTCTGATACAGTTAACTCTCCCAGAGACAGGCAGGCCACTTGTTCTAGCTGCTGGATGTAGCTCTTTCCAAAAGGAACAAGAAATCCTCCTATTCCCACATTCCCCAAGCATCGGTGGTGGCTGCCAAGAGAATTGTCAAGTGTGCAGAGTTGGGATCTCTCCTGAGTAAACACTCAGCACCAAAACCACGATTAATGGTCCCAGAGGGGTGAAAAATCCAGGCCCTGTCCTCTGTGTTCATGCCCAGCGAGCACATGCAGGCTGCTTGTCCTTCCCTAAACCTCTACTTTTCCCACTCTGAAACCCCAGCACTTGTGATTTGTGATCCCCTCCCAACTCCCTGCTCCTTCTGCTGCTTCCCAGTGATTTCCTTGACCCTCAGGTGAACCACTTGTGGGGTTTTTCTTTCCCCTGTGCTATTCCCCGGGGAAAAGACACAACTTGTGTGCCAAAAGTTGGGGGTTTTTTTATCTGTCCTGTTCAAAACAAACACAAACCCAAGCCCCTGAGGTTCTGTGTGCATTCCAGCAGTTGAAAATGAGCAGCACTCCTCGAAGTGTTAACTACATTTTAAAATGAAAACGTTGTAAAAGCTGCTCATATGATGAAAACCAAAGTCTGTTGTGAATTCAGGATGTAACTGATGCAGAGCTTGTTGGGCTCGAACTGTTAATTAAAATGTTGAGCACAGAGGGCCATTCCAGTCTAGAGGATAAAAACACCCTGGTAAAAAGTAGAGTTTGAGAGAGAGAAATTTAAGGTGTATTTCTTTTTTTCAGTGAAGCACCAAACCCCTGGGTAGGAAGGAGTCCATCTGTTGTCTGACACTTTTCCTTTCTCCCAAATGACAGTCAGGGCCTACAAGTGAGTAGCTTCTGATCATTCCATACGACTTTTAAGTTGGCTTTATCTCTTGCATGATTTCTTCCAGCTCCCTGAGCACTCAGATACTCTCTGTGCCTGCTTCTGTGGAATGGCTCCATCCCTGATTTCTCCTTCACAGTCTGCTTATCATGGAATCATGGAATGCTTTGGGTTGGAAGGGACCTTAAATGTCCTCTCCTTCCACCCCTGCCATGGGCAGGGACACCTTCCACCAGCCCAGGTTGCTCCAAGCCCCGTCCAACCTGGCCTTGGACACTTCCAGGGATCCAGGGGCAGCCACAGCTTCTCTGGGCAGCCTTGGCCAGAGCATCCCCACCCTCACAGCCACCAATTCTTTCCCTATATCCAACCTAAATTTTCCTTCTTTCAGTCTGAAGCTAATCCCCCTTGTCCTGGCCCTCCAGCCCTTGGAAATAGTCTGTCTCCATCTTTCCTGTAGCTCCTTCAGGCCCTGGAAGGCCACAGTCAGGTCACCCCAAAGCTTCTCTTCTCCAGGTGAACAATCCCAGCTCTCCCAGCCTTTCCTCCCAGCAGAGCTGCTCCAGCCCTGGGATCCTCTTGGTGCCTCCTCTGGACTCTCTCCAGCAGCTCCATGTGCTCCCTGTGCTGTTCCCCAGGGCTGGATTGTTTTGGTTTCAGGGATTTCACAAGAGCAGAGAGGGGAATCACTTCCTTCAACCTTCTTTTCATCCATTATTTTATTCTCAGCTGTCTCTTGCCACTGTGAACATTTCTAGGCCTGGTGAAAAGCTCAGAACCAGCCCAAAGCCCTCTGGCCCCACCCCAGCTGAGCAGGGGGACATTTGTGCCAGTGTCACCAGCTCAGTATTTGTCTCCATTGGTCCCCCTGTGCATGGTAACCCCTCAGGGCAGGGGAACAAAGGTGTGTGAAGCAAAAATCAGTGATTCCTTCCTCTTCTTGTCCTGCAGGGGAATGTGAAGCTCAGAGGCTCCTGACGAGCTCCTCAGCCTGAAGTGAAAAAGCTGAGAGGAAGAAAAGAGCCGTAACACCAAGAGGTCTGTGGTGAGTCATAAAACCACTTGAGATGCTTTTGAGGGAGAGCATCTCATGTCATCCTTTGCTGGTGGCTGAGGCTGAAGCAGGGAATCTGGTCCTGCAGGGATCCAGAGCAGCTTCCAACTAATTGGCTTTGAAGTGACGGGTGGCCTTTGGCACTCCGGGAGCTCTCCCTCCTCCGCGTGGGTGTAGCTTTCGTAGCCACTCCTTGCATACCCTAGACCTGCTCCTTGCCCTTCCCTTTCTCCTTCTGGAAAAGAATGTGTTTGTTACCCCTTGGAATGCCCAGGGATGGCTTTGTTTCAACTGAGTTTGTGCCTTCTTTGACTCAAGGAGCACTTGCTCCCATCCCAAAGATTTTGGAGCCTGACATGAGCCTCTTGCATCCAGCAGGTTTCACACAATCCCAGGACATCCCATGGGAAATCTACAGCAGGAGCAGGTAAACATTTTTTGGACCTGTTCAAAGGCTCTGAATGGGGACAGGGTAACAGCTGCAGAAGGAAAACATCCACGGTTCACAAAGCTGGGATCTCACTCCCCTCCCAGGGTAGGAGATGGACAGGCCACGCACTGGAACATATTTTCAGCAGCACAGGCCCGAGGATAATTTATGGGATCTTATAATGCTAATTCCTAATGCTCCAAATGTTATATCCTGTGCAGAGGTGGGCAAAGTAATGAAGCATTAAGTCTGGCTGCAGCTGAAAACCTGGCTCTGTCTCGGCTCCGTGCCCGTGACTGAGAGAGAGTCGGGACAGAGCCAAGGAGCTGAAAAGTGTCTGGCATCGCTTCCTGACGGTCACAGCGACCCAGGGAGCACACAGGGGGTGTGTGTGGGGAGCTGTGTGTCACACACAAGTGCCACATCCCTGTTTTCCTGCTGCCTGCTCCCATCCAAAGCTGCGATGATGTTTTCGCCTGGCGGGGTTAAGCCGAACGTTCGGCTTGTCAAAGCCAAACCTTCCAACCTTTTGGCTTGTGCTGCTCAGACATAATTAGAGACGTCTTTCAGCAAGGCCTAACTGGGCCTGGGACGCACAAAGGAGGGTTCCTCCCCCTCCAGGGGTAAACTACTGCTGAACCCTCAGCACCGTGTTCACCTGCCTGATGAAACATGTTCGGAATTACATAAGACCGAGGGATATTTGGTTTCCCAAGCAGCCACAGCGAGAGGGTTGCACCTACCAAGAGATTATCCCCAGGACACGTTTACAGTTGAAGAAAAGCCTAAAGTGCAAGAATTTTGAACAGCTCAGAGGTGGGGATTGGCATTTCCACAGTCCCTATTTCCACAGAGGGTTTTTTTTTGTTTTGGTTTTTTTTTTTTGTTGGTTTTTTAAATCAAACTTGTAGAGATTTGCAACATATGGGTCCAGATTTGCCCCAAATTGGGGCAAATGTTCATTTTTTTTCCAAGTCTGTGCCCACTGCCCTGGGGAGGCTGGTCAGTGCCAACCACCCTCTGGGGGAAGAACCTTGTGCTGAGCTCCAAGTGCCCCTGCCCTGGCACAGCTCCAGCCCTTCCCTGGCTCCTGTCCCTGCTCCCAGCCAGCAGGGATACATCCACATCCCAGAATTCCTTTTTTAACCTCAAGCCCTTCTTGCTGACTGCCCACCTGTCCCAGTGCTCATGCTGAATGCCCAAGGGGCTCTCAAAGTTTTCAGGTGCTTGTGCCCTCTTTGATCTGCAGAGGGAAGTGCTGATCATTGGGTTTGGACCTGTTTTGGGCTGGGGTTTATGCACTTCAAAAGCTGGAGATTTACTCTTGTAAGAACCCACCTGGAGCGCTGTGTCCAAGTCTGGTGTCCACCAACATAAGAAGGACATGGAAGTGTTGGAGCAAATCCAGAGAAGGCCACAAGGTTGATAAGTGACCTGGAGCACCTCTGCTATGGAGACAAGATGGGAAAGTTGGGGCTGTCCAACCTGGAGAAGAGAAGAGAAGGGTGTGTGGAGACCTCAGAGAACCTTCCAGGATCTGAAGGAGCTACAGGGAAGCTGGAGAGGGACTGTTCATCAGGAACTGCAGTGACAGGACAAGGGGGAATGGGTACAAACTGAAATTCAGGTGAGATACTGGGAAGGAATTCCTGGCTGTGAGGGCAGGGAGGCCCTGGCCCAGGTTGCCCAGAGAAGCTGTGGCTGCCCCTGGATCCCTGGAAGTGTCCAAGGCCGGGTTGGACGGGGCTTGGAGCAACCTGGTTTAGTGGAAGATGTCCCTGCCCATGACAGGGGGTGGAATGAGATGATCTTTAAGGTCTCTCCCAACCCAAACCATTCCATAATTCCATGGTTGTGGGCTTAGTGGAGGTGCTCCATGTGTTCAGGTTCTGGTTGGAGCTGGATGGTGTCCTGTGACCCATGGAAGAAGGAAACCTGTGTTCCCCACCTGAACATGTTTCCAGGGTTGATGGAGGTCCTTCAGCTCTTACCTGCCTCTTCCATGCTCCCATCTCTGCAGTAGAGGGATAAGAATTCCCACCTTTTCTGCCAATCCAGGTACTAGGTTGGATACTGTTATCAGGGACCACATCTCATGGCAAGGATTATATAAAACTGTCCACTTCCCAGGCACTTGGGAGAACATTTGCTTCAGGTTTTTTACTGAATACAACAGCAATATTATCCTTAAGAAGACACTAAACCAGCTAAAATTATCCCACTCTTTCTCAATGTGTGGGAAAGCTTTACTTAGCAAACAAACTTTCCCTTCTGCTTTAATTGGCTGTAAAAACATGTGGGATTTTTTTTTTCCTGATTTCCTCTTCAACCTTTTTCTTGTGTCCTTCCTAAGCTGCCCCAAGGTTGTGGTCAGGACACTTGCTCAGTCCTGCCTTTGTATTGTGTTCACAGGAGAGATCTGTGAAATGTGGACTAGGAAACAACAAACATTGCATGCCTTTGGAATCATGAATTTTGTTTAAAACTGGGCAGTTTTTAAAAGAAAATAATAAGTTCACAGTAATTCCCGTTGCCTCTTTTTTTAAACTGTTTTGGGGTGGGTTGAAAATTCTCTGCTATGAAAGTTAGGGAAGAAAAGTCACACCAGTGTCAAGGGGCAAGAAAAACACCGTATCAAGAGTCAGGATAACATACTCAGGATAACATACAGAGTGGGAATTCCTGCAATCCCCTCTTTCTGTGCTGCCCCACTTATATCCCAACTAATTGGGAAGAGGGAAAAGAAGAGGGAAATGCTGGGTGCAGGAATTAACTGGGATGAAATGATGTTCTATCAGGCACCAAAGGCTGTGAATCTGAGAGGCCACACCTCAAGTGATGGGTTTAGTTTTGGGCCTCTCACTTCCAAAAGGACATTGAGGGGCTGGAGCATGTCCAGAGGAGGGAACAGAGCTGGGGAAGGGTGTGGAGAACATGTGCTGTGAGGAGCAGCTGAGGGAGCTGGGGGGGTTTATCTGGAGAAGAGGAGGCTCAGGGGGGACCTCATTGCTCTCTGCAACCCCCTGACAGGAGGGGGCAGGGAGGGGGGGTCGGGCTCTGCTGCCATGTCCTGAGGGAAAGGAGGAGAGGAAATGGCCTCAAACTGCACCAGGGCAGGGTCAGGTTGGAGATGAGAAACAATTTCTCCCTGCAGGAGTGGTCAGACCTTGGAATAAGTGTCCCAGGGAGGTGGTGGAGTCCCTGTGTCTGGGAGTGTCCCAGAGGTGTCTGGATGTGACCCCTGGGGACATGGATTAGGGGGGATTGTGGTGGTGCTGGGTGAGGGCGGCACTGGATGATCCTGAAGGTCTCCTTGGTGATTCTGGGCTTCTGTGCCTGACACAGCAACTGCTGAAGTTTGGTGACCTGAGCAGGAGATGTTTGACCCAGTGTTTCTTTTTTCAAACAGCACAGGCTGGCACCTTCAAACAATGAAACATGGGAAACATGGGAAACAATGAAACATGGGAACAGGCTGTTCCCATCCCCTGAACCCATTCCGTCTGCTCCCTCCCAACCCGTGCCACTGCAAACCAGAGGATTCACAGGAACCCCTTAAGGAAAGCCGGTGTTTGGGGAGTGCTGCCATCACCCAGATGCTCCCAGGAGCTCCCCAGATCCAGAGTTACCAGGATCCCTCCATCCCACCCTGGAACGGGCCTGAGGCCGCGGTTCCCCACACGGCTGAGCTGTGCCTGCCATCTATTGGTGTTACTTTGGAGTCCTCATTCCCACTCCTACTCCTCACACAACAGCTTTTCTAGGCCAACCACGGGGTTGTTACCACCAGGGTAAATATTACAACATCTTTTGGCCAGGTTTAGCCAGAAATGCCTCCCGTGGCCACGCCCGGCTGTTCCTCAATTCGTGAGGGGAGACAAGACAAAAGGAGTGGGTGACTGTGTGCCATGAAATGGTTGTTTTGTTTTCCTCCAGCCCCACTTTCATGGGCAGCCAAACATGTGTTTTCAAAGCCAGGATTTGTGATCTTAAAATCACGTGATGTGAAAGGCTGTGGAGTTTCTTTTCTTCCCCTCAGCACCGTGTGAGATGCAGGGAGACACCCCCTTCCTCTCCGCAGGGAAATGCTGAGTGCAGAGGGAGAGGGCTTGGTGCCATTCCATGGGAACTGCCTGCTTAGCTCCTGGGACTCTGTTTCCACTCCACAAGGTCACAGAATCCCAGGATGGTTTGGGTTGGAAGGGACCTTAAAGCCCATCCAGTCCCACTCCCTGCCATGGGCAGGGACACCTTCCACCAGCCCAGGTTGCTCCAAGCCCCATCCAACCTGGCCTTGGACACTTCCAGGGATCCAGGGGCAGCCACAGCTTCTCTGGGCAACCTGGGCCAGGGCCTCCCCACCCTCACAGCCAAGAATTCCTTCCCAATATCCCACCTATCCCTGTCCTCCTTCAGCCTAAGGCCATTATGTAGCTCTAACAAAGTCTATCCCTGCTGCTCCCCCACCCCAACCCTGCTCTGCCCACAGCTGCCTCAGGACACAAAAATCCCAGGCTTTCCTCTCCAAAACCATCCCAGAAATCTGGTGTTACACCAGGGACAGTAATGCAGATTTACCTCTTAAATATTGGCCAAAAAGTCACCGCCTTGGAGTTGTTCTGTGAGTTGATCTTTATTTTTCTGTGCCCTCATCTTCTACATGTTGCTGGTTTCCTTTCCTTCAGGTGACTCCTGTCTTGCCCAGAGCATTTACTGCTCTTCACCAGTGGGGTTATGGCCTTTTTTACATCATTTCACAAAAATGCAAGGAGTGGGGTTCACCCAAACTCTGCTAACAGAGACTGTGGGGTAAATGGAAACTACTCCAGAAATGCATCTCTTTGTAGAGTCAGGGGTGGTTTGGGTTGGAAGAGACCTTAAAGATCATCCAGTTCCAACCCCTCTGCCTTGGGCCAGGGCCTCGCCTCCCTTAGAGTAAAGAATTTTCTCCTTAATATCTGATCTAAACCTCCAGTTTAAAATCATTGCCCCTTGTCCTGTCACTCCAGGCCTTGTGAAAATTCCCTCTCCAGCTCTCCTGGAGCCCCTTTAGACACTGAAAGGAGCTCTGAGAGCCTTCTCTTCTCCAGGTGCACACCCCCAACTCCCACAGTAACCAACTTGCCTTTCAAACAGCTCCTTGGAGCCACCCAAAACGGGGCAAGGAGGTGAGATTTAAGAACCTCATGGCACAAATCTGAATTTAAGCTGTGGAATGATCAGCAGTCCAGTGCTCCAGACTCGTGCTCCTGAATTTCAGCAGCACAGGCAAAACCTCTGGTGACTGTAAAAGGAATTCAGGGGGAAAAGATTCAACCCAGAGGCTTAAATTCGGTGATGTGACACCCAGACAAATAATTTTTGAGGATCCTGTGATAAGGAAGTAGCAGGAATTGATTGGGAGCCTCATCCATGTGGCCCAGACTGGTGTTCCCATCAGCAGTGCCTGGAGAAAAGTTAATATCTTATTGTATTTTGCTGTGAATGAATTCCCTGAAGCCTCCATAAGAGACTAATTTTCTCCTAAGTTTTCTCCTACTGCTGAAATCCATAAAAGCCTTGGAATGAAACCCTGTGCTAAATGTGGCACCTCCTGGAATTATATTCCTTTACTTTGTCTCATGTGAGGGAAGGGAGAGAAAATCATTGCTCCATTCTCATTAATCACTTGTAGTCATGGTTATTAATATTTTAAAATATTGGTTTTCCACTGGTTTTTGGGGTTGTTTTTATTTTTGGTTGCTTGGTTGGGGTTTTTTTTTAAAACACAGGAAGGATTATGATGTTGTCTAAACCTCTAAATATCAAGTTTGCAGTGCCTGATCCTTTTAAAATCTGAGTGAAATAGCACCTTCTGAATCTGATTCTCTTAAACCCTCAACATTAAGAGAACAAAATTGATTAAAAAAAACCCCAAAACTACCAAAAAATCCCTAAAACCACCCCCAAACAAAACCAATCAAACAAAAAACCAAAACCCATTTTATTTGACTCTTTGATATTGTGATTTATAAAATAAAGACAAAGCTGGACTAGGGAGTATTTTCTTGATTTTTTGAAAGTTTCTTCAGGGACAAAAAATAGATTTCAAAGTGGAACAAGACTAAAACTGGCTGAAATGCAGGATTAAGGGTTAATAATTAATTTATATTTTTTTTAATGTGGTTTTGTTTGGTCAGGACCTCCATCCATTTTTTTTTCCAAGACCTTCTCATGACCCAGAAATCCCCAAGCGGTGCTTCCAAAAGGAAACACTCGTGGTGTTTCTGAAATATATCATTTCCTGAGACTTTCTTATTAGTTTCACCTCTGTTGGCCTCCACTTCCAGAAATTCAAAGTTCCTCCCTGTGTCGCCTGACGCGCCTGGAACTCTGGAAATGGGATTGCAGAGCTCAGGTTTTCCCAGGAATCCTGGCTAGGAGACCAAACAAAGCTGCTGGAACTATGGCCAGGTGGTATTTTCATCCATCAACTTCTGACCCAGCACTGAAGAAAGAAAACAAGAATTATCTAATAAAGAATTTAAACCCTATTTCAGGCTTGAAAAGTGACTTGGACTCATTTTTCTCTGAAGGGAAAAATGATGAGTTTGGGCTGTTACAGGTTTTGTTAAGAGTCAGAGTGCACCTTTAAAACAAGTAATCTTTGATTTTATCTGAATTTTCGGACACAGCAAGAAAAAGAAACACAGGCCTCGGATTTTGCCCGAAATGTTTGCAATTCATGGGAATTCCTCCACCAAATCACCATCCCTGGGGTGTTCTAAGTTGACAAGGTGAGGACTGGATAAAGATTGGACTTCAAGATCTTAGAAGTGTTTTTTAACCTAAATTGTTCTGTGATTCCCAGCCTGTAAAGTTGATAATAACAGCTGTAAAGATTATTTTCTGAGCTACAGCAGCTCCAAACTAACGTTACCTACGGAACCAGGAGGGAGGAGTGTTTGAGTAGCCCTTGAAATAGTCACCCAAGATCTCTCTCAGCTCTGAGCTGCACTAATTGATCTCTTAATTGGCTCAGTCAACACAGCAGTTTCCATCACACAACAAGCACTAATTGCTACAAGATCACTGTGAAATGTTAAATACTCCGAAGGCAAAGGATGTGTCTGTGCTAAATTGACTGTACTTAGGCCTGAGTGAGGGTTTTAATTCAGCGACCCCACCCCGGAGCTTTGGGGGGTTCCCAGGCTGATGAGGACCCTCATCAGCACAGAAAGTGCTCTTAGAGCCTAAAATGGAAATATTTTCCCCACATGGAAAAAAAAATGGGAGAGGAGAGCCTTGTCCAAGTCTTATCCAAAGGCCAGAAAGAATTTGTAGAGGTTATCAGCAAGCACATGGACCTACTTTTAAATATAAAATTACAGCCACAGCTGCTTCTTCAAGATTGAAGCTGCCAAGGTGCCCTGAAGCCACCAGCCAAAGGTTTGGTTTCTGCAGAAATCAGAAGCAATGAGCCAAAAATGAAAATTAATTGGTGCCCATGAGGTACCTGGAGACTGGAGAATGCTCTGGGTGAGGGGAGAGTTTGCTCTGACAGGTGGGAATATCAACAGGGAGGAATCTGTTTTTCCCCTCAGGGTGGGATTCGTTCCCTAGGAGGGTGGATTAGTGGCAAAGTGCCCCAGAAAGGGCCTCCAAGGGAATGTCTGCAGGAGACAGTTGCACCCAGCTAACTCAAGGTGGGATTTTAAATGACTTAAACCCACGCAGAGGCCTAAAATCCCACAGGTTTCCTGGAGAAGCTGTGGCTGCCTCATCCCTGGAAGTGTCCAAGGCCAGGTTGGATGGAGCTCTGAGCAACCTCAGCTAGTGGAAGGTGTCCCTGCCCATGGCAGGGGTGGAATTGGATGATCTTTAAGTCTCCTTCCAACCCAACCCATTCCATGATTCTGTTATTGATATATCTGGGCTTGGGTGAGACATTTATGGTCTTCAGGTTCTGAAGGAAGTGGATGCTGTCCTGTGTGCAGAGTGGAAAGCAGAAAGCCTTGGCCCAGAAGGGATATTTTGACACAGCCTGGTTTTATAAATATTCTAAAAATTCTATTTTCATTCCACTGGGAGCTCAAAATACACACTGAAATCTTGAAAAGCTGCTGCAAAGCCAAGTTTGGTCTGCAGGGCACAGCACAGCTGGACAAAGGTTTTCCTCCGAGAAGACGCTCAGATTTTCTATCAGTATTGTGGAGAAGGTTTTCCTAAATTTAAGAGACCACAGTCAGCATGAAATTCGTAATTTGGTAAGTCACATCCTGGAAATCAAACTTCCAGCATTAGATCACTGACTCTGTGTTAGGATGGGAGCTTAACCCCAGTCAAGATAATGAACAACTAGGGAAATGGAAATGTGGGAAGATTTATACCACTTAGAGGAAAGAGGAAACTGAGTCAAACACACAACAGTTAAGAAATTTTTATGTGATTTTTTAGAGCAACCACCAAAATCACTGGAAGTGGGATCTGAGTGGGATTTCTAACCCCTGTGGCTGGTGGGAAACATCCAGACCAACCCTTCCTTTGCTGGCAAGGGGATGAATTTTCCTTCTGGTCCCAGTGACCAGACAAGAGGCACAAGTAGAAATACAGAAAATTCCATTTAAACAAAACCAAACTCTTACTTTGAGGGTGTCCACTGTGGGTTCTCCATCTTGGAGCAATTCCAACCCCAAAAGCAGAGTTGGAAGGAGATGATCTGCAGAAGTCCCTTCTGGCCAAGGCTCAGTGATCCTTTGAAAACTAATTTGGAAAACAGAGGGAAAACTGATTAAAATGAACTCTGAGTAAACCAAAAGATGATGCACCGTGTCCTAAAATCTTTATTTGAAATCATTTTCTTGTTGGCGGAGGGATACACCTGGTAGGTATAGGAGGTCTGACCCTCCTGAAGTGCTCCTTCATGGAAAACTGTTCATTTTAATTAGAGCAGAAGCAACAGGAATGGTCAGGGATGAGCCCCAAGCTCGGGAAAGAACAGGAAATATCATAAAACCCTGCAGCTAAAAGTCAGTTTAAAAGTCATTATCTCCTGACACAAACATGCAGCACATCCCATCTGTGTAATGACATCCTACCCCTCTCCCAGCACCAGGCAACTCAATTAAACCACCATTCCAAGGAGGATCCCAGAGGAGTTTACATGGAAGTACAGTGGAGGTGAGGAGGGGGAGGGCACCACAGATACCCAGCATCCATTAGGCAGAATGTTAATTGTACTCTGGGTATTGGAAAGCATTAAAATATTACAGAAAAATCGCAGCAAATGCCATTCTCAGGAATTTCAGCAATTATGCTCTGAAGAGCCAAATACTCTAAATGATGAAATAAAAGACCTGTGTTTTTTGGTGGTGGTTTTTTTTTTTTTTTTTTTTAAAGCCAGACATGACTTCAAAGCCTGATGGATGCCTCTTCCTTTCCAAGGTTTAAGCTGGAAACTTGTGAATTACCAAGAACTGTCAAAAAGTGTCGTGGTGGCTGAAGAAGCCCCGTTGTGTTTCCAGTCGCTCAGGTGCTGATATTTGGTGCATCAGGCAAGACATGGTGTGGGATGATCTTCTGGTTCTGAGGTGCCACTGAAATTTGGTCCCATTTCTGGCCCAGAATCAAAGAATCATGGAATGGTTTTGGATGGAAGGGACCTTAAAGATCACCCAGTGCCACCCCCTGCCATGGGCAGGGACACCTTCCACCAGCACAGGTTGCTCCAAGCCCCGTCCAACCTGGCCTTGGACACTTCCAGGGATCCAGGGGCAGCCACAGCTTCTCTGGGCAACCTGGGCCAGGGCCTTCCCACCCTCCCAGCCAGGAAATCCTTCCCAATATCCCATCCATCCTTTCCCTCTGTCAGTTCAAAGCCATTCNTTAAGTTTGAAGCCATGTCCCTTGTCCTGTTGCTCCAGGCCCTTGGAAACTGTTTCTCTCCATCTTTCCTGGAGCCCCTTCAGGCCCTGGAAGGCCACAGTCAGGTCACCCCAAAGCTTCTCTTCTCCAGGTGAACAATCCCAGCTCTCCCAGCCTTTCTTCCCAGCAGAGCTGCTCCAGCCCTGGGATCCTCTTGGTGCCTCCTCTGGACTCTCTCCAGCAGCTCCATGTGCTCCCTGTGCTGTTCCCAGGGCTNCCTCCCTGTGCTGTTCCCAGGGCGGGAGCAGCTCTGCAGGGGGGTCTCCCCTGAGGGGCAGAGGGGCACAATCCCCCCCTGCCCTGCTGTGGGATGAGTCCAGGACACTCTTGGCTTTCTATTCCCGTGGAGAAAGGGATGGAATTGAGGTTCCCTTCTCCTGCTGGGACCAAGCTGATACTCAGGCTCGGCGACCAGGACTCCGTTCTTGTCCTGTTGCTCATGTGATTCAACATCTCTGTAAAATTCAATCTTATGTTCCTGTGGAATATCAGAGCAGACCTGTCTTTAAAAGACTTTTTGGTTTTTCTGGGTTTCTGCCTAGTGGTGTATTTTTGGGCTGGTCCCAACTCCTCTGTGGTAACACCAAGTTACCTTTGCTGAGGTGAGTGAACTCATCAGAGGCAGTGGAATTCTATCAATTAATATCCAGAGTTTCCAGGAAACACATAATCCTGCAGGTCAAATGTGGTTTTGCATAAACCAAATGTGTTTTTGCAGAATCGGGAGACACAGGGATACGATTCCATAAAGTTTAGATAAATAAGTCTAGGAGGTCAAATCATAATAATAATTCCTTATTTGAGGACACGGCTGAGTCCTGAGAAGGAGGAGTCCAAAAATGTGAAGTTGTACCACTGCCTGTTTTGAAATGTATCTCAAAAATACCACATATTTAAAAGAGACTGCTGTCTCTACACTGCACTTCAATTATTCATGCTAAATCAATCCCTGAAATATCTGTAACCATTCCATGTATGAGACTCTGGTCAATTTGCAAATTATTTTTAGGCAAAATGGGCAGCAGAAGCCTTTTGAGCTAATTGCAAAATGCAGTTGTGATCGGCCTGATTTGAACCCAACTGCCTGGGCTGCTGATCCCAAGATGGGATATTGGGAAAAATCCTTCCCTGGGAAGGTGGGGAGGCCCTGGCTCAGGTTGCCCAGAGAAGCTGTGGCTGCCCCTGGATCCCTGGAAGTGTCCAAGGCCAGGTTGGAACAACCTGAGCAAGTGGAAGGTGTCCCTGCCCATGGCAGAGGGTTGGAATGAGATGATCTTTGAGGCCCCTTCCGACCCAAACCGTTCCATGATTCTGTGTTGGTGAGACCACGACTTTGCTCCAGTTTCCCGTGGGGAAGCAGGAAGAGAAGGCTACAAATCATGTGGATAGAAGATGTTCTGGCCCCTCTTTTCTAGGACAGCAAATTAGGGTGGCTAAATTACAGACCAGCACTCTGCCAGGTTGCCTTGTCTGTCTGTGTATCAAACAGATGGAAATCCAACCTCAAAATTCCTCAAAAACCCAAAGATGCCCTGTCAATTCTGCACAGCTCAGGTCCATAAATGTGGAATTAATGTTTTAGCCCAGTGGTACCAAGTTGGAGAGACAGACTGAGCAGGAAACCCAAACCATCTGCAGTGAGTTGTGTGATCTGAGCAAAATGACAAGAAAAATCCAAGAAAAATCCTCCCATGAAGGGAATAATTTGTCCTTCTGTCCCACATTGCCCTAAAGAACAGGGTGAGCTTTTGGGTAGAGCCTTCAACAAGTTGGAGAACAACTGGTGGAAGGGAATTGCTCACTAAAGCAAAGAGCTGGTATCTACATGGGACCTATAAAACTGATTTTTTACAGTTCACTTGCAGGTTATATAAAGGAAAACAGCTGGACCAGCACCCTCAGCATTGTCAGAGGTGTTTAATCAACCTGTTCTTGAAGATTTTCAGTGATGAAGATGAGAAGTTACCTCAGAAATTTATTCCAGTTCTTCCTGTGGGTGAGATGATTTCTCTAACTCTCCTCCTTGCTGCAAGAGTTGTTTGGTCTTGCCTCGTATCCTTCTCCATTTCTGGTGGCTCAAACACAAAAACACGGGGATTGAGGCCTGAAATCCAATCATCCAACTCAGCCCTCAACCTCTGGAGAAGCCACTTCTAAAGGGGTTTTTGCAGAAGGCAATTATTAGATAACCTACAGCAGGTAAAGCTTCTTCTTCACTCACATCTGTGAACCTACACCTTCACTTACATCTGGTGGGTGGTGCTTGTTTGCCTGTCTCAGGTGTCCACTGTGTGGAGCAAAATGAAACAAAAACAACTGAATTAAAACAAAGCTCCCAGTTCAAGCCACAGGAGGATTTGTTTTATGTCCGGGGGTCAAAAATCAAGCTCCTGAGGTTTCGTAAAAACCCAGATTTCCCAAGTTCACCCATTGCAGCAGCGGGGCAGGGACAGGAAACCCAGTCTTTCATCTCACCCACGAGTCTGGAAATGTTGGTGGCCCAGAGAAGGTGGAACCAGTGACCCCACCCTGGTTTCAAACCTCACACCACCCCACACGTCCCCTCCAGCCCCGCAGAGTCACCGCGAGCGATTTGCGGTGTCTCCAATCCACCAGGTTTCCTCCCCAAGCCAAGCCCTGGGGACTTTGGCAATTTGGGAGGCTGAGTCTGACCCAAACATTAGCTCATTTCCAAAGGGTAAAGCGTGAAACGTGGCCTGTGACTTCCAATAAGCAGCAGCTCCGGGATGACTTCTGAGAACTGCGGAACTGTTTATGGGCGTTTTAGCAGAGATGGGGCTGGTAAGTGATCTCCCTCCTCAAGAACACACTTACAGCACTAATTGTTCCCACAGAAAGTGATGTTTAATGCAGCAAGATCCTCTCACTTCCCCCCTCCCTCCTTCCCCCAGCTCTCTTTTCCCTGTGAAAGCCACCCAGACACTCCTTAAATCACCAGCGTCTCTCACTTTGGCTGTTCCACAAATAAACCAGCAAAACGCAGTAACAAAGACCCAGGTAGATGATTTTAAACGATTTCCCAAGGATTTTTGGCTTGTGAAAGCATCACAGTGATTATTCCTCTATTATATTTGCTGCTTGAAATGGTTTTGCAGGAAATTCTTACCAGCAAAGCTCTGAGCTCAGCCCAGTTTTGGGGTGGTCTCAGCACAGTTCCTCCACACCTACAGAACAAAGGAATCCAGAGCTGTACCTCTGAGCCATCCATCTTTTTTTCCAATTAACTATTTAAAGAAGGGGGATTGCTCATGGCCCAGGGTTAGGTCAGCAGGACATTATTCCTGAGAGCACAGACTCCAGGAAATTACTTTGGTTGAGGTTTGCAAAGGCAACCGGAGCAATGGGGGCTGAATCTCCTGCACACCTTTTAAAGTTTCAGTTGTTAGATTGTCCTGATTTTGCTCCTGTTATTGTCGCCCTTATTATTTAAAATCGGTTTTCTGGACTCCACTTGGGCATCAAGGCCCTGAGCACTGAACTCTAAAAGTCAGGGACACTAAGAATAAATCCCTAAGGATAAATCCCTAAGGATAAACCCCTAAAGATAAATCACTAAGGATAAGAGAATTAGAGAAAGAAAGGAGAGGAAAGATGAAAATGGGTGAATTTGATGCATAGAAATCCAGACTGGTCAGGAGGATAAAGAATAGTCCCTCACAGAGAATTAGAGAATCCCAGATTGGTTTGGGTTGGGAGGGACCTTAAAGCACATCCAGTGCCACCCCTGCCATGGGCAGGGACACCTTCCACCAGCCCAGGTTGCTCCAAGCCCCATCCAACCTGGTCTTGGACACTTCCAGGGATCCAGGGGCAGCCACAGCTTCTCTGGGCAACCTGAGCCAGGGCCTCCCCACCCTCACAGCCAGGAATTCCTTCCCAATATCCCATCTATCCCTGCCCTCTGGCAGTTTGAAGCCATTCCCCCTTGTCCTGTCCCTCCAGGCCCTTGTCCCAAGGCCTGGGAAGAGCTTCTTGGGAGCCCCCTTTGGATACTGGGATACTCCTGGAGCTCAGCATCAACCTGTGGACTTCCCCCCAGCCCCACTGATGTTCCAGGGCTCTGGTGTCAGGGATCAATTCTGGGAGAATCACACTCCTTGGAAAGCAATTCCTTGGAAAGAACTGCCTTGGAAAGGCAGCAATATGGGTTTTATCTGGACAGTAAGGGAAGGTTTTAAATGCCTGTAAAGGAAATGCTGTGTCACCACTTCCCATGAGAAGATTGGGAATCTCACTGCATTCATATTTGCTGCCAAATCCCAAATTTGCCTCTGCAAGGCCCGACAAAGCCCTGAAAATGTGGGTCGAGTATCTTCCTCCTCCAATGGCAAAATAAGATTGGGGGCAAAAAATTCCAACATTTATTAATTTTTGTGGTATTTTGGGAAAAAGAATCTCTGGGATTTTTTCACTCTGGCTCATCACTTGGGAATATTTGGGCTGAAATGCTTCATTGAGAGAAATTCAGTCACCTCTGAGGAAAATCCATTATTTCCCTGCTTAATTTCCTGAAATGCTCCTTTAGCCCAGAAATCCAACCCTGAGTGCTCGGTCAGCAAATTCCTGCTGCTCTTCTTCCCTGCTGCTTTCTCTCCATGACAATCCTTTCCTCTTTTTTCCCGTCTCTCTGCCTCCTTTCCCTGTGACACAAAAGCCAGGCTGGATAGAGAGGAGGATAAGCAGGAATTCAGGAGCTGTGCCACACGTGAGTCCCCACCGGGGGCTGTTCCAGAGCGGTGGGTAAAGTTTAAACCATCTTGGTGAACGCACAAAAGATCCCTGGAACTCCTCAGTGCCCTCAGGGAGAATTGGGAGAGGGAAAAGAAGAGCTCTGTTTGTGGTGCCCAATTCTTTTCTTTGGCTTTGTGCAAAACCCCAAAGCCTTGATCACTTGGCATTGAGTGGCTTTAGTCAGAAGTCCTGGGTTTCTCTCTGGGGTCACTTCTCCTGAGCTCCTTCTTTGATCCTTCGGTGGGGAGACACGAGGAACTGCTGGCATGGAAAATACAGAATTAATTCAATCCCACAAGGTAAAGAAAGCAGGAAGAGTTCACTTCCAGCACATTAAAATCTCTGTGAGAGGACACCCAGGCTTTCTGAATACATGAAATTCTCACAGCAAGTGTGTGATCACCTCCTTTCATGCCTCGTGTCAGGAGATGAGGGAAGATAACCCTTGTTGATCTTATTCCTGCAAGATGCCATGAAGTGTTGGACTGTAATTCCATGGTTCATTCAGAGACAATGGGCACCCAGGGATCTTCAGGATATGGAGAAATCCAAAAATCCAGCAATGTGTGGCAACATTTAACAGTGACTTACAAGGGGTTTATAAAAAGGCTGGAGAGGGATTTCTCACAAGGGTGTGAAGTGAAGGGACAAGAGGGAATGGCTTCAAGCTGCAGAAGGGCAGGGTTAGGTGGGATATTGGGAAGAAATCCTTCCCTGTGAGGGTGGAGAGGCCCTGGCCCAGGTTGCCCAGAGAAGCTGTGGCTGCCCCTGGATCCCTGGAAGTGTCCAAGGCCAGGTTGGACGGGGCTTGGAGCAACCTGGGCTGGTGGAAGGTGTCCCTGCCCAGGGTTGGAACAAGGTCACTTGGAGGCCCCTTCCAACCCCAGCTTTTCTGGGATTCTGGGAAGGGTTTGCCCTCTCTCCTGTTTGCCCAGGCTGCCAGAGGGATTTGTCCTTTTAGGATTCCCTGTTGCTCCCCATGTGAGCACTGGGGAGGTGGGGACAGCAGAGTGGTGGCTGTGGTGGGAAGGAGGATCTCCCAGGGGTAACTCAGCCTCTGTGCCCCCTCCTGCCTCCTGCCACAGTGTTTGCTTTCACTTCTGGGAGCAAAAATGAGAAATAACACCTGAGGTGCTGCCGTTCTCCATGATTAGTACAACATCTCCCTGTCCTGCTGCTGGGATTTGTTTTCCTTCCACTCTGCAGGACCAATCCCTGCCCAACCTTTTCAGGCAGATCAAACCAACCTTCAGAGTTCAGATCCAAGCACAGGAGGTGGTAGAGCTGAGCAGTGCAGGTGGGGAAAGGTTAAAGGAGGGTTTTTTTTGAGTTTGGCAGAGACTCAAAGAGGCCTGGACTTGCAATCTGCTGAAATGAGGTGTGAAGAGCAGAGATCCTGATAAGGGAGGGATGTTGAAGCCTTGAAACAGCACCAATTCTTCAAGACTGTGAAGTGTCCGTGGCACCTCTGCTTTAATAACAGGAGCCAGGAGTGATGAGAGGAATTAGAGCCCTGCTGACCTCACCTCAGCTCTTGGAGAGGAGAGGGAGACTCTAATGAAGGGCAGCACAGTCCAGCACTTGGACAAGAAAAATCTCCAAGGGTCAAAGCCTGCAGGTCTGTAAAAACAGTCAGTGCTTCACTGTCTATTAAGGGAAAAAAAATGGAATATAATAAAAAGGTGAAGTGATCTGATGGGCATCGTCTGCTTGTTTTTTCTAAAGAGGGTTTTATAAGTTCCAGAAGAGCAGATCATGAAGAAAAACAAGCAGGCACCTTAAAATCTGCTTAAAGAAACAACTCCAGTTGGAAGACCCTTCTAGAAACAAATATAGGAAAGTCAGGGGTGAAGCTGGATAAGTTGATTTTCGCTGAAAAATGTTATTTCATAGAAGCAAAAGAGAAAGAAAACAAAATCTGTTTCCTCCCAAAGTAGACACATACATAACTCTGGGCATTGTTTGTCCATCTGTGTGACACAGACACCCTGTCTGACCAGGGCTGAGGGAAAGGGTGGCTTATCAGTGACCTCCAGTAGCTGACCCAAAATGACATTTAAAAACAGGAATGATTCAAATAAAACACTTTGACTGATGCCTTCAGCTTTTAAATTGTCACAGAATTGCCTTGAGGATTGTTCAGCTTTTCCTTCCCATTTAAGAGGGGATATTTCCATCCTCCAAGCTCTTCCAGGACAGGCAGCCTTTCCCCATCTGGGAAGGTTTTAGCACCAAACCCAGTGAATATTTGGGAATAATGTTACTTAAAGCAAAAGGTGAAAAACCAGGAATGTCTCCCACTGTGTGGAACTGACAAACCAGAGCAGCTTCCTAAAGTCTTACTCAAAAACCAAGGAGGGAATTCCTCACAGCCAGGTTATTCCAGACAGGGAATGTCCACCCCCTTGGTTCCCACAACACACCTCAGAGCATGGCAGGAGCCTTAGTTTTAGTCTGTTAGTTTAATCTCCCTCTCTCACACGTGGTACCAACCATAATTTTGGCAGGAGCCCCAATTCTCACATCCCACATCCTCTGGCCATTCCACCCTCACCTCGGTTTCAAGTTGCTGCTTGTATCAGACACAGGTTTATTGCTTCCCTCCCCTTCATGGTTTTGTTTTGGGGTGTTGTTATTTCTGTTTGTTCACAAAATCTGGGTGGAGAGAAAGAATGGGGAAGAGAAATGCAAACAGGGCTGAAAACCTAATCACCCAGTCAAAAGGAACAACCAAAAGCTGAGAAAATATGTTGGGGCTTTTTTCCCAAAGGAATAAACAAGACAAGGTGCCCAGTGCAGATGGATCTGATTCAACAAGGATTGTAAGAATTTATGGAATATTTAGAATCCCAGAATGGTTTGGGTTGGAAGGGACTTTGAAGATCATTCAGTGCCACCCCCTGCCATGGGCAGGGGCATCTTCCTCCAGCCCAGGTTGCTCCAAGCCCCATCCAACCTGGCCTTGGACACTTCCAGGGATCCAGGGGCAGCCACAGCTTCTCTGGGCAACCTGGGCCAGGGCCTCCCCACCCTCACAGGGAAGAATTTCTTCCTAATATCCACTCTAAACTCCCTGGTAGTTTGAAGCCATTCCCTCTTGTCCTGTCGTTCCACCCCTTGTAAAAGAAAACTCTCCCAAAGTCACAGATGAACCTAAAACCAGCTCCTCACCTGCTCAGAACTTGTGTTTCAGCTGAAAAAAACGGGATCATCTCCTTCAGTGGCTGTGGGGAAGCTGAACCTGCCCCCACACAGCTCAGCCCAGACCCTGTTTCTTTCTTCCATGTCCTCAGAAGCCTTGGAAATCAAACCCCATGGAGCAGGTAACAAGGAATGTCCAGAAGGAAGGAAGACAACCAGCCCCACCTGTCCACGCACAGCAGAGAGCCAAAAAGTGCTGCCTAAAAAGCAGAATGGTATTTTTTTTTCCTCTCATCAGCTCTAGATGATTTTTCTGCCTCAATACAGAGCAGGTGATTTCCTTTCAGCTCTTTGTGTGGAGCCTTTAATAGTGGGGAGGATGGTCTGAAAACACACCTTTACAAGCACCACCTTTGTTCAGCACAAAGCCTTTTTGTCAAGAGCAGTAATTTGCCATATCAAGCTGATTTGTGACACATCCCAAGCCCTGTGTGGTGGGAAGGGGAGCTCTTATTAATTCCCTTTTATTTATAAATATTGTAAACGTGTTTCCCAGGCAGCTGCTGATGTGTCCTCGGGCTGAGTTAGGGGGCAGAGGGGGGGGACACTCCTATTGTTTCTCAGCCAGAAAATTAGTACTTTCTGACCTCTCAGATGCCCTGTGTGGTGACCTCTGAGGATATTTAGCCCATCAGTTTAACATCTGTGGTCCCATCAGCAGCCCTGGAGTAAAAGGTACTTAATGCAGAGCAGCTCTTTTGCAAGGTTAGAAAGGATCAATAGGAGATGTGTTTAATGTGGTATCACTATCAGGTCTCATCTCACTTTGAAAAGTGAAATATCCACACTGGGACATGATCTTAGGCACACAGCACAGAGATCTTTAACGTGGCAGGATCCCTTTCTCCCGGCTCTGGAGGCACGTGGAGGAAATTATCCAGGTTTGGAACAAAAAATGGGCTTTTCAAAAGGAAAAATGATCACAGGGAGGCTTCTGGCATTTCAGTGCCACTGTGTGTGTTTTTTCTGGAGCTTGAGCAGTCCTTGTGGAAAACAGGCAGCCTTGCAAGAAACTGGGGACACAAGCAGGGTAGTAGCATTGCTGGGGACGTGTGTGGCCACTGCCTGAATTTCATCCCCTCTGGCTGCACTGGGAAAAGAAAACAGGATGAGGGAAGGAAACTTCCTCCAGAAAATACAGAAAACTTCCAATCCTACAACAAAGCTGGCCAGGCTCACCAAAAAGAAGTGTAATTAAGCTGCTCTTAAAGTAGGTTAACTCAGCCTAAGTCTTGTGTTTCAGCAGAGCAGAGCTCCTGGACTTGGTCAGATGTCTTTGTAAACCCTCCTTTGACACTTCATAGCATTGTTCTAAAACACATGTGCTCCTGCTGTGGTTGGACATGAGGAGGAATTTCTGGCTGGAAAGGGTGGTGAGGCCTTGGCAGGGGCCGCCCAGGCAGGTTTGGAGTCCCCAGCCCTGGAGGTGCCCAAGGAAGGCCTGGATGTGGCTCTCAGTGCTCTGGGCTGGGGACAAGGTGGGGATGGGGCACAAGGGGGATCCATGGGCTGGGAGGGCTTTTCCAGGCTCAGGGATCCTGGCATTCTGTGATCAAGGGCAGGCCTGGGAGGCTGGACATTCCCTCTCCACCTTCTCCCACCTCAGTGGGATTCCCACAGTGCCCACACCACCCTTGGGTGCTCAGCAGAACCAGGATCATCGCCCTGCTGCTGGTGGCATTGAGTGGTTGAGTGGGAACAGCTTCCCGTGGTTTATCCAAACTCTGGGGAGGGACAGGAAGTTGCTGAGGTGGCAGAGCCACCCCTGGAAGGGATTTAAGCTCCCACACCCCGTGTACATGTGCTGCAGGCTGAGGAGAGCAGCTCCATTGCTATTCCCTAAAGGCATCTGCTCAGCCGAGTGATTCAATTGCCTGGCTTGGAAACCTGCTGATAATTACACTTGGTACAGTTTTCAACCCAAGTTGCTGAGCTGGGAATTAAACAACAGTTTGTTTTCCTGCCTAAATGCTGCCCACCATTCCCAGGCCTTGGCACAGCTCTGTGTGGCAGCGTTGCCCCTTTGGTGTTGGATTGTCCACAGAATATCCTGAGTTGGGAGGGATCCACAAGGATCACCCAGTGCAAGCCCTGGCCCTGCCCAGGACACCCCAACACTCCCCCCTGTCCCTCAGAGCGTTGTCCAAAGGCTCCTGGAGCTCTGGCAGCCTTGGGGCCGTGCCCACTGCCCTGGGGAGCCTGGGCAGTGCCAACCACCCTCTGGGGGAAGAACCTTGTGCTGAGCTCCAACCTAAACCTCAGATGGATTCAGCTCTGCTCCTCTTTTGGCTCTTGAGTGCCCCTCCAACACAAGTTCAAATTCCTGTTCCAGCTCTCTTTGGAGACTGATGCAGCCACTCTGGGGCAGAATCTTCCATGGGGAATTTCAAAGTGGAATGGAGCCAAGTGTGGGAGGTTTGCAATCCCACCCCTGAGGGAACGGGGAGGAAGAAGAGGTGCCAGGAGAAGGGATGCACTGGCTGCCAGTGGGAACCACAAGTTCTGAGCAATTGAAGAGTAGGGATTGTATTCACTTCATGGGGGTTTTTGCCTTTGGAGACAATGCTTTGCATAGAATCATGGAATGGTTTGGGTTAGAAAGGACCTTAAGGATCATCTCATTCCAACCCCTGCCGTGGACAGGGAGGCTGTTCACTAAACCAGGTTACTCAGAGCCCCAACCCAGCCTGGTCCTGAACATCTTCAGGGATCCAGGGGCAGCCACAGGTTTTCTGGGCAACCTGTGCCAGGGCCTCCCCACCCTCCCAGCCAGGAATTCCTTCCCAATATCCCATCTAACCCTCACAGCCAGGAATTCCTTCCCAATATCCCATCTATCACTGCCCTCCTCCAGTTTAAGGTATTTTCCCTTGTCCCGTCCTTCCGTCTCTTTTCCCAAGTCCCTCTCCAACTCTCTTGGAGGCCCTTTAGGAACTGCAAGGAGCTCCAAGGTCTCCTGGAACCTTCTCTTCTCCAGGCTGATCCCCCCCCCACCTCCCTCAGCCTCTTTAGCTCGTGTGCAACCAACATCTGCCGTTCTCTAACAAGAACTGTTGGAAAGAACACGACTATTACTCATCTCCCCCTCACATATCTCTATTCTCCTTTAATTATCAGTAGCTCTGGGTTCTGGCAGTGCTTTGAGCCAGCATTTAACGCAGCCACAGAGCCCTTGAAAAGGCACCCACTGTGTGACTTCAAACCCAAGCAGCCCTTGCAGTTCTCACATCCATCCACGGTCCTTCATCCCCCCCTGCTCGGATGCAGCCCCAGCAGGTTTCTTACAGCGTAGAAAAAAACATCTTTAGAGCTTAGTGGGTCAACATGTGCACCAGGAAAGGAGGAAAGAGGCACAGCATAAAGTCCTGATGCCATTGAAACAACTCCATGCTGCAGCAGGGGGGAAGGTTTCAGCCTGTGCCCCAGTTTTTGAAAGCACGACGCAACGGCCGGATCAGGAGTCGACCTTTCGGGACATCACAGGGACACACGAGGAATATTTGGCACACTTGCACCAAGGGCCAGGCACAGACATCTCTCTCCTCTGTGTCCTGCTCCTCAGGATTTTTCAGCCCAATAGTTTTATCCTAATAAGCACTGTTAGTGCATCCAGAGAGTTTTTCCGTAAAACAAAGCGTTTCATGGATTATTCTGGTGGAATTGAGGGCACCCCTGGCCCTCCTGCCCCAGTGGAAAGTTCTTTCCTCCTGCCAGGCTATGTGTGTTTGATGGAGAGTTTGGTGGGAGCTCGGGGATGAAACCACTGATGGGATTATGAATGTGACAATAATATGGTGGGAAAATCACTGCAGTATTTAACAGCATTAAAGAAACAAATAAACAGTGCAGAATTTCCCAGCACTGGGAAGCCTGTGGGACTGCCCTGGTCTCCTGTGGATTCTCCTAAGGTGTTATCTACATCCTCACAGGCTTCCCATGGGATTTGGCACCATAGTGGCCCAAGGATTTGTGTGGCAAAGTGAGTCCTGGGATAAATCAACGTTTTGTGCTTTCATTTTATCTTGAAAATTAGGAGAGGAAGCACAAAAATTTGAGTGCACCTCTAGCAGGTTTTTGGTAGCCCAAAGCAAGGAGAAGTGGAGCAAAAAACTCCCAATATCCCAGAATCATCAAGGTTGGAAGAGATCTTCACCCTCACCCAGCACCACCACAATCCCCCCTAATCCATGTCCCCAAGGGCCACATCCAGACACCTCTGGGACACTCCCAGACACAGGGACTCCACCACCTCCCTGGGACACTTATTCCAAGGTCTGACCACTCCTACATGGAATTCTTTGGTTTAGAATCTGGTCTGAACCTCTCCAGCAAGTGCTTGTTCACCTTCAGATAAAATGTCATCCCTTCTCCCCGTAGGTGGAAAATATTTGGATTGCTGCAGTTAGAGAAGACAAAGGGACTTCTCCTCTCAGGCTTAGGTGGCATGGAGGACAGTCTGGTGGGAAGGAGTTTTATTTTCCTCTCTGGAGTGGAGTTTCCTCCAGAGGATTCAGAATTCCCCTCCTTTTCATCTGAGCAGGTGCTGGTGCTCCTCAACCCTCTGCGTTTGCCAAGTTCCTGATTTTTCACAGGATCTCATTCTTTAGGAAAAACAGAGGTTGTATCTTACCCTGAGTGGACTATTCACAGACATGAGATGGGGGATAAATTCCCTGCTTCCAGAGGGCTGGAATTACAGGGAATACCCACTAGCAGACACCTAACCCTCTGTGCCTTTGCCAAAGTTTTGCTGTGGGTAAAGGAAGGAAAACAAGACCCATGTGCTGGAATAAATCCTGGTGGCTCTGGCTCCTGTGGATGAGAGGGAATAAACTGCAGCTGGCACATCCCATGAGCCTCCTGAGGTGACACAGATGAAAACCAAGCAGCTGCTGTGGTTAAACCAGGTTTAACCACACCTGGAGGAGGTGTTTGGAGACACCTGACTTCCTAAAACCAGCTGCTGCAGGTAAGGCCACAAGGGAGGGAGGAGGATGTTGGGTTCTTGGGTTCCCTCCACGTGGAGCTCAGCACAAACCCAACCCCACAGCTCATCTCCTGGGAGGTGGAGCTGGGAAGGACCAGGCTCTGCTAATCCCAGCTCAAGCCAGAAGAGTCCTGCCAACCTATTCAGGATCCACAGTCACTCCACATCCTCATTAGGAACAGGGGGGTTTATTGTGGCCTTCCAGGTGTCCAGGTTTTTCGAGTGGCATTTTAGTCTCTTGGTATAATGGGTAATGAATGACAGTTCCAGAGCCCAGGAATGTGAGATCACTCTCAGCTGTATTCCTTTAACCTCTAAGTGAAGCCAGTCCTCAGGGATGGATGGGATTTCACTGAATTTCCCCATTTCATTTGTATCATGAAATCATTCTTTGGCCTCTGCTCTGTTCTTTTTGCCCTTTTTTAACCTGAAGCTGGACCCACTTGATATTGGTCTCCAGAGCATTCCCCACCAGCACAGTCCTTAATAAGCAATAATTAAGATCAGGAATTTAATTGGTTTTATTAATTACTTTACAGTAAATTTTCTTTTTGGTATTCCCCAGCCACAGCCTATTTTGATGTTTAGGATAATTTAGGAGTATTCAGCTTTAAGCAATCCAACACCTCTCATTTGGGTTGCCCTGCATTATCACCACAAAAATATGTCTGAAAGCATCAGGGCAAGGACAACTTAGACCAACTTAAAATATGAAGAGCAGGAACCAAATTTCCACCTAAACACTGGACTGAGTTCAATTTTGATGTAACACTGACAAGCCACAACCCCCCAGACATCAAATCCAAATTTTGCTCACACACTGGTTTTTATTCTGGTCAGTGTTTAGTTAATTTTTTTTTTGCAACTCACAATCACTGAGGAAAAGAGCTCCAAGATCAAAGAGTCCCCTGTGCCCCATCCCCACCTTGTCCCCGAGCCCAGAGCACTGAGGGCCACATCCAGGCCTTCCTTGGGCACCTCCAGGGCTGGGGACTCCAAACCTCCCTGGGCAGCCCCTGCCAAGGCCTCACCACCCTTTCCAGCAACAAATTCCTCCTCATGTCCCACCTGAGCCTCCCCTGGCCCAGCTGGAGGCCGTTCCCTCTCCTCCTGTCCCTTGTTCCCTGGGAGCAGAGCCCGACCCCCCCCCAGCTCCCCCCTCCTGTCAGGGAGTTGCAGAGCCAGAAGGTCCCCCCTGAGCCTCCTTAAATTAAACCTTCCCACACCTGGTCACCCTTCTGCTCCTCCTGGAAATCTGGGCCGCAGCCTCAGGCCTCAGAGAGCTGAGAATCTTCCACTGTTCCCAACCTAAATCTACCTGTGGCTGATATAATTCCATTTCTCCCAATATCAATATCATTCTTTGTTCTTTTTGTGGTGTTCCCTCTCCAGGTGCTCCAGGAGAGCACTAATATCCCATTTCACAGGCAAATCCTTTCAGGGGTGACAATGAAGAAATTCTTCCTCATGTCCAACCTGAATTTCCCCTGGCAGCACAAGTTGACACCCGCAGGATTCTGATCTGCTCCTGACCTTTCACCCCACGCCAACATCCCTATTTACCACATATCCTAAACAGGATTCCAAGGTGATTCATTCCACATGGCAAGAAACTGGGAGAGAGTGGAAAAACATAAGAATTGGTTTTGTTGTCCTACTTGCTGCCCAGGCCCTTTGATGTGGGATATCAACAGGCTCCATCTCAGACCCGGCTGTTTTCTGGGCACACACATTCTTTATCCACCCACTGCTCCCACAGCTGCCCATTTATCTGGCTGTGGTGCAATGGCTCCAGGAGGATCTGTGGCTACAGGTGTCCACATCAGGCTTGAAAAGGAGGTGTGAATTCTCCTCTGTGCTGGGGGACACTCATCTCTTGCAGCTTTTGCACAGAAAAATCAGCTGCTACTCAATGCTCCCTGGTGTGACGCCACGTGAGCCGATGGACAGAGACACTCAGTGACTGAGGGCCTAAAAAATCCAACTCCTAAATCTGCTTGGACACAGGTACCAGCAAAGAACAGAGCCAAAAGCCTCACTCATGTTTATCAGGGGCCATCATGTCTCAAAGCCAAGAACAACTGTTGGGTTCTTTTCAGTTTTGAAGGGCTCTCACACCAGGCTTGAGTTTGTTGGGGTGGCTCTGATCTAAGTCAGGATTGAACAACTGAGAGGCAAAGTGGGAGACACCCCCAGGGTGTTTAATGCTGCTGAAATTACTGACCAGTAAGAGCAGCACCACTGGTTTCAGTGGGAACAAGCTCAGGCTTGAAACAGCATTGTTAGTTTAGCTTTTCCTTAGGCAGGGAAATCAGAGAATCAGGGGATGTTTTGAGTCGGGAAGGACCTCAAAGATCACCTCGTTCCACCCCTGCCATGGGCAGGGACACCTTCCACCAGCCCAGGTTGCTCCAAGTTTATCCAGCCTGGCCTTGGACACTTCCAGGGATCCAGGGGCAGCCACAGCTTCTCTGGGCAACCTGTGCCAGGGCCTCCCCACCCTCCCAGGGAAGGATTTATTCTTAATCTTGAATCTAACCCTGCCCTCCTTCGGTTTAAGGCCCTTTCCTCCTGTCCCATCACTCCAAGATTTACCTGTGTAAAGTCTCTCTCCTTTCCACAGAGATGCTCTTGTTCATTCTCTGAAATCTCCCCAGTTTCAAAGAGATCTCCCAAAGGGCTTTAAAACTGGGCTTTCAGCATCCATGTGACCCAGGTACTTCTGCAAAACACAAGGAAATGCTCCTGTCAAACATAATTGGATTTCAGCGAAATAACAGGCTCAAGTTTATGAAAGTGCTGAACTACTGAGGATCAAAAGTGAGAGACAGAACACATTTCCAAACAAAACAGGGATATTTTTTATTTAGTCTTGTTCTTTTATCCCTCATTAGGAGCAGCTCTTTCCATGTCCAGTCTTGGACCAACACGAAGGGCTGTAGCAAGACTTCAACCCCTCTCCTGTGAACCTGGTTCCCAGCAGCTCTGTTTTGCTTGGAATATTGTGGCACAGTCCCCATCTCTGGAAGTGTCCAAGGCCAGGTTGGATGGGTCTTGGAGCAACCTGGGCTGGTGGAAGGTGTCCCTGCCCTTGGCAGGGGGTGGCGCTGGATGATCTTTAGGGTCCATTCCAATCCAAACCATTGTGGGATTCTGTGAAAACAAGTAAACAAATCCAGGCTCTTGCCCTGGGAACCCACACCTTGCAGTGTCACAACAAATGTGGCATTGCTGTGAGGATCCAAACCTGCCTCAAACTGCAGCCAGGCCCAGAAAGTCCTGACTTTTGGACTCTCAAACTCTCTCTCCTCCCTCATTCTCAGACTCACCAGCCCTTTTAGCCCAAACACCTTCACGCTTTAAGGCAAACCTGACCAAAGAACTGAAAATCCCTCCAGGAAAAAAAGCCACTTGACATCTTGAGGGAGGAGGGAGGAATTTATGGCCTCTTTGTTTGCCGGGAGGGTGGTTTTCTGTCGTTTTTCCCTCTGGATTGCAGGACATTTCCCAAGCTTTTTAAGGCACTTCTGCTGTCTGCTGATAGACATGGCCAGGGATCAGCACGGAAGGTCAAACTTCCAGGGATCCAGGGGCAGCCACAGCTTCTCTGGGTAACCTGGGCCAGAGCCTCCCCACCCTCCCAGCCAGGAATTCCTTCCCAATATCCCATCTCTCCCTGCCCTCTGGCAGTTTGAAGCCATTCCCTCTTGTCCTGTCCCTCCAGCCCTTGGAAATAGTCTCTCTCCATCTTCCCTGGAGCCCCTTCAGGCCCTGGAAGGCCACAATCAGGTCACCCCAAAGCTTCTCTTCTCCAGGCTGAACAATCCCTGTTTTCCCAGCCTTTCCTCCCAGCAGAGGTTGGCAGGGATGCCTTTCACTAGATCAGGTTGCTCCAAACATCATCCAGCTTGGACATGGAGCTCTTGCACATGGATGCAGCTCACACAGAGATAGAAATAAAGTCAGATTTATCTGTTTCAGTTCTAAAGCACTTTTGATTCATTTATAATTTCTCTTAAATGAGTGTAACTGGATTTTTCTCCCATTTAAAGCCATGTAAGTAGGAAACAAACCATGAAGACCATGGACATTGGAGATTTAATCAAAATGAGATAAGGAAGAGCAAATTCTTACATCTATATCAGAGCCTCCACTGCCATAAATCCAGGTTGCCCTGTTGCCTGGGGCAGGGAAGTGTCAGCATTCCCCAGGCAAGGATTTAATCCAGAAGTTCACAAGAGTGGTTTGATTTTCGGTGTATTTTAAGTGTGTGCAGAAGAGAAAAAATGCTTTTCACAATAAAAATAAAAAAGATAAAAGGCAAATAGTAACAATAACAACGGAATAAAAAGCAGGAATACCTTGCAGGTTTGTTAGGAAATCCTCCAGCCTCCTCTCCCACTCTTCTGGAAAGGGAAGCAAATGGCCTGTTTTACAAAAGGGATCATATTTCCTGCCCTGTCAGGAGGAGACGGATTGGGAGCAGATACAAATGAAAAGCCTCGTGCCAAAAATTGAACGCTCTTAAGGAAGAATAAGTGTCCTGGGCAGCTCCCAGGATTGCCAGAGGAAATGAGGAAAGGAATTAGTGAAGCCTTTAACAGGTTTTTTTTTTTGCTTTTTTTTTCCAATTGCCCCCTGGACTCTGGAGCAACACAAGGCTCAGCCTTATTTCAACCATGTTCTTTATTGTTCAGGGGTCACCAGGTACAACAGGTACTCACAATCCAGTCGGCTCCAAGTTATTTCCTGGGGAAACAGTTTTGTGGGATTTAATGAAGCCATGATCTAATACTTTGCAAGGACTCATTTTGCTGGAGATGGCCCAGATGGATTAAGGCTGAGGGGCAGCTTTGCTTCACAGCTGCTTGGAAGTCCAGGAAGACGTTGCTAAACCTGTCTGGGAAATGGCTTTTCCCATCTTGCAAAATTTCTGGGAGGGTTTCAGATATTTTCCTGCCCCAAATCAGAACGTTAAACAAAACTTGGTAATGTTTTGTTCTGAGTAAGGGCCAAAAGAAAAGAAAAAGAATTAAAAAAGGAGGATTGAAGGAAGAGGGACCCACTCATGTGTCAGAGTGGAGGAAGCTCTGCTCAGGTCAGAACTCACATTTTAGGTAGAATTTGGTCACCTTGTGCTTCAGTTTGTGTTTGTTTTCCCAGTGCTTTCTAAGAAATTCTGCTGCTGCTCTGCTTTGCCTCAAGTTTCAATTTTCTGTTCCCTTAAGGAAAGTCATACAGTGAAAAAAACACACAGGGTTAAATATCACAACCTGCATTATGAATGAGAACTGTCCTGGGTGGTGAAATCCTCTCCTGCCACAAATGAACACCCACAGAGGGGTTGTGGAGAAGGACTAGCCCGTGTTTATGAAGCATTTTGAAAAGAACATATAATATTTCATAATCCATACCCCAATCTTCCAAAGAAATGAGGGATTTTAGGGTATTTAGTGCCTCAGAAATTGCTCTGCAGCCCCAGTGTCCTGCAGTGCCACAGGTGCAGTGTTTAATTATGAGATTATCAGCGATTTCAACGCTCTTCCATCAGACAGGAACTTTTTAAAATTGTGTCTCCCAGCATTTTGTTCTCCCCTGTGCTTTATCCTCTGATAAAACCATCGGGGTGAGGGGGATTGGTGTGAATTAAACAGGAAATGATAACGAGACATGGTGCAGAGGCTCCAAGGCCCTGGTTGACTCAAAGCCAAACATTCCTGACTACTTAAGAACTTTATTATTTTTAAGTCATATTTTAAGACCTGTACGTGTTGCTATCAGTCAGTGACTTTAATTATGAGATTAAATCTCTTGTAAGGATGTCAGTGACTAAAACAGCCACGTTCACGGACTCATTACACATTTCTTTGGATTTAAAAGCAGCTTTACACCTGATTTCCCCACTTACTGTGCCTGCTTCCCATTGCCAGCAACCAGAGGAACCTGGGAATGAAATCTGAATTATCAGGCTTGGGAAATAAAGCTCAGAAGCTCTTGGCACTCACTGATGTCTCTTTGCTTCTCAGAGCAATCTCATTTGGGAGGGCAGGACATTAGTGCAGAATAACACACAATATTGCTGGTTTTCAAATAAACCCTGACCCACTGGGCCTGCTGGGGAAGTTCAGCAAAGCTGGGCTTTGGTTGTGGCTGCCCAGCAAAAAGAGAAGAAAATCAGAGCATTTGCAGCTGAGGTGCAGCTGGAAATGAGGTCTGAGAGGAGAAAATTCCAAGGAACAAACCTTGGTCAACCAAGAAAATAGGAATTTTAACACAAACTGGCATCAAATATAACAGGTTGTTCTGATTCTCATTTTTTCCTGCTCTAAGAGCTGGATTTCCCCTTCTGGATCCTCCAACAAGATTATCAGAGTTGGAAAAAGCACAGGATGTCACGCTGTAATAGCAATTCCATAAGTAGCACAGCCAAAAGCCTTTTTAAGTGGAATTCAGTGTCCCAAAATTTCAAAGAATCCATGTGCTCTGTCCCCTGAGTCACCTGGGCTGGTGGAAGGTGTCCCTGCCCCTGGCAGGGGGTTGGAACTGGATGGGCTTTAAGGTTCTTCCCATCCCAAACCATTCTGGGATTCTGTGAATCGACTTTGGTGACTGAAAGTGGCTTCCAGTTAATACATTTCCTGCCAGATTTTTTATATTTCCATGGAAAGAAGAGCATTTCTAAATCAACAGCCTACGAAAGTGTTCAGCTGGAGTCAGTATAACTGCAAACACACACAGGTCATGGTTTATTGGATACATAACCACTAAGAAAGTGGGATTTGCCTTGGTTTGGCACTGGTGACCAGAGTCATGTACATTTGTTATAAATAGGAACTTCCTTCATAGAATCACGGAATGGTTTGGGTTGGAAGGGACCTTAAAGATCATCTCCAACCCCCTGCCATGGGTAGGGACACCTTCCACCAGCCCAGGTTGTTCCAAGCCCCATCCAACCTGGCCTTGGACACTTCCAGGGATCCAGGGGCAGCCACAGCTTCTCTGGGCAACCTGGGCCAGGGCCTCAACAGCCTCACAGGGAAGAATTCTTCCTAAGATCTGATCTAAACCTGCTTTCTTTCAGTTTAATCCTGCCTTCATGTTGCCTCCTGCCTGGGGCTCTCAGCTGAGTTGGAACAGCCCTGGAATGACAGCAAAACTGGATGTGAAGCAGAGCAAACTCGTGTGTTCTCTGGGGGCTGCAGGAAGGGCTCTGCTGCTTCCCTGAGGGATGAGGGGCATCTCCCTGTCCCACATTTCTTCCATTTGCTCCACTCTCCCATCCCACTCTTATGGAGGACACAGGGAAGGAATAAGATTTTGTTTCTCTACATGTTTAACATTGTGATTTAATTTACAACTCCCTGACAGGAGGGGGGAGCTGGGGGGGGTCGGGCTCTGCTCCCAGGGAACAAGGGACAGGAGGAGAGGGAACGGCCTCCAGCTGGGCCAGGGGAGGCTCAGATTGGGACATGAGGAGGAATTTGTTGCTGGAAAGGGTGGGGAGGCCTTGGCAGGGGCTGCCCAGGGAGGTTTGGAGTCCCCAGCCCTGGAGGTGCCCAAGGAAGGCCTGGATGTGGCACTCAGTGCTCTGGGCTGGGGGACAAGGTGGGGATGGGGCACAGGGGGGATCCATGGGCTGGGAGGGCTTTTCCAACCCAAATGATCCTGTTGGATGCTCTGTGTGTGTTTTTCCTGTGCAGAAAACCTACTCCAAACCTCCCCAGGCCCTCACCCACTGCACCCCCTGCAAACTCTTCTCCTTTGTTGAGGAGAACACAAATCAAAGAGCTGAAGAGAGGGAGGAGGGGACAGGGGGACATCTAATGAACACTNATGTGGCACTCAGTGCTCTGGGCTGGGGACAAGGTGGGGATGGGGCACAGGGGGGATCCATGGGCTGGGAGGGCTTTTCCAACCCAAATGATCCTGTTGGATGCTCTGTGTGTGTTTTTCCTGTGCAGAAAACCTACTCCAAACCTCCCCAGGCCCTCACCCACTGCACCCCCTGCAAACTCTTCTCCTTTGTTGAGGAGAACACAAATCAAAGAGCTGAAGAGAGGGAGGAGGGGACAGGGGGACATCTAATGAACACTAAAACACACTTTATTTATGGGAAACCCCCCCAGGTCCCCTTTAGCATCCTGGAGAATTGAGAGGAATGTAGACTAAGCCCCAAAAGAGACACTTAAGTGCTTTCCTGCCCCTGGAGCATCAGAGAGAGGAAAAGAAGGGGAGAGCAGCAGCAGCCTCAGAGGAACGAGGCATAAAGTGCTGGTTTCCCTTGTGCTGATGGGCTGCAAGGAGGGAAGAAGAGAAAAGAAGGATCATCTGAGCCCTGGAAGAAAGGAGAAGCACCACAACCCCTGTTTTCTTGAGCATCACATGCAACATAAGCGTTTCCTTGAACCAAGTGTCTCTGTTTTTAAATCTTGGCCCTGTGAAGGTTTATCTGTGTATTTAAGCTGAGTACTGAGAGGAAGACTTGAGTTAAAACCACAGAATTTATGGCATAGGTGGAGAAAAGCTGGGACTTGGGATAGAAATGGTGGGAATTGCTTTTAAGTTCAGTTATGATCAACACAACCACAAAATTAAAGAAATTGTGACTTGAAGTAGGAACAGAACAACAGAGCACAGGGGGTGTTTGCCTCAACACTTCACACTCCTGACAATATTTCACAAAGACAGTGGAGGAAAGTTAAGCTTTCACACAGGCCAAAGTGAAGATTTTAAGCCTGAAAATGTGCATTCATTGACCAACTTCACCTTCATGAGTGGAGCCAGGGATGTTTGGTTTGCACAGGATCTTCTGCCATGTCCTGAGGGAAAGGAGGAGAGGAAATGGCCTCAAACTGCACCAGGGCAGGTTCAGATCAGAGATTAGAAACAATTTCTCCCTGCAGGAGTGGTCAGGCCTTGGAATAAGTGTCCCAGGGAGGTGGTGGAGTCCCTGTGTCTGGGAGTGTCCCAGAGGTGTCTGGATGTGGTCCCTGGGGTCATGGATTAGGGGGGATTGTGGTGGTGCTGAGTGAGGGTGGCACTGGATGATCCTGAAGGTCTCTCCCAACCCCAATGATTCTGGGATGTCCTGTTTGTAGAAATGGATGCAAACACTCCCACAAAAATGCAGTAGCTCTCCTTGCCCAGCATGTGAAAAGGGAAGAGCAGCCAGGGAGTCACAACACAGATTCCCATTGTTTGTCCAATTCTCTTCCCATGGAAGGAAAGGGCTTGAAAGAAAAGAGCAACAAAAAGAAGTATCAAGAAAATGAAAAGTCCTCAAAATATTCTGCTGTTGAAAAACCTCCTACTCTGATAACAAACAATCATTAGCAAACTTCAGGTAATTTTAGTTTGGTGAAATCACATCTGATTTGGTTGCCCAGAGAAGCTGTGGCTGCCCCTGGATCCCTGGAAGTGTCCAAGGCCAGGCTGGATGGAGCTTGGAGCAACCTGGGCTGGTGGAAGGTGTCCCTGCCCATGGCAGGGGTGGCACTGGATGAGCTTTAAGGTCTCTCCCAACCCAAACTATTCTGGGATCCCAAAGCGAAGGAGTGGGTTGGGAGTGACTTTCTCTTCAAAGCAAGAGCTAATTAGGTAGAAGTTCACTTCGTACACTCCCTAAAGCTGTTCCAGACCCTTCCCCAGGCTCTGCCCCAAAACTTCTCCTCACTCTCTCCCTGGGCAGCAGGACAGTGTTTTTCCAGCTGCTCTTCTTGTTTTCTGGGAGAGTTTTGGGGGGTGTTTCTCTGACTTGTACCCCAAAACCTCCCCGACACACAGCACCTCCCAGCAGTGCCTGTCTCAGTCACGGGTCTGCCTTGGCCTGTCGAGGCCAGGAGAAAGGTTTTCCCTCTTAGATTCCCTCTTGGATGCCCATCAGCTCCCAGCACAGCACCAAGGAGTGGTGCCAGCCCCATGCCAGGGGGAGCAGGATGTGTCCTTCCCCCTCACCAGACACTCCAACCCCCTTTAAGTGGCTGCTTTGCTCTTTAATTGGCATCATTACCTCATATAATGTTTTCTAATTATATTATTGATTTTTTCCCCCCATCACCTCTGTTATTTTTAATGGATTCCCCTCCCAATTCACCCACTGGAGAGGAGAGTGGATGGGTCTCCAGGGAAACTCTTCCAGCTCCATGTGTTGCACACAGTTTACAGGTGTTTCATCCTGCCTTGGCTTCCTAATTAGCCAGGAAAAACATTGTTTGGGGGATGGCAGAGAGAGCATTTTGTTCCCAATAACATGGTCAGGCACAATAATTCCTGCTCCATAACAGCAGGCAGATCTGTTCCCAGACTCCTTTCTTTTTCCTGCTTCACAGCTCGGAGGAGCTGCCTGTGGAGACAGTCAGGACACAGAGCAAATATTTGGGTCATTTAAAAGATCTCTTTGATTCTTAGAAACACCCAAGAGCTTTCAAACAGCCAACGTGTCTGTGGGTGCAACCAGCAGATGTTCTGACTGTTCTCTGAGCTGTCAGGGGACAATTCCATAACTTCCAAAGCCCTGCCAGAGCCCTGGGCTGTGTCTAAGCCCCCATCCCTGGGTGAGCATGGATTTGGGGAGGGGAAGGAGGAGGGAACCTGGGACAGTGGCTGCAACAAGATGTTCTTTAAGGTCCCTTCCAACCCAAACATATCCTGTGCTTCTCTGAATCTTCTCACATTCCCACAAGCTCCCTTTCCCCACAAGGTAATTCCCTTTCCCTTGCACGTGTCCCAGTGGTCCAAGTCAGGGGCTGAGCAGCTCCTGTGGAAACACCTTCAGCAGATAAGGGTTAGAAACAGCTTTTCTAACCAGGGTTAGGAAAACCACAACCCTCCAGAGCTGGGAAGTGCTGGATCCACCTTCTAAATCACATTTTAGGAGAGAAAAATGATCCACCGAGACAAAGTCTGCTTGACCTGGCACAAGTGGAGTGGGAAGAGATAATTAGGTGAGAAATAAGGCAAGACTGAAGTCTCATAAATTATCCAGCTTTTAGGAATATGCAGTTTCAGGCCCCCTGAGCTCCATGGTACATACATATATATATTTATTTATGTAAATGTTCCTCCCAGCTCACAAACTCCACAGAGGTACAGACAAGTGAAGGAAGTGGAAGGAGGCATATAAATAAAAAAACATGATTATTTCCATGAATGAAAAGAACCAGGATACATCTGCTGTGTTGGAGCAGGTTTATCAATGCATTGAGCCAATCCCAAGGATTAACAAAGCTCAGAGAAATGCAAGGAGGTGAATTCCAAACCGTGGGAAGCCACTGAGGGGCAACGCAGGTGTCAGACCTGCAGGAGCTGGGAATTCCTTCCCAACCCAAACCATTCCCTGTTTCCGTGATTTTTCACGGAAACCCTGAAAAACAGCCTTAGGGTGAACCCTTAATAATTATTTTCTAGGTGTTTGACCTGTGCAACGAGCAAATAGAGAATGATGTGCAGCCAGAGGGACTTAAGCCCAGCTCTGTTTTCTTTTGTGTCTCATGTGCTGAGCCAGGATGGAGGCTCAGCATCATCAGGGGTGTTCTGGACTCTGTAAAACACAGAAATGACAAATTTCTGCCTGGAAAATGAGAGCAATGCTGATTTGTCCAGCAATTTTGGCACAAGCTGCCAGAAATGCAGGATCTGGGGAGGTCTGGGTAACATCCTGTGGGGTTTGGTCATCTACAAAGGGTAAAATTTCCCTGGATATTTCAGAGAGCAAACTGGAATCTTCTTTAAGATGTGCAAGCCTTTCACACTGGGTTGCTGAGAAACTGTTTATATTCTCGCTAAAAACAGGTTTTTAATGGGTTTTAAGTCATAGCCATTCAATGAAATTTGGCAATTATCAGTTTATCAGCCAATGTACTTTGTTCTCTCAGGGATTAAATCTAATGAACATCTGGGATTACACCACGGCAAGAGAGAAACTCGTCACTTGAGTGACAAAACCATAGGCAAATTAAGGTAAAAATCCAAATAAATCACCATTTTAGTCCCTGTTTTTCCGGCCCAGCCTTCAAGGGCTCCAATTCCTGGCATTTCAGGTTGTTAAATGTGGGACTGAGGGAGCTGGGGGTGTTTAGTCTGGAGAAAAGGAGGTTCAGGGAAGAGTTTATTACTCTACAACCCCCTGGCAGGAGGTTGTAGCCGGGTGGGGGTCAGGCTCTTCTCCTGAGTAAGAAATGATAGAACAAGATAAAAAAGCCTCAAGTTGTCCCAGGGGAGGTTCAGTTTGGACACCAAGGAAAATTTCTTCTCCCAAAGAGCTGCCAATCCTTGGAACAGGCTGCCCAAGGCAGTGCCTGAGTCCCCATCCCTGGGGGTGTTTCAGAGGCACACGGATGTGGCACATGGTGACCAGGGTTAGTGGTGGCCTTGGCAGTGCTGGGATGGATTCAGTGACCTTAGAGGGCTTTTCCATTTTAAGGAATTCTGTGATTCCACCAGAAATGCTCCAAATACCCCTCCAGACATGGCTTTATGGCACCTACAAGCCAACTTACCAAGTAAGATGAGGGCAGGGCACAAAGCAGGTCAGATGCAGGGGGTGGGGGCTGGAGGTGACCTGCAGGGCCCACAAACCACTGGCCCCCACTTCCCAACCCCATGGGAGCCCCTGCACCACCCTGGGGATTCTGGCACAGGAGAGAAGCTGCTCAGGGGAGTGGAGTCTTGGGATGGGCTGGAACAGCCTCAGTCAGAGAGAAAAACGGGGGCATTGCTTGTAATTCTTACCTGGCCTCGGATTGACCAAAACCATCCCTGAAAACATCACCTCCAGGACAGATTGTGGTTGTTTAGAGGCTCTTTGGTGTAAGGGGTGTTCCCTTAAATTGTTTTTACCACAGGAATCAAATTTAACTGCTGATGTCAGGGGCAGAATGGCAGATTCCATGTTCATTAGGGACTTGAGTCACAAGGGGCAGAAAAGACCCCTTGGCTTTCTAAAGCCCTTCTCAGAGATGAGTCTGGGGGTGCCTAAACCTGATCTTAGCCCCAGATTTAATCAGCAGTTTATGTCTAAAGGATTATACAGGTACAATTGAACCTTTACACAGCTTTGTCCTGCACGACTAAGGATGGCAACCCAAATATCTTTACAAAAAATTAAATCATTTATTTTCATAAAAAGAAATAATTTATTATTATTATTATTATCAGAGCCATTGACTACACAGTAGTAGCTACAACTACCAGTAGAATATATTTTGAAGCAATTATATTAAAGCCAAAGGATATGTTAGAAAACCCTTCTGGGGAAAAAGGGGAGTGTGTTTTTACAGGACACAGTGCTGGCCTGTCAGTCAGATATCCCCAGCCCGCTGGGTCAGCTCAGCAGTTCTGCCTAAATTATCGGTACTTTCACTTTCTGGTTCCTTTATCAGGTACTTTATCAGCTCTGCCACATCTTCACCTCGTTATCAGGCTGTTTAACTCCTGGATTGATAAATGGGGCTGGTTTCAGCCCCACTCACCACCCACAGCTTTGCAAACAGGGTGTTGTTGTTCCAAGTGTTTTATCCCTGCTCCAGGCAGAGCATCCCAACCCCCCGAGTTTACCACAGGACTCTCCAAACCGGCAGGGATTTGGCAGCACTTGGATGCTGGATTCACCCGAGCTTTTTCGAAGCAAGGAACTCTTGGTTTCAAAGGGGAGGACTTTGGGGTTTGCCAACAACTGGATCCCACTTTTCCTCTCCCCTTGTCCTGCACCAAGAAAAATTATGGCTGTCCCATCCCTGGAAGTGTCCAAGGAACTGTCCAAACAAGTGTCCAGGGAACTCCACCTCCAGCTCTCATGCCTGAGGGTTCTCTGCCTAATTAACCACATGGAAGTTTGGGGGTTTTGGGCTTCCCCTTGAGGAAAATTTGGCTTTAAGTCCGAATTTTATGGTCACTCCCAGTGGGTTTTACTCAGAGCTGTTCAGGTGTGACTGTTCTAAAATAAATGGAGCTTTTGAACAGGAAAAAACCAGAAAACAATAGGTTTTACTTTTTATTGTGGAGAGACAGGAAAGGTTTTCCTGATCTCCTCCTTGGATGGGGGAGTGGTGAATTTTTATTTATATGTGAATAGGTGTGGAAATATTTAGAGGGAACCCGTGGTTGACAGTGGGATAAGTAAGGAGTGGAAAATAGGATCTTAAACCAAGGGATACCAGGCAAATGCTGAAGCATCTGTGATGTTGCTTGGAGAAGCTGTGGCTGCCCCTGGATCCCTGGAAGTGTCCAAGGCCAGGTTGGACGGGGCTTGGAGCAACCTGGGCTGGTGGAAGGTGTCCCTGCCCATGGCAGGGGTGGCACTGGATGATCTTTAAGGTCCTTTCCAACCCAAACCATTCTGTAATTCCACAATTTGTTAATTCACATCCCTCACATGTGGCTACCCATTAACTCAGGTCCTCTCTCCCTGTCGTGTCTGAAGTCCCTGTGCACTCACTTTGCTCTTTTCTGGAAAAAACCAAATGATTTATTCTTTGTGGAGGCAACATTTCCCTTCTCACTTTTGGAGGGTTTGCTGGCTGGTTCTTGTTTTCCTCTCTTCAGAGAGACCCTACAGCCTGACCTGACTGTAACCCTCGTTTCCTGCCTCAGATAAAACACTGTTAAATGGCTTACAAAGAAAACAAACCACAGCACCTCCCCCCACCAAAAAAACCCCAACAAAGCAAGCAGCTGATGTTTTTCACTTGGGTAAAGAGAGTAAACACCTCGTGTTGGAAGCCTGGGACTAGTTTTGAAGACAAATGTTATGTCACGTGTTTCATGCACAGTTTTTATTTTTTAGGGAGAAAACAGATCTTGTTTCTGAACCACCTGGGATGAGATAAACAGGGAGAGGAGACATTTTAAGGGGATGGAACTAAACATCTCCTCTGGAGATTATAGGATGGTTTGGGTTTGGAGGAAACTTAAAGATCACCCAATTCCACCCCCTGCCATGGGCAGGGACACCTTCCCCCATCCCAGGTTGCTCCAAGCCCCGTCCAACCCGACCTTGGACACTTCCAGGGATCCAGGGGCAGCCACAGCTTCTCCAAGCAACATCACAGATACTTCAGCATTTGCCTGGTATCTCTTGGTTTAAGATCCTATTTTCCACTCCTTACTTATCCCGCAGGTTCCCTCTAAATATTTCCACACCTATTCACATATAAATAAAAATTCACACCCCCCCATCCAAGGAGGAAATCAGGAAAAGCTTTCCTGTCTCTCCACAATAAAAAGTAAAACCTATTGTTTTCTGGTTTTTTCCTGTTCAAAAGCTCCATTTATTTTAGAACAGTCACACCTGAACAGCTCTGAGTAAAACCCACTGGGAGTGACCATAAAATTCGGACTTAAAGCCAAATTTTCCTCAAGGGGAAGCACAAAACCCCCAAACTTCCATGTGGTTAATTAGGCAGAGAACCCTCAGGCATGAGAGCTGGAGGTGGAGTTCCCTGCCAGTGTTTTGGTGCAGGAGCCCACGTTCAGTGTCCTTGTGGCTGATGGGAATTTTCCTCCTCTCCTTCCTTGTTTTTGGGTGCTGGTGGAGCTGTTGCAGGTGTGGTGGGAGGTTGTTGCTGTTCCTCATCCTTGAGCAAAACCTTCAAAGCCAGGTTGGACAGGGCTTGGAGCAACCTGGACTGGCAGAAGATGTCCCTGCCCATGGCAGGGGGTTGGAATGAAATGATCTTTAAGGTCCCTTCCAACCCAAACCATTCTATAATTCCATTTTTATGTGCTGGACACAAATTTTGACATTTAATGTTTTTCATTTGACTCAGATTAAGAAAAGATTCAGAATGCAGTGGTTTCCATGATTTTAGGTCCAGTAGGTCTCATCCCATCCCATTTTTTGTGTGTTTTATTGGGCTTGGAAGAGGAAAATGGAGCCTTTGCTTCTCCACCTTCCTGTTTCTTCCCAACTTCTCAGAGCAGGGTGGAGCACAGGTATCTCCCCACACCTGGTGGCCTCTGTAGATGAGGGAAAAGGAGGAAATTGCCCTGAACATCCTGCAAAAAAATGCTCTGTCAATACCCAGAGTAATTTCTACGGCATTTCTAGTTATTGGCTCCCATAGAAACCAACTTCAGACTGAAAAAATGAAGCTTAAGAAATATTTGGGACTTTTTTTTAAAAAAGGTCACGTTGTTATTTGTTACACCTTCAAATCTAAAATTGCAAGTCATCTTTGTGCCAGACACAGGTAGAGTGGGGGGACTGATTTAAGCCTGTTAAATTTTAGGACTTTTTTATTTAATGTAAATGATTAAAAATAAAAGAAATAACCAGTCCAATTCCATATGTGACAAGGGACTGGTGAGATTTTTTTCTATTTGATCTTTAATAATTTTTTTTTTTCCTGTCAGAAACAAGAGGGCTTCAGAAAAGATTTTGGTCTCAGAAAAGGTTTTATTTAATTTAGTAAAAGCTGTCACCCTAGGCCTGAACTTTTGACCAAAACCAGTGGCCAAAACAGAGCAGAATGAATCAATTTTTGATAAAGGCACCTGAGGTGACGTGGTCCTGGTTTCTGCAGAGCAGGAGGGAGCCAGAGCAGGGCATGTTTAGACCTTCCATGTTTTCACACTGACATCTGAATTCCCATTTCATCTCCTGCCCTAATTCCAAACTTAGAGAAATCTATCAAGGATTAAATAAAGATAAAAGATCTCTGCATAAGATTAAACATCTCCAGCTGGTGGTAAAAGAGGGGCAGGGTGTTAAAAAGCTGCTACTTTTCCTGGCTGTTTGGGTCAGGCCTAAAAAGGGACTGTCCACAAGGGCATGAAGTGACAGGACAAGGGGGAATGGACTTAAGCTGAGGAAGGGCAGGGTTAGATGGGATATTGGGAGGGAATTCCTGGCTGGGAGGGTGGGGAGGCCCTGGCCCAGGTTGCCCAGAGAAGCTGTGGCTGCCCCTGGATCCCTGGAAGTGTCCAAGGCCGGGTTGGATGGGGCTTGGAGCAACCTGGGCTGGTGGAAGGTGTCCCTGCCCATGGCAGGGGGTGGCACTGGGTGATCTTCAAGGTTCCTTCCAGCCCAAACCATCCTGGGATTCTGTGAAAAGAAAATCTAACAGAAAACATCACCATAAAATGTGTCAGACTATTTTCTGTCTGAGATGCTGCTCCAGAGTCAACTGAGAGCTCAATAATTTCCAGGGGAGTGTGAAGAAGCAGCAGCTTGATGGGTAATGAGGGAGCAGAACTGAAGGCAAGAGCTAAATGTGTGGTTTGAGTGAGTTCAGTGTTAATTTAGGATATTGTGGTCATTTCAGACAGAGAGAGAGAGAGAAAGAAAAGGGTGGGAAGTGCAGAGATGGTTCCACTAAAAGCTAATTTCTATATTAGCATTGGAGAATGGCCTCGATTCAGCCACTCCTCTCACATATTGGAAGGAAAAGCAAATTTATTTTCCATTTTGAAGGGAGTGCTGATTTCTTGAAGCAAGTCTCAAATGTCCCTGGTAAAAGCATCTTCAATCTCCAAAGAAATGTGGCTGAATGGATGAGTTCATCTGCTTTTCTCAGCCTGTGCGTGGCCAGGTACAAATTCAAGAGGTTCCTGATCAGATCTAAAAGATTCACTGAGGCCCTTCCCAAATTGCTCTCTCAGGGTGGGTCTGCAGTGAAGTTCATGTGTCATCTTCCACGGAACACAGGCTGGGAACAGGTAAAACTGTCAGGTTTTGCCAGTAAGAGAACAAGTTATAGAGAAATAAAAGAAATACGGTGTGATTTTGAACTTGCCGTCATAAAATCTCCCAAGGCTGAGACATGGGAAAGGCCCCATCCTGTTATCAAAGATGTTTTCTGATTCAGATTTGGCTGCCAACTACAGGAGCACACAGATGTTCTGCCCTAATTATTTGAGAGTTTGGCCTTTTGAAAAGCTCTGTTTTCATCCAAAGGAGACACTTTTGAAAGCTGACATTCCCAAGAATCTTGTTGTTTAAACTTAGCACTCCAAAATCATGGCCAATAGGCATCATTTTTTTAAGCATGTAGCTCATGGAAGGAGAATTCCCCAGAGCAGAAACCCGTTTCAAAGCTCCAGAGCTGCTTTTCCCCACGTGCTGCTGGACATGGAGATAAATGGAACCCGTTGGACCTGCAGATCCATCTCTGTGCTGTGGGAGACAAGGGAAAATGAGTGTTTTGCACTCTTGACCCCAGAGCCAGGCTGGGCAGTGGTAAAGGCAGCTCAGCCCCAGCTTCCTTTATGGCCCAACACTGATAACCCCTTAAATTATCTCTGCCTGAAAGCTGGAAGTTGTGGGGAGCAGGGAATGAGGAATGGGAGGGTTTCCTTGCAAAGGGAGCTGGGGTCACATCAGGGGCCATCAGGGCTGAGCTTTGACAAACAGGGTCCAGGAGGTTTTACTGGGGAAACTGGAGGGGGTTACTGCCCACAGGTACCTGTGCCAGGCCCCACAGGGATCCTCACCCTGGCTTTGGGTTGCTGCAGCACAGGGGGTGGTGGGAGCTGGTGACTCAGAGCCCTCAGACTGTGAGGAAAGGGCCCAGAGTCGGGTGGTTTTGGGTAGAAAAGACTTCACAGAATCACAGACGACGCTGAGTTGGAAGGGACCCACAAGGATCATCCAGTCCAGCTCCTGGCCCTTCACAGGCCCATCCCCAAGAGTCACACCTTGTACCTGAGAGGATCAGCCAAATGTCCTCCAGCTCTGGCAGCCTTGGTGCTCGAGGGGGGTGGTTTCTGCCCATCAGCACCAACAGGGGATAAAACTGTTCTCTTCAGCCTTGGAGAGCAGAAATCAGGGAAAAAACAGGGAATAGCAAAAACTGTGAAAGGTCTAGAGGGGAAGCATCATGAGGAGCAGCTGGAGCAGAGGAGCCCAAGGGCAGAGCTCAGCGGGGACTGCAGCTCCTCCCAAGGGGCAGCTCCGACCTCTGCTCCCTGTGACAGGGACAGGAGCCAGGGAAGGGCTGGAGCTGTGTCAGGGCAGGGGCACTTGGAGCTCCGCACAAGGGTCTTCCCCCAGAGGGAGGGTGGCACTGCCCAGGCTCCCCAGGGCAGTGGGCACGGCCCCAAGGCTGCCAAAGCTCCAGGAGCGTTTGGACAACGCTCTGAGGGACAGGGGGGAGTGTTGGGGTGTCCTGGGCAGGGCCAGGGCTTGCACTGGGTGATCCTTGGGGGTCCCTCCAGCTCAGGATATTCCGTGATTCTGTGGAATTGAACAGGGGGAAGCAGCAGGTGCAGAACTGAAGGATCAGGCTCAGCTTTCCCAAACACCAATGCACCACCAATGTTTATCTGAGCAGGTTGAACCCATCTTCTCTGGAGGCTTTTAAAAACAGCCTGGAGAAGTATCTGCCAAGAACAACAGTTTTTCAAGGCAGGTGATGCTCCTACTCCTCTCTAGCCCTATTTTTCTACCTTTTAAGGACTTTGCTGAACCCCTTCTTTCAAAAACTTGACCCTGGGGGTCAATTTTATGGGTTGGATCTCCACTAAGCAGAGCAGGAGTGCAACATCCAACAGGCACAGTGTGTACACTGCTGTTGTAGGTCTAAACAGCTCAGGTGTGCTTTTACCATCCATCTCTCCACCCATGAAAGCTACTCCCAACAAATCTTTGAGGCAAAGGGAGAATCCAGAGTGTAATTCTGAGTATTTCACTCCCAGAGAGAGATGAAGACATTAACAACCAAGTGAGAAAATCAGCAGAAAACCAGCCATTATTTAACAAAAGTTAACTAACATTTTTCTTCATTTCTACACGTTGTTTTATTCCCTCTCATCTTTTTTTAATCCCTTCAGGATTCTTTTCCTCTTCACTGAACTTCTCACCGGCGGCCAAAATCAGGTATTCCCTTGTGCGCGCCTAAAAAACACCACAAAACTCCTCTGGCTGTGCAGGCAGGAAGAAGCTGGTCCAAATAGCTGCTGCAGACCACAACAGAGAGAGGAAAATTATTTTAAAGCTTAAAAAACCCCAAAAACTAAATGAAAAAACCCGACAAAACCAACCCCAAAACTGCAACACGCCGTTAATCGGCGCCGCGGAAATGCCGACGGACGGCGTTGTCCTTGCGGTGGAGGGCAGGCAAGCGGTGCAGCGTGTCAGGAGATGTCTGTGTCCCTCTTTTCTTTGTAAATAAATTGTTTAGAGCGCTCGGATTTCCAGCTAAATGGTTATGAAGTTTATCAGTGTTGGTCGCAAAGAGGAACTTGCAATTATCACTCAATTACAGCCCTTCGGAATCAGACAGCGAGGCACCGTTGGCACAGCCCCAGGAAAACACTGAGGACACGGATACTCCTGGAGATGCTGCTCCTAACAGGGAACAAGGAATTCATTTTAATGCCTTGTACACTGAGCAGGTTGATGTTGTCAGATCAATTTGCCCCTTTGATTTTGCAGAGTCCCTGTGAATGAAGCTCCGAGTCATTCCGGCTGTTCCATTATTTACAGCGGCAGAAGGGTTTGCAGCTGATCTTTTAGGGAGGATTTAAAAGGTGTTCTCCAGAGGAGGGAGGGAATGGAGCTGAAAGGCAGGAACTCAACCCACCATCAGCCAGGGCAGCTCCACTGAGATTTTCCTGGTTCTGAAAATCGTGGGGTTTTATGCTGGAAAAATATGTATTTTCCACGCAATGAGGATCTCTCCCACCAGCACAGACTGGTGGGAGGGGAATTGAGGGTCAACCCACCACAGGGGTCTGAGGGAAGACACAGCAGTGAAAGTAAAGTGGGAGAAATGAGGTGATTCATGAATTGAGCAACCTGGTCCAGTGGAAGGTGTCCTTGCCCGTGGTGGTGGGTTTGGAACCTCTTCCAACCCAAACCATTCCAGGATTCTGTGACTCTGTGAGATGGAAGTGCAGCTCTAGGAGTCACACAGACTCTCCTCTGTTGGGGAGGCCCAGAGGAAGCTTCACCTCAGACCATATAATCACGTTGTCATTTAAAGCATGACAATTTTAACTCTTGCCATAGTCTGTCACTACCAACCAAGCAGAAAGGTGGGACCTGCTGCCCTAGAAATACTCCCCAGAGGGAAGATGAAACAGGCTTGCCACCAGTTTCCTCCTAAACTTGAAGAGGAAGAAATCTTCCGTGTGAAGATCAGACCATGAAGCAGAAGTGGGAAACTTTCCACACAGGACCTGAATCCGAATTTGCTCATCTCAAACCAACACATTCCGTTTCTCGGAAGGACCCCAGACGGTCACAGAAACATGTCACACTTTAAATATGTAAGGCCTAAATTTAAATGAACAGAGAGAAGCTGGTTAGTCTGTTCTAAAGCCAGGCTTTAGAGATTTGGACTGCTGAGCAGCAAAATTAGAAGGTGACACAACTGGAACAAGAAAATATTTGGAAGTGTTATTGCTCAGGGATAAACAAGCTAAAAGGCTTGGGAAAGTGCTTCCCAGACTCTCACCTGATACCTCTAAGCTTCCTGCTTTGTGTAAAAACAGATTCCAACCACACCAAGAGAGAACTCTGTTCAAAATAAGGTGTGTTTAGCAAACTTTCCTGCCTTGAGCAGTGTCACCATGCTTGGGATAAATTCCAGCAGTGACACTCTCAGCTCCTCCCTAATGCTCTCCCTTGAGGCTGGTGAAGCCCATGGTCCACTGACAACCTGGGCTAGTGGCAGGTGTCCCTGGAATGAGATGGTCTTTAAGGCCCCTTCCAACCCAAACCATCCCATGATCCCATGAATTTGGAGTTCTTTGTGCACAACAGCTGGCAGGAAGCAAATCGCAGGAATTGGCCGAATAATTGGATGAATCACCTAAAACTGTCACGGGATACATTGGACAGGGCTCCTTCCTGATGTTACAGGTGATGAATTTGGTGTTTAGGAAAAAAATCCTTCTAAATCCCCCAAAAGCCTCTCACCATCCAGCTGGACCTTCTGCCCAGTCCTCACCCAGGACCCTGAACGTGGTTCATCCCATGGCACCTCTGTGGTGTCCCAGGGGGAATAATTCTGCTGGTTTTCATGTTCCAAGAGCAGGAACAGAGCCATGGCAGGCAGAACTGAGTTTTTCCCCCCTTTGCCTGTCTCACAAAAGCCAGTTCCTCATGGCAGTGTTTTCTGAGAACCACACTCTGCTCTCTGAGGTTATTTACAGCTACTTCTGCTCCGGGGCACAGATGCTTGTCATGCAAGATAAACAAATGGTGTCACAGAAATACCCAGCTCCCTGCTCAGGATTTCTTTCCCAACAGGAAGGAGTCCTCATCACTCTGCAGTTATCACATCTCCACGTGCCCCTGGGCAACGACACAGGAAGAATGTGGTTTGCTCACTGCGGTTCTGATGATCTGCACCTCTGGTTCAGAGGCTCCAGAGCGAAGAGCTGAGCAAAAAATATATATTTATGACAGCCTGAGTTTCTCAGATTTCATCTCCTGGCTCGGTCTTTTGGTCAGCTCTATAAAACTGAGGTGGGGAAGAAAGTCTATTTTCCAGCAGACTCATTTCTCCTCTGCCAGCTGTGCTGGCTTCACTTTCTGGCTGCTGCCTCTC
>VYXB01005625.1:0-94622 GCA_013397135.1 Pachyramphus minor
GTGCTCCAGCAGGGAGCCAGGTCAGGCAGCTGAGCAGACTGAAAAGTAGTCCCCTTTAGGCCTTTCTCTCTGTGCAGGTGCAAGACAGCCATTATCAGCTCCAGGATGGCATTGGGGAATGGGAAGGGTTGGTCCTGCAGTAAGACTCCCCAAGTCAGGAGCTGGTCCTACCATATGCACAGCCTTAGCCTCAGGGACATCTTTCATCCTGTGGTCCAGGACTGGGCACGAAGCCACTCTTCAGTAGCTTCTCTGGCACAGAGGTGGGAGCTCCCAGTCAGGACTCACACAACTGGCTTGGCTGGTGGTGCTGCTCACTGCTCTCAGCACCCCAGTTCCCATCACGGCTGTGAGACACAAGATGCTCATGTGGGGCTTCAGTTGCTGGTTTAACTGGCCACAGCTTCACTGGAGTTCAAGTTCTATTCTGTGGTAATAACAAAAACGTGCAGTGCCAGTGGTTTCTCATGCACTGCATTAATTGAGTGACTTGTTAGAGAGCTGGTTAGTGGATTCGAAGGAGCCTGTTGAAATAGTTTATCCAGTTTACAGCTTAGCTGCTGAAAGAAAGGCAGGGCTGAGCAGCAAAAATTCAGTAGGAGTTTGACATATTTTCCCTTTGAGTTTCTGACTGTTACTGCAGTCAGGAACCCAAAGTCTGAACTTTGGGTTCCTGACTTTCTGACAACAAGCTCAGCACATAAACACAGGGCTTCCTCCAGAAGGTTTTGTTTAGAGACGTGCTAATAATAAATAAGGAGGTATCTTGGTTATGAATATTTTCAAAGGTTGGCCTGGACAACTTGAAAACCTTTTGTCTCTCGTAAAAGCAAGATTTGGGTTGCAGCAGGGAGGGAAGCAGAGTTCAAAGTATGAGGTCCTGTTTGAGTTTCAGAGTTTATTCTTATCCCCACACTGGACAAATCACAGCAGCAAGCCCTCCAGATTCAGTGGGTGGGCAAGGGCTCAGGGCTGGTGTCAGGTACAACAGCAAGACCCGGTAGCCCTAGGGTTCATCCTTTCCCCAGAGCGTGGATGCAACAGTGATGCCCAGGGAAGGTGATGAGGGGAGGCAGGTGCCCATGGGAGGGACACCCCAGTTCCTGTTCTGCTCCAGCTACTGAACTCCCCATTGCACAGCAAACCTGGCCGTGAAAGCTCCTGGGGCCCATCACGGTGAAACATTGATAGAAATCTGCAGGCAGCAATGCTGTGTGTGGTATGAAACCTGCTGCAGGGGAGGTATGTGGAGAGAGGGAGGGAAAGAAATGTTTGGGATTATTTCTGTTTTGTACCCAAGGGTGCCATTTGTTCATATAAGTATCCATAGCAGAATAAAATACTTTTTATTGAAACATTTTTCTTTGCTTTCTGGCAGCCACTCTGCTCCAATTATCTCTTCCATCGTATCCCTTGAAACCAGGCTCCAAGGTAAACAAGTAAAAACCTGACAGTTGGAATGCAAAGCCTCAGATGAGGCTGAAAGCTTTTACAAGATCACATTCTGCGCATTTATATTGTCTGGGGTATCAGCAGTGGAAAAAACCCCAGAGATTTCCTAATCTCACCAGAGACGACACCTTGCTGCCCCACCTTTGAGAAACCTCCAGTCCACAGTAAAGACTTGATCCATCTCAATTAACAAAGAGCCCAAATAGGCACACTCTCAGCTTGCTCCTGATCTGGATTTCCCACGTTCCTGAGTTTTGGGGTGTAACTCACTGAGAAATTATTTTGCATTAGAGTGACTTACAATGAAAATGCATCACAAAGCCATGTTGATTTAGCACGAAATTTTACTTCAAAAGAGAAGATTTCCATTGTGTAGATGTGTCTGTCTTCAACATAATTTCATAATAAAACATGTCTTTATTAATTTTTGAAGTGGGATTCTTGATTTGTTTTTCACAGTAGTGTTCAATATCACAGTTTAAAATTTAAAAATTAAATCTGAGCAAAGCAATAGTTTAGAAAGAACATCACTATGGTGAAGACATGAAATTTCAGGATGATTCGAATCACTGTTCTCCTTGCAAAAAAAAATTTTGATCCTGGGTGTGTGTCTCCTTAAAGACACATTGGGCAGGTGAAAGGAGAAAGAAAACCATCACTGATTTTTTTCCATGATAAGGACAACATATGAACAACAGCTCACTCTGGAAATGTGCTGATTAACCTTCTGATTAACCACAGAGAAGTGTTGAATTTCTTCTACTGGTTCCCTACAGGAGGAAAAAAACTTGGTGTGTCTGCGATCATGTTTCAAGAAATACATGTTATTTTCTCACCCCCTTCAGAGTGATTCAGTTTTTACTTTTCTCCAGACAGAGGACCAAACTCAAGGCTGAAGCTTGCCTGGAAGATGATTTTCCAAGAGAAAGTCTTCTGCTGTTGAGTTGTGAGTCTGCTGCAACAACATCATCAGCCTACTGACACACAGTGCAAGGCACTGCATGAAAAATGCAGCGGGAATAGGTTGTAGAGTTCATATCAATGAGCTCTTGTCTGCTCCTTGACCTTGTTTGCACAGACATGTTATCTTTTTACCTGTTTTAAACTCCTTTCCTTGGATCAGTTCAGCGTCCTTGTGCTTGCTCAGTATATCAGGTCAGGTCAGAAAATCAGCCCATCCAAAAAAACCCAAAAACCTGAATCAAACCTAATTTCCAGTCAGATCTGCAAAGCCATTCCACAAAACGTCCAGTGTCACTCACCAACACTCATGAGGAGGGAGGAGAAGATTGCAGGGACGGGATGGTAAAAGAGCAGGACCGCTCCATTTATTGGCAGGTCAAACACTGGGGTTAAGTCCGTAATAAACCACATCCTTGGAAGAGCTCAGTTTATATTTGCAGAGTCTTCTGGGACCCTCCAGTTCCAAGTGGTAGAAATTTCTTACACTGATGCCATGATCTGTGCTCAATGCACATCTATAAATGCCATGAACACATCTAGGTATCAAGAGCACATCCACCCCCGTGATGCTCTCCTGGGCCTGACATGCGCACAGAAGAGGTGTAGTCTGGGTGTGCAAAACTGATTCCCATGCTGTCAGTCCTTCCCCAGCCAGGGTCATCTTCCATTTGTGTTATAAAAAGCCTCCGTTTTTCATCGATGACATTCAGGGAGCTCCACATTTGGCCTCTATAATTCATCAGCTGGTTCTCTGGTGACCTTGCCCTGCCTGGCTCGGTTGTATCCTGCTCCCACCATGGCTCAATGACACCCTGAGGATTGCTGCTATTTCACTCCTCCCAGCCTGACATGCTTCCCACCAGAGGCAGAGCACAGTGCTTCTGGGAGCTGGGCTGGGTGGAACCACAAGCAGCTGTTCAAAGTCTGTGCAGAGACAAAAATCCCCAGCTGTAGCTGTCTGTTCAAATAAATGTGTAGAGGCCAAGGCTCTGAAATCTGAGAAAAGCATTCTTAGAGGACATGGATTCAAAGCGGGTGCCATGCAAAGGGATTAGGGGAGACCAGCCCTGTGGCTGTCCAAATGGTATCGCACAGAAATCAGAGTGCTGAGCTGAGCCCACCTGCAGAATGCAGCAGATGATTTTAAAAGTCAAGTATTTAACAAATTCCATGGAAAACGCTTGTACTAAAAGTATCTTAATTATTCTGGATGAAAATCTGAGGTTTAGCACTCAGAACTACCAAGGGAGCTGGGACATGTGAACAGAGTGGCTCAAAGGTATCTTTCTCATCTTCTTCTTCAATCTCAAGGCTACTGAGTGGTAAAAAAACCCTGGCATAATTTAGATGGCCTTTTGACTTCTCTGAACAGGGTATTGATTCCACCTCTGAAAGCAGCCTTCCATTCAGGAATGAACCACAGCACCATGCCTTCTGCTTGTCTCATTGTGGTGCAGAAGCAAAAGAGGAGAGGGAAAAGAAGACCTAGCACAGAGCTGGAGCCCAGTCCTGCATGCCCCCTTTCTAGAGAAAAACTTCAGTGATCTTCAGGCAATCCTTGGTGTGTTGAAGGGGTGGGAAGGAACAGGACTCTGCTTCTCACCAGCAGCTGGCCCAGAGTAGAGAATCCAAATGTCTGAGTGTGGACATCTGCAGAGTTGTTGGCTGTGTCTGAGCACCATCTGGGACTCCCAGTAAGGTCAACAGAGAGAAACAGACAGGATGTGATTCATCCATGATGCTGCAGAGCCTGAGTCAGGGCAGAGGAGGTGTTGCTCTTGAAGTCTAGAAGACTGACACCCATACCAAGGGGTTCAGAGAGAACTCACAGGTTTAACAAGGTCTGTGTTTCTTGTTCCTTTTCTTCCACAGGGTCAGTATTCTGAGCTCATGGGCTGCTGAGGTGCCTTCTCTAAGGTCATCCATAAAGAGTCTTGAGGATGTTGAGTGATGTGCCTGGGCAAAGGCAAGAGCCATGGTTCACAGGGAGAGGATAGGTGTCCTGCAAAGTTACTTTGGTTTCTAGGTGTAGTTGAATGGTGGATGCCAGGTTGTGCCAAAGGGCTGCACTTGGCACATGGGGTGTGAGCACGGAGAGATCACAGCCTTACAGAATTGCCCTCATGGCTCTGACTGTGGGGTTTGGTCATGCCTGGGGCATGGTTTGGAGACTGTGCAGTGCTACAGCTCCCAGGGGCAGCAGATCTGGGACTGCAGAGAATTGGCTAAGCTGGGGCACAGGAAGGTGGGGCAGTAGGTGCTAAAACACTCCAGACCTTGAATCTACTGCAGAAAATTTGTGGGAGCTGGGGATGCAGGTGTGGCATAGCTGGGCTCTGAGATGGCTGTGGCTGTGGCTCTGAGAGCCAGGAAGGCTGGGACTTGACAAGGAGTTACAGGAGACTGTGGTGTCAAATGAGCTGAAGGTGTGCGGGGGATTCTCAGAAAATGAAAAAGTTCTGAATGTGACTTCTGATGGCAGGAGTTTTGGCCATGCCCCAAAGAAGGCATGATGATTAAAGCAGGTGCAAGACCCTACTATTCTGAAGGTTGCCAGCTCAGTTTGGGCACCTCAGGGTGAGAGCTACATGATCTATTGTACCTCTGAGCATGGTGTGTACTTGTCCAGTCCTAGAAATAAGACCAGAAGGTGTGGTAAAAACCTTGGAAGGTGAATTCAGAGGAGGAACTTGGGATGGATTCTGTTTTGATCCCAGAAGAGAATGGCAATAAAAGGGTTCCAGCCCTTACTCCAGTTCAAGAGTGGAAGCAAAATGCTGAAATTCTCGCCAGATCTGTACAAGGTTATGATCTCAGTCTTGAGTTCCTGTCTCAGCAAGGTTGAGGAATGCCAGCTTCTTTGACAACCTCTTCTCCTTCTTTCAGGGCAATTTCCTTGCCATGGGGATCCCATCTGAAGAAGAGCTTTCAGCACAGTGCAGAAATGCACCTTTTTGTGCAACATGCACTGTTTCTCACAACTTCTGGCTGGTACAACCTCACTGGCCCTTATCTTGCTCCACAGAAAGCCAAACAGAAAGGCAGTACTGGCAGGCAGGGAGGATGCTGCACACCCAAACTGTGAGATCCTCATGAGAGAAGCTTATATGCACAAATAAAGTATATTAGAGAAATGTAAGTGGATAAGGCAGGTGTGTGTGGGCTGAAATGGAAAGCCAGGGGCTGGTGTGATGGATTTATGACAAGACTGGAGGAGAGGCTGAGGAGATCTACTTATTATAGTTTAAAAATGGTCCCATCAGAAGACTGTCAAGAGTGCTCCACTGTGCAAATTTATGACATGCAGTGGGAGTGATCATGTCTTCTGTACAAGCTGTCTAGAAAAAAACCCAACCTTTTTGTCATGAATATTATTAACAAAGGTGTAATAGATTTTTTTTTCTCAAGGAAGTTGTTTGCATGTGGGGGGAAGGGAGAAAGCTCTTAAACTATTGATAACTGAAAAATTACTGGGTTTTTTTTGCAGTCACATATTGGAATTCCAATGTTTGTTTGAAAATTTTTTCAATTCCAGTTTTTAATTTTAAAGCAAGCATATTTTTTTCAGAAATACATATAAGCCTTGAAAACCTATTTTTTCCCAGCTTGAAAATATTTTGCAGTGAGATATGTCACCTTCTCTTCTCAACCATTATTGTCACCTATCCACAAAAATAGCTCCCATACCATGCCAGATAATGTGAATAATATATGATTTAGTCATGAGAAATAAATATTTCAGGATTCTGCATGTAAACAATTCTTTCTTTTAGGCAAATTGGGGATTTGAAGCTTTCTGGCAGATACTTTAAGAGTATGGCCATGGAGTATTCTGCAGGTGAGTTTCTTCCACTGCCATCAGTGAGGGACCACGACCCAGAGAACTCAATGTATGATAGACTAAGGGGCATAGAGTTTTTTCGTCTGGAAAAGATGTTTTTTGAGGAAACCTCATGACAACCTGCAATGTCTACCAGAGAAGGCAGAGTTAGGTTCTTTTTGGATGTGTACAGCAGCAAGAGAAACAGTGATCATAAAATATTCCTGAGAGGTTCAAATATGATATGGAGAAGAGTTTTCCACCACAAAGACAGTGGAGCCCTGGAGCAGGTTGTCCAGGGAGGTTGTGCAGTCTGCTGGGCTGGTCCATGTACAAGTAAGAAACTTTCCATCTAAGGATTATTTACTGAGTTGCATGTTCTGCATTAATGAGTTTTTAGGAGAGAAATGTCAAAAGGCAGTAGTAAGAGTCCCTGAGTGGACTTGCTCCTCTGAATGTAGAACTTTTTTTCTGTAAGCCTTTTCATTTCAGGAAATACAATAGTGGGATCATTATTATCTTTTGCACTGGTGGCAATTATAGGCTGTCTTTTTCAAGGTTGGATTTTATATATGAGAGTTACAGAATATTCATAACATTTTACAAAATCTGCCCTCCCTTGACCTCACCCATGTGACTAGAAATTTTGAAATTTTCATTTGTGCACGTTTTTCTTAGTGAGTCTTCGATTATAATTTTGTGACTTTTTGTTTCTTCAAATCCTCAAGCACAGAGCTGGCAAACAATGACCAGATCTTTGCAGCTATTTTCACATTCGTTTATTGTCTACTGTAAGGAATGACTTCCTCTACATGTTGATATTCCAAACTGAAAAATCTCTACAAGATTTCAAAGAAACCCCTGATACCAAGAAATAGGCAGTAATAAATTGTCTTATGTTTTTCTTCTACAGCCTACGAGGACGGAAGAAGTTCAAGGACTCTTTGCATAAGTAACTCTGATATTAGAAGCATTCCTCCACTTTAGAGGCACCCGGAATTTGAGGTTGCCATGGGGTAACAGGGTTAAATAGCGAATAATTTAATAAATTCCCTGAAATTTATAAAACTTCAAGTTTGCCTGGAGAATTTGCTGTCATGCTTCAGAGCATCTGCTGCTTCTCAGGAAGGCAGGCAAGAATTTTTCCCTCCTCCTTTTTTTTTTTTTTTTCATTTCAGGTGCAGGGACTAGGTTAGGATTTAAGGAGCTGCACGATATCTTGGTGTCTGGTCTGGATTTAGTTAACTAATGACCAGACTGGAGATACTGACTCTTCTGATTTTCAGTATCCAATGCTGCTCATGCTGTGGCTGAGAGAGAACTGACCCTTGGGAGTGGCCCCAGCTTGCGTGACTGTGAGAGGATTCAATTTACGCTGCACGAAGAATAAACAGAAGTATATCCCTTGCCAGGACTGTCAGGATTCAAAGGGGTGAATTTTGATCAGTTAAGGAAACTTACAAAATCATCTGTCCTGAGGAGCTCAGAGAGTGGAAAATATGGCTTTCTTTCAGGCACAGATACTAAAACTATCTAGAAATGGTATTGCAAAGAAGAAAATGTGCAGGGAAGGGCAAAGCGAAGGTAAGCAGACTACTAATGAGGCTTAATAAAAAAAAAAAAGAAAAAAGAGACAGATATAGCTGTGTCAGAGCTAGGTGTATTGAGATGATAAATGAGAATTGATGAGTTGAGAGATAAGTTAGACCTGACAGATATGAAGTAACAAAATGTTCTTTGCCCACATGAATAGAACAAGAAGAAGAGGAAAAGTGATGACCAAATACAGACCAAGGATGTTCTAGAATACATATCCACACTTGATCACCTAATGCAGGACTTAAGCATAATTTAAATCCCCAAATCAGCTGCCTCCTTTCCTGTAATGACCTGACTGTAGTTCAGGAGTGCTATTCTGTTTGTCCATGTGCCCATGCTGCCTTCCCTGCATGCTCCTACTTGCAAGCAGCTGTGCAAATCACCATTTAGAAAGAATTTGTGAGGTGCAGATTTATATGTGGTAGGCAGGTTTGCTCAAGATGACACTAGACAGCATAATAACAAGAAAAAGTAATGCATCTCTGTCCTTACAGTGGAAAAACAAGGGGTGAGTGTGCAGACAAGGCAATGAAAGTACAGAGGGATGAATCAGATAATACCAGCATAGCCACACAGGCTGCCCACGAGGTCAAGACCACAGAAATGAGGGTGGGGAGAGGAGAGTTGCTATTTAGACTAAGAGGAGCTGAGTTCTTAGGAAATCTAGTACAGCCAGGAGTTAAAGGTCTTCTCAAAGGCTGGTTTGGGAAAACTCCATTACTGTGATTGGCTAAATCTGCCCCATTCACTCCCTTCCAGATGTTACAGTGTAAACATCACTCTTACCATTTTAGGGCATTTACTAAATAGCTTTTCTGTTGTGATGTGTGGATAAAATGTCCTCCTTCCATGGCCCTTGCCAGTTGTGCCCCCTTTTATTCTGGTAGACAATGGTCTGGAGATGAATCAGTGTTTGGGGAGATCCAATTTCAAGTGTTTAACTTCATAATAAGATAGAGACAGTGAGGTATATTGATCCAGAGCCACTTGTCATGATGTCACATCTGCTCTGTTGTTCCTAAGGGCTTGGTCATAAGTAGAGCTCACAGTTCCACATCACAGGGGTGATGTGTTAGGGAAAAGAGTGGTTACACAAATAAGACTGAATTTGTATTGAGATGATCAAAAATCAGTTCTCAACTCAACTAAGATTTTATTTATAAAAATGAAAAAAACCACAACCCTCCAGGCCATTCATTTACTGTATAGCATCCAGAGAGAGGAAATGTATAAAATATTTTGTGAACTAACAAGACCTGCTAGGAAACCGTACTGTGTTCCTGTCTGCTCAACAGGCTGGAAAGCCTTAATGTTTCCTGTCATCTTAAACTTCCTCTTCGCTTTATAAATAATTCCTGGATGCAAAACATTTTCTAGTGTCTTGGCCCTGCACTCAGGAATGTGTGTTGAGACAATCTCCGCAAGACATAAAACACTCAAACAAACGTCTTCTTGGTGCATTGCCAAATGCTGTAGATTTTCAAGTAGCTCCTGCATTTTGAAATGCAGCTATGCACATCATCATCACCTGAAAAAAGAGAAAATTACTTTAAAGGAGGGAGGGTTTGCAAAAGTGGTGAAAATAACCTTCTGTGTCTCATGCTGATTTGAACTGAGATCCTGAGCCAAATTGTTGTTTGACTCTGCTCAGGGCAGAAAATCTGGAAAAGCATGGAATAGTGCAGAATATCTTCTGTCATACCCAGTGTTAGGGAAAGGTCATTCCTGGATCTTCCCAGAGAGCATCCAGAACCTAGTGCTGGGGGCAAAGAAGGAAAGATATCTCAGTTCCTGCCTCATTCCACACTCTGCTCCTTGAGCAAACCCCATCAAGAGGTGGGAGAAGCTGCTGGCACCTGATGTGAGCTGCCCAGATCAGCAGGATTCCCATGAGCTTTCTCTGGGTGTTTGCTCCAGGGTATTGCAACTCTGTTCATTCGGTGTGGGCAAGGCTGGGACACCACAGCTCAATCCATCAAAACCAAGCTAAACCTGCTCGCTGCAGCAATCCTGCTACTATTTCATCAGGTCAATATGTAATTGTTTCTGTTGCTGGAGGGCTCTATCACCCCCTTCATTAAAATGCAAATTTCACATTAACTAAAAATGCTGGCAACATTTGCACAATTTATGACCAAATCTTAGAGTCCAGAAACCCCCACGCTGGGGAGGGGCAGCAAGGCAGTTTTGAAACTGCTGAAATAAATCCATCTCTCAGAACAGTGGGGATGTTTTAGCTCATAGAAGAGGTTCTTCTTCGACTTTTAAATTTAATTTGCTCTCCTTAGATCAGGGAGCAGACAAAGCTGAAGGAGTTTGAGCAGAATTATATTCCTACAGATAAATGTATCATCTAAAACTATTCACTCACAAGAGAAAGGAAGAAGCAAGATCCCAGATTATGCTCTGATGCAGCAGTAAATGATCTGCTCAACCTTCCTTTCCCAAACAGAAATTTTACATATCCCCCTGTATAGCTGATCTACTTTTACAGCATTGGGAACTTGCCTGCTGGGATCCCTCACTTTGATTGGAGTAAATCCCATCTGCTCCTGACTTGTTAGTAATGGTAAAATTTCTCCTGTGATGTGCTGGGGTGAACAGAGAGCTGCTCCTCAGAGGCACATAACAGGCCAGCAAGAAGAGACCCTCAAGCTCTGTCTGCCTGTTTTTCATGTGTTGAGCTGGGACCTTTCATAGAGTCATAGTCATAGAATCAGATGGGTTGGAAAGGACCTCTGAGATCATCAAGTCCAACCCTTGATCCACTACCCCTGCAGTTACTAGACTATGGCATTAAGTGCCACGTCCAGTCTCTTCTTGAATACCTCCAGGGATGGAGAATCCCCCACCTCTCTGGGCAGCCCATTCCACTGCCTGACCAACCTCTCTGCAAAGAATTTCTTCCTGCTCTCTCCTCTGAGGTGAGGAGCTGGAGAGGTGCTGGGAGAGTCTGGGCTCACTGGTGCTCTGCACTTTCCTCGCTCACAGGTACAGCTGCAGTGGGATCCATGTCTGGCAGTGGGGAAGGTGGGATTGATTGGGGTGTGAAACCCTCCATGCAACCTCCATGCAACATTCACAGTGTGTGAAACCACCCTTGGCCTCTTGGCAGTGACTGAAGCCCTTTCACTCTGTTCAAGGAGGGGATGATGTGTGATCTTCCTGCTGGGAAGGGCCTGGGGTAAAGGATCAGGCTGTAGGAAGTCTATGGCTGGAGGCTCCACCTCCTACCAGGACTGAGCTAGCCCAGTTTCAATTTCCAGTGCTTTCACCTTTCCCAAATGCCAGGCAGCCACAGCCTGAGGGTCTCATCTTGCTGGCCTGGTACGTGCCTCTGAGATGTAGTCTTTCCATTTATCTTCCTTAAGCCACTGGCAATCCCCATCTGGTTTACATCCTTCTGCCTTGGGGGGAAACCTGTGGCAAACCTGGTCCTTAGTTCTTCTGAGCACAAGCGAACCACAGTGTGTCACTTGGGGGAAAAACCATACCCGTGTGCAATGAAATAAACCTGACATAAGAACACCTTATAAACCTGACATAAGAAGTGAAACAAATGGCAGTGGAGGGTGGCAGGTCTGTGAACTCCCTGGCTTCCTTGTAGGAGCAGCAGAAGCAACAGTGTGACCCGTGTGCAATGCCTGTGAATAGCCAGCATGCCCAGGCTGTGGGGGGAGAGCCAGGGAGGCTGGCACGGGGATCTTTCCCAGTCTGCCATGTGCCTGCTTCTGCTGCCTCTCACACCTGTGTTCAAGGTTCCTGTTTCTGTTCTTCATCTCCTGGAAAGGGTAAACACATGCACCCAACCCCAGCAATGCCTGTCCAGAGCCTGTTTCTGGAACATGTATAAATCATCAGCAATTTCGACCAAGGTAAATTTTGTTATTCATTATGAAATTGGTGTAAATTAGGTCAGAATCCAGCCTCCCAAGGGGCTGTTAATGGGCCCTGGAGAGTCTGGGTATGTGTGTGTACGTGCATGCTTACGTGAGCAAGAGGAAGGCAGGCAGGAACTCAAACTACTGCTATTACTCTCATTGCAGTGCCCTGTCTGGGATGAGAAGGGCTCCTCTACTGCCAAGCTCTCTACAAGCCAGGAATAAAGCAAAGGTTCCTTCTGCAGAGAGCCCACTCTCTGGTTCACTGACAGATGTAACAGGTGAATGACATGAAAATGAGGGAGTGTGGAAGGACAGGGTAATTATAGACACTTGCCTTTGCCCAGCTTCACTGTGGGCACAGCGATGCTGCCAGTCCCAGACCACATGTGCCTTTCTGCAGATTAGATTAGTGATTGCAGATTGGCAAATTCCTGCAAATGTAGGACATGGACAGGTCTGGTCTGTTATTTATGCAGAGTGACCAAACGCCGACATTAATTTCTGTAAGGCAAGATGCTTTAGGGCTCCCTATGGATCATATAGTGGATCCTGAATTGCTGTCCTTCTGGTCCTAGATAACTTATCTATGAGAATTCAGTAACATCTGAGACTACATTATTGGGATCATATCCACATTCTCATCCCTGGTAGTTAAATGCAGTAAATGAAGAAATGAAAGATGATTTTGTTTTCATTCAATTGAACTATTCCAAGATTTCAGGGATAAAAATAAAAAATCATCCTGATAGGTCCAGAATTATAAATAGCAACACTTCATGTGCTGGGGAAAATGCTGCATTCCTCCAGATACCCATAAGAAAAAGGATCAAGAGAATGTGAAACTCATAAAATTTATGGTGGTCCTTGGCTGGATGTGATGTGTCAGTGGATGCAAGGCACATACCAAACATGAAGTCGAGCAGTCACTGAAGATTTATATCTCCCGGCATCTCTGTCCCAATAGCACCATGTTTATATGGACTGTACATTTATTATTGGAAATTGAAAGTCTGCCTCATCACTTCTTACTGGAATCTCATGGATGTTTTTTTTTCTGAAGGACACCAAGAGTAATCTATGCTCCCACTTATATCCTGGGTCTATTTTTGTTTAAAACAAAATCTAAAATATGCATTCCTTTTTCTTAGCAAGGAACAGGATTCCTGAAATTAGAAAAGGGGAGCAGGCAGTAGCCAGACACCTCATTTCCATGTTTCTTTTTGTAAAACCTTGTCTTCGTATGTAAGGATTTTACAACAATTTACATTTTCCTGGTACTGTACACATATCCCATCATTCGATCTGAGTGTAAAACAACTCCCCCGACTGAAAAGCTGCCAAAAATCCAGGATCATCCCCGGTCTGCAACAGGAATAGTCCTGGAAATCTGTCAAAGCAGAGGAAGTGAGAGATGGGGGCTGGGGCTCCCGTGCTTCCCCACCAGCCTGGCAGCACAGGCCAGGCTGAAGCCCAGTGCCCCAGAGGCCTGGTTTGCCCCATTGGTGGCAGGGGCACGGGGATGGGGCAGACCTGCTCCTGGCAGAGCCTGGGGTGGTAGCATCAGGCTGGTGAGAAGGACACGCATGAGAAGAGCAATGGACAAGAGAAGGTTCAAATGTGCTGTGGGACATGAGGGGCAGGGGTGGCTCGGTGAGGGCTGCCCAGGACAGAGGCACCACGCAGCTCAAAGCCCTCCCCTGAGCACGTACGTGTTGCTGTTTTGGCTACCTGTCCTGTGCAGCTGGAGGGATGAGAGCCATAATATCCTTAAGGAAACCAAGCTGTTTTCCCAGGCACTTGTTCCCAGCACTGGTGGCAGGTGGGGATGTCCCCAGGACAGTGGCCCCCCCATCAGGAAAGGAGGGTCCCTTGCACCCTCTGCTGAGACTGAGGACATGCCGGTAGCAGGAAATGATATCTTTTACAAGCACACCCTTGGGTAATCGTGGTAACTAAAATAATATTCTGTGCTCCATGGAGATGAGATTGTTGTGGTTAACTGATGTGTAACTCACATTGTGAGGCAGTTCCTGCTCACAGTGAGGGCTGCATTATATTTAATGTCATTTTACTTACCTATAGTCTAAGGTGTTGCGCTTTTTTTCTAGTCTAAGCCAGGCCTGTGTGAATTTGTCCCTTCTTCCGCCCTGCAGGGCTGCTCTCAGGTAACAGCTCTCCCAAGCACAGACTATTAAACTTACATTATATATCCTCACTGGGGAATTTAAGCAGCCAGGACCTGTTCCCCTGCCTTAGATAGGTGTTCTACCCATTAGTGCCACCTCCACATCTCCAAATAGCCAGCTGGGATCAGTCTCTGTTCCCTGTAAAATCCTGAACTCTCCCCTGGGACTGCAAGGGCAGTGCTGGTGGTGCAGACCTAAACAGAGCTACGTCAGTGCTGCCAATTCAATAGTGGTCAAGTTTTGGAGCTTAAACCTGAAAACCTGGATCTTCAGGATGAGTTTGCTAGTACGGATGCAACCCTTGTTTTCGTGATGGGAAAGGAGAAGAAACAGGAAAAACTTCTCTCTTATTTACATAAACTATTATGCTGCTTACCAAAAATGCTGCCTACTAACACATTAACTTGGCTGGAATCTGTTTAGGTTTTGATTTCACAAGAGATAAGAGACTCTGTACATCACCACTGCTGTGAAAGGACATCCAAAAGGCAGCAGAAGGCCATAGGCATCACCCTGGTTATTCAGACCCGGGCTCTAGGTGCAGACACGGTGCTTTTAAGGAGGGCAACACTGCTTGCAGCATGGTCTGGGCCAAAACCAACATCCTACCAGTTTGATGACATTCATTGCTTAGCTTTCTAGCTGAGTTGGAACCAAGGACACCTGATTTTGAACTAAGTAGTGTAACTCATGTGCTTAACAGTTACCTGTCTGACCCCAGGCACAGCAGTGTCAGTAGGGCTGAGGGGTTCTTGCCCCTTTGTGGGTCTGGCCATCAGAAATACACCTGAGATTATGAATGATCATGATATGAAATATTTGGAAGAAGCAAGGGGTGGAAGCAGCACCTACCTTAACCTTGTTCAGATAAATCCAATCTCTCTCTTTTCCCTAATTTTATTTTTGTGCTGCAAAGACCCAAACCTCTTCCTGATACGTAACGAAAATGCAAAGAGAGTTACTCCTTGAAGTGATGTTTATTCTCCAACCTGGCAGCATTTCAGCCCTTGGACCAGTCTTCTAAGACAAAAATTGCCCAACTATCTGAAGACTGGCTTCTGTTTCTGGATTAATGTGTTTTGCTTCTGTTGATTTATGGGAGCTGTGACTTCATGACCCCAACACGTGCTCTGAAGAAAGTGAGTTTGTGTCAGAAACCAGGAGTTAGTTACCCACCGAAAAACAAAGCAAAAGGTGATGGATTCAGACTGTAGCTGTGCACCATGCCTGGGGTGCAGGTGCCCTGTGCCATCACCATTACAGAGCATCTGTGGCTGCTCAGCTGGGAGGAGGGGGAGAGAGAGAGAAATGACACTTGTGATTCCCTTCCTGAAGTGCTCAGTGCTTTCATGCCCCCATAACCCCACTGGCTACACGTCCTTAGCTGTTCCCAGCATCCTCAGAGGGTTCTTGGGGTGGCTGCTCCCCTCTGGGCACTGGCTCCCTGGCCAGCCCAGCACAGAGGATGCTGTGCCTCCCAGTTCAGCCTGAACAAAGTGAGGGGCCATGAGAATACAACCTGATTAGAGTTATATCCTGGTCCGATCACAGACGCTCTGTCTGATGTATTTTCCTTATCTGAGCAGAAAAAGCACCAGGTGCAACTCTGCCCCGGTGTAAAGGTAACCCGATTAATCCAGAGTGTCTACAGTAGGCAAGTCCTCACAGCAGTGGTAGAAGGAAGAAAGACAGACCAGCCATAACAGAGGGACAGCCTTCCACATACACTGAGCTGGCAAGGACGCAAAGGACACACACAGAGGATCCAATTTTTTTTCCTAATTTCATCTGACATTTAGCAATCGTAACTTTTCATTCGAGTAATAAATGGGTTTGTCCTTTCCAGCAAAACTGCTGTGGACATATTATTCCCTTTATGGTGTGTTTTGCTGAATTCCAGATGTTGCTGTTTATTCCAGTCAAAGTTCAACCAAAGAAGGGTCAAAAAAAAGAAGTTTTACTGAAAGCAAAAAAGAAAATGAAAGATTTTTAAAGCTATTAGTTTGTACAAGTATTACTGTTATATGGAGCTTTACCCTAAGCTGAATTACAGCAGTGCTGTGAATCATTCCAGAGGAGTGAAAATGACTGCCAGTGCTTGCTTCTCCCATTAACCTTTTTTAATGTGAACTTGTAAAATAATATGTGGTCCGGGAGATGAGGAACAAATGACTACTCATTGAGCTGGCCTCCACAGGAGAAATTAACATCTTTCCTGATATAACAATGAAAGAAATAACCCTTTGCTTATCCAGTCTGCTCTTATATTAAGTGCCTCTCTCCACAAGCAGAGATGGAGCAACCAGAGGAAACACACAATTAAAGATGGTGCTTACTGGGGTTATGCTCAGTTTCTTTTTTGTCTCAGATGAGATCCCATGTGCTAGGTGCTGTACAAAACAAAACCTGAGCCTCACTAAACAACTGATAGGCTAAAACAAGACACCATATTCCTTTCTCAGAGATGAGAAGATGAAACATTCTTCAGTTGCTTTCTCAATAATTGAAAAATCATCACTTGCATTTTAACTAGTTTTTGATCTTGGGAATCAATCCCTCTGGGATGAGCCCAGGTGATGGTAGAGAAGCCTTGAGGTGGTTCTGAATAACAAACCTCTGACTCTTGGGTCTGGAGTAAGAAGATGACATAAAGCTAACTTATTATCTCTAAATAACTAAACTGAGTCTGTGAATTTGCCCCCAATTTTTACCTCCATATTGCAAAGGAAAATAAGAAGGGTAAAAGCGAGAGGTTTGTTTTAACTGCGCAGAAGAGTGGTTTGCTACCTGCTGTTGCTAGCTGAAGGCTGCTGAAATATTTAGCAGCCTATTTGAACTAACTGCACTCTCTGGAACTACATTTTAAGATCTCAGTTCAGCCTTTCATCCCTATCAAGTGTGATGAAACCACCCCTGATGGGTAACCAACCCCTGCATGAGGATGTTTTGATGTGTGGGTATGTCCTGCCTGCCTGTCCACCACTGGGCTGCTTTGCTGAGGAACAGAGGCAGAGAGAGAGTGCTCTCTGTGACCAATGGGCTTGATGGAGAGGTTTCCTGGAGCCTTTGGGAACTGGGAACTGCCTCCTCAGGAGGCCAAGAGGCTGATATCTCCCCAGTCCTAGGGGTGGAAATAGAGGTGTGTGGCATCAGGTCTGAAGAGACCTTATGGTGGGATGGAAATGAGCAGCAGTTCAAAATCAGCACAAAACACAAAAGTAGCTTTTGTCTGCCCAGCTTTAATGTTTGGCAAATTGCTGAGCACCCTTTCCCTTGAGTAACCCCTGGAGAACTCCAAGAGCTTGTCAGGTTCTTACAGAGTTGTGCTTGCCCTGTGCAGACATGAGGGATTAGCCACGGAGATGTGTTCTGGGGACCTGCCTGTGCCACCTGTCAGCTCACAAGTCTGCCTTCACCCTGTAGCAATCCTAGAATCATAGAACCATTTAGGTTGGAAAAGACCTCTAAGATCAGTGAGTACAACCATAAACCCAGCACTGCCTGGTCCCCCACTAAACCACGTCTCTAACTCTCACATCTACACATCTTTCAAGTAACTCCAGGAATGGTAACTCACCCACTTCCCTGGGCAGCCTGTTCCAGTGCTTCACTACCCTTTCTGTGAAGAAACTTTTCCTAACTGCCAACCTACACCTCCTCTGGTACAACTTGAGGCTTCTGCAATTCGTCTTGTGACAGATTTGGGGTGGCCTTGGTGTGGGTTTCTGGGTGCTGGCGTGAGACTGACACCCAACCAGAAATGCTGGTGATTCCAAGTGAAGGGCTCTTTCCAGGCTAAATCTGGGCCTGTGTCTTAATCTTCATGTGAGACATCATAGGGAGAGGGGAAGGACATGTCAGGACTGGGAGTGGATGCCTTGAAGCAGCAGAGCTGAAGGGCAAAAACCAAAGAATAAAATATAAAATACTTGTGCTCAGATGGATTTTTTTTTTGAGTACTTTTGCCCCTGGTCATGAAGAGCTTTGATCTTATTTCCCTCAGGAGCACTTTCTCCCTGCTCAGAAGGAGTAGAGGTACTAATGGGTGGTTGTCCTTATGAACCTTTGTGTCTCCCTTCCACAAAACTACCAAGTCACTTGACAGCTCCCCAGGGCTTAAATTTCCCTCAGGCTTGGTACCTCCTTAATTAAAAACTTACATGTTATCAAACAGATTTTTTTTTTTTTTATTTGATTTGGCTGTTTTTAGGGAGGGGGAAGGGGAAATAACCTCTCCTCTACTTCCTAGCAGGAATATTTGCCTATGGATACAGCCTAATCTAACTTTTAAGCAAACAGATCAATGTTTGCTTTTCACTACATCAAAACCTGCTGTTAGCATTCCTGGAACAGAAATTAATACACGTTGATGTTAGGGACCAGTGATTTGGCTGGGGTATGTAGGTATAGTCTGCTTCAATTCAGCAGAGTCAATACATTCCAGCAGAGAAACTGTCCTCATATATTTCACAGTTGTATGAAGTTTTGTTTCCAAAATGAAATTGCAATCAAGACAGAAAAGAAATGATGAATGGAAAATTACCTGCATGAGATCAAACAGGAATCAGCATGAGCACTTGGCAGTGTGGAGGAGAGATTCATTTTAAGGAGAGGAGTGCTGGTGCAGGTTGGGTTACTGCTTTCTCCAGCCTGACTGCCTAGACCTATGTATCTTAAGTTTCCCAGGTCACAAGATTATTTATTTTTGCTTACATTATAGGCTCTGCTAGGGGCATTAATCAGCCTGTAGTCTATACAGACAAGGTAAGTAGAAAGTGGGAGATAACATTATTGTTATGCTTATTTATGAGCTAAGAAGATTTAGGGAAGGAGATTAAGGGACATGCCTGTGACAGTCCGTGGCAGATGGAACAGTTACAGACTAGTCTCTCAAGATCCCTGCTAGTGTCCTCCTTATTTGACTCTCTTCCCTGAGAACAGCCTTGTCTCACTGGGACAAATGAAATTTGAGCTATGCCTAGGAGCCCTCTAACAGGACCTTTCTGAAACAGGGACATATTTTGCAAATAGATATATTTTTAATTTGCAGCTTAGTAATAAGTACCCAATAGACTTACCACAGGTATCAGTGCTGCCTTTGGCTTACTGGGCATACGGGAGCCAGCAGAGCTGGATCAGGCTCCATCCCCAACGGTGCCTGAGGAGGTGAAATAGGGTGAAGCATCCTTTCTGTATCGCCAAGCCAGGAGTATGAAGATTAGCCATGTCCACATCTCTTGGTTTGTGTTCACTCTCCTGAACACAAGCCATCTCCCCATGCATAACAGTCTGCAATAGAGGAAAAGCACAGTGTGCTGACACATCCCAGACATGATGTTGGCAGGTCGATCTCAGTAGCAGTTCATGGACATACATGACTTTGTTTCATACAGCTCTGAACTCCAGTAATAATTATTATCTACCTCTAATAATATGAATAGCAGTATCCTCAATGATGCTTTGCAGGCAGCTGTGAATGTTGTCATGGGCAAGACCAGGTGCTGGGCTATCTTCCCTGGGTCTGTAAACACTTCAGTGTGCAATATGATGGCCAAGCTGATGTCCTTGCATCATCAGATGTTATCTATGACACGAAATCAGTGTGTTGTCTCCTGCCTTCTTGTTTCCTGGTGTATCTCTGTGCATTTACGTCACCATCTCTCATGCTGCGATACAGGATGGCATCAATGGTTGTGTGGCAGTGTAACTTGGACAGACAGTGGGTTGGCCATAGATGTTCCTAGAAATGGGAGGATAGATTTTGTGGAGGTATTTGGTGCAAGCCAGGAGGTTAGAGTTCCCACAGAAGGTCCCCTTTGAAATCCATTTTGCTGCTGTCCCTGAATAACTATCCCACATGATGACTTTTGGTTTAGCCTATCATTAGGAGACATTTTAATACCATGGTATCACCACCTTAACCAGTCAGAGAGGGATGTCATTCTCTTATTCCCAAAATTGCTCTTCAGTTCCCAAAATTATCCTCTCATGCCAGTGAAATGCAGAGACTCCAAGCTGTGCATTTCCCATGGCTGAAGCAGAGGGAGAAGAAGAGGGATGCTCCTTCCCACCCTGCCTGGGGTTGCAGACCTGGTAAGGAGTGGTGGCACAGAGGGACATGGTTTTAATCACCAAACAGAGCATTCAGGAACTCTGACATGCGCCCTGCACAGTGGTATGATCTGAGAAGCCATTTAAAGTCTCAGCTGGAACAAACACAGAAGAGATAACCATGGATTACAGGGCTGTTTGAGATCTACGTACATACACTGTTTTGACAGCAGAAATTATAAACAGCTCATTTTTGTCGACCTGTACCCTACAATATGTTTGAAAGCAATTCCTGATCTTTATCTGAGAAACCGATGGTGGAAAACATTGCTTGCACGGAAAATATTGTCTCGGTCATCTCTTGCCCAATGGTTTGTTTCTTAACTCTGATTAACCAAGCTAATACTCACAGTTCCTTGGCACTACCTGAGTGTGAGTCCCCAAGGCACTGTTTGGATGGGTCTGTGCTGATGAGTCAGAGCCGACATGTCTGTGATGGACTGATAAAAGGAGGATGACACTTGAGGCAACACAAACCACAAGAGAGCCCCACATATCAGCTTGTTCCGCAATACTTTCACCAGTGGCGGAGGAGGAAAGTGGAAAAGGAAGATACAGGAAGGAGAATGGCAACATGAGGAAAACCAGGGCATGAATCAGACAGGACACAGAAAAAAAACATTTCCAAAGCAGGGAAAAGTGGCACCCACACAGAAATCTGCTCTGCTTTGTCCTGCTTACTTAACAGAAGTGCTGCAGGCTTCCCACACCTCTCTTTTTGTTACTGATGACTGTGTGAGAGATCCAGGCTTTTTCAGTATGTTGTTCCTCCTCACTATTGGACTCAACTTGCTGCTTGATTTTCTGTTCTTGGGAGAGTGACAAGGTGGAGGCAGAGGACTGGGGGTCCAGGGTACCCTTTCTGCAAGGTGAGGAAAAGTCAGCAAGATTGTATGCATATAGGAAGGGACAGGCTTGACCAACCAGTTGTTGCTCTGTTACTACCATTTGCTGGTCAGGATCAATGCCTGCTTCTTGCATATGTGTTTGTCCTTTGATCCATCCCTAGCACCATTGCTGCCAGAACCATAACTGGGCTTTCTCCACTGTTGCAGTTATAGAAGTGATTAAAGCTGCAGAGGACGCTGAGCTAGAGCCAGGCTAGGCTGTTTTTCCCCTGAGATTGGTTTTTATCTGCATGCTATTGTGTTAGAAATCTGCATTCAGGAATATATTCTTGTCTGGCTGTGCTCTGCCTACCTGCTGCTGGCCAGACATATTGCTCCCAGAACATGACAGCTAAATGGGTGCCAATTCCAATCTGCTTCTTTCATTTCTAAAGCACTGATGTTGACCATCTCTGACATAAGTCAGTTGTCATCCTCACCTCCCCAGCTTTATGCCATCACTGCTGCCTATCACAAGCCCTGATCCACTCTACAGACAGGCGTGCTCTCAACTCCACTGTGCAGAGCAGGACATCATGAGGCCACCTGCCCTAGAATGGCTCACCCATCACAGCTGCACTCTTGTCCTAAAAACAGGGTAGAAACACAGAAAGTGCCTGGTGGGGGTAGTCCTTAGTTCATGCTCTGTTCAGCAGTTGCTTATGAGAGTGTTAGATGTTTTAAGACAAAAACCATGCTGGGAATGGAGCAAATATTCTGTTGATATGGAAGCCTCCAAGCCTGTGTCCTGATCCTATTTATTCCCTAAATCAGGCATGGCTCAAATTATCTAACTTCATTAAACTATATAGCAAAAATATCAGGCTAATTCATCCTAGAAGGTAGGGCCTCACTCTGGGAGTGTTGCTGATCCTACCCAAGGCTCAGGAAAAAGCCTTAGGGCTCTTGATGGTAGAGGGAAGACAACAGGCTCCATTCCCTACCCTTCTCTGTATCCACACCAGCTGTGTTTGCACCCACTGGGCACCATTTATGCTGCTACTCTGTGGTCTCTTGCTCCCAGATATGTCACAGACACATCAGTTTAAAATTAAGCAGTCACATTATTACCAGGGCATCTTCTGTCTCACTGGTTCTTACAGAGCAGTATCTGGGCAGGAAACATCTGCTTCAGTGACTGTGGCAAAACAGGGAGTAAACACAGCCCGTGCAAAACAAAGTGGTGTCCGGCAACAAATTCTCTATAAGAAAGAAAATTGAATCTACTCCTGTTTCTCTGAATCCTGTCTGTTTCCCCGTTAAGCCCCAACAATTTCAAGCATTCCTGGCATGCAAGGAAACACTACTGACGTCAGGCAGCCAGAGGCCGGGAAGGGGGGATGAAGCTCAGGAAGTCTGGGTCTCTGACAATGAAATGTATACTGTGTGAAGAGTATATTCTGGGTCATAAAAGGGTTTCCCTGGTGCTCAAGCTGTCTGAGACAATTTCTATTTTAAGTCCCCAGCTGTAGCCTGAGGAAGGGGCAGTAGAGCACCAAGTGACTCATCCATCCTGTCCAAGAGAATCCCAAGGTGGGTGATTTCCTGCCTTTGGAAAGAAAACGAGACACACAGTCTCTACTATTGCCAGAGGGAAACCCACCACCGTCTAACCGGGACCTCAGTGAGGTCATTCAGAAACCCAGATGTAATGTTTATCTGCCACTGTTGCCTCATGCTCAGAAAAACATGAGCTCTCTCACTGATGTGTCCATTATGCTGGAATAGGTCCACAAAATGGGTGCAGGTTTCCCCATCACAAAGACCAGCTGCAGTCAGGTTGTGCCAGTGGAGGAAGTGGTTCACAGTCACTGGCACATGTTCTTCCCAGCTTCTGGAATCAATGGGAGCCTCTCATTCCAGCTCTGCCACTCCCGAAGGCAGACTGTGGTCAAGTCCATCCCTGCACTGGTTCACAAGCTGCATAGTATGTCAGTGTCTGCTCACCTCACAGAAGGACTACAGCAATTTATTCAGCAGAGTTCAAGTTACAAAACACTGTCATTCACTGAATCAAGGTTGAATCATGTCCATACTCAGCACAAAGGCAGACTTTAGCCACAGGAATGCTTAAACTGCTGACTGTGATGAGCAAAGGTGTGAAGGTGATAAAATATAGGGCAGCATTAGCTTAGCTACCTCTATTTAAACCCAGTTATCAAGAGCACTCAAGTTTTACATTTGTACTTCAGCCTGAACTTACTGTGATTTTGTATATTTAAAATGGGATTAAGGAAGGCATTTTCAAATTTTTTAGGGTCTCATTTCCCCCCTCATTGAACCATTCAGTGTTTCAATGGGAGCATCACACAGAGCACAGAAAAACAGTAATTCTGTGTCTTACCAGAATCACTGCAGTCAGACATACAAAATGCTGACCTCCTAAAAATTCAGTGCTCTGATTCAATCACACTCACATCATATTAACTTAACTTTTTACAGGAAGGTTTCATATTGGATCAGACAGTTTTTATTGTGTCACTCCAGTTTCATGTCAGATGGAAAAGATGCAGTAGGTCACCTCATCTGTCAGACAGAGACAACACAGTTTTTGAGAACTTGGTCTGCTTCCTAGTGAGTGACATTTGCAGCCATTTTCTGTAGCAGATTATGCTAACCTAAAAATGATTTCCATTTATTTGACTAGCTTTTCAGTAGCTCTAAATTAAGCATTATATTTAAGTGTGCATTCCACAACAAGTTCTCTTAATTTTATTAATTAGATAGAGAAGTAAATTTCTACTTGAAATATTTGGTACACAAATAAGGGGAAGCACCTTTGTCTACAAGTGTGCTGGAGATGCATTCCTCACTGATGGTGTCTTTATGGAAGAAGAGGTGGGATTTGTCCACCCAACTCCAGATGTTCACACTGTAAATTTCTGCCTATGAACTAGGAGTCTAGACTGTTTTTATAGTCAATGGAGATATACAGGTGCTTCAGGATGCATTTTCCCTTAGCCTAATGTCTGCAGTGGCTCTGATATTGCACCTGAAAGTGCCTGTTTCTTTCCCCTGGCTGTAAAGGGAACCTGAAGTGACTGATGCAGATGTTCAGCCTATGTCTGAACTAGAAAGTTAAAATGCCAGGGATCATTCTTTGGCACTGAAGATGAGGGGCAAGGAATGGCACTAAATGCTTTTGCCCTAAGAAGTAGTGAGGTAGTCCCAAAGTGACTGACCCACAGTAGTCCCAAAGGTTCAGGCTTGACCTGAACCCACCAGACCTTTGGGAGAGCACTAAGGTGAAATAGTGCTGGGGAGTGTTCAAGCAGCTGGGGTAACGTAGCACTGTGGATAGCCACAGGAGGAAACCATGGTAGCTGGCCCAGGAACAGACATTTATTTTGTAGAATTATAGTAGAACTGAATCCTACCAAATGCCTTGGAGATGTTCAGGTCCTCCTCTGCTGCCTTCACTGCCTGTAATTGTGAATAATTTGGTTGCTGCTTAGATGCTGTTGGTGTTTCTTCTGCACAGACTATGGTTGCTGGTTAATATTTGGCTGCTTTGACCTTTCCTCTTATTCTTCCTGAAGTGCAAAGGTATTTCTTGTCAGTGCCTCCATCTCTTTTCACAAACCATGCAGGAAGAGGATGGCTCATTTACCTCCATAGAGATTTCCCTAAATGGATTTCAGCTAGTGTATTTTGTGCTGCTGGAAGGATTAAGCTTTTCACTTACTATTTGGTGATTACTAAAATAGTTGGGGATAGATCAAGAAATGCTTTTGCTAAACCCAAAAGACTTTTTGAGTGAGCTTTTGCTGGTCCTTTGATGTCAGCACATGGCTCTTTTCACCCACACCAGAATCAGTTGCCAATTGCAAACACTAAAGCATCAGCATCCTTTTGTAAACACTCAGTCTGGTTGGAACATTAGTTACCAATATAGTGGAAAGCTCTAATGCTTTTTTTCATCTAGATTTCATAGTGGAAGCACACTAATTTTTTACTTTTCACAGAGTAAAAATGGCTTATTTGTAAATTACTTCATTATTTTGATGTAAAAATTCTCATTTTTCATCTTTCAGTAGCCCTCTCTTGTGTCTGCAAGACAGAAACGTCACTGTCACAAAGAACTATTGCTGTGGGTTTGTACCATGTATTCTAAATCTATCAAAGACAGATTCAGACCCCAGTTTTAGCAGTGCAGCAATAGTATGACCATGACCAGAGTCTGTCTGCTGGGGAAATAGCACCTGAATTAATTTCATACAGCTGGGGCACCTGACTCTTCACATTTTTTGGCTTTATCTCAGTGGTTTCAGTGAGACTTTTCCACACAGCAGCATAAATGAGAGGCAAGTCTGACCCCAGACACTGAGGACAGACAGAAATGAAAAATAAAACTCAAAACCAAGAAATTGATGTTTCAGTTCAACTGCAACATAAAAAGTAATAGAAAGGAGATGTGAGAGTCTGAGGGGAATCTAGAAATCCTGACATGGCACTGCAACTGCTTCTTTTTAGCCTGAAGTCTCGTTCTTTGATAATGCATTACTGAGTAATTTTATCTATATGCCTTCTCTTCCATGTAAAAATATCAGTATTCAATTAAGGAAGCTTGTTTTTACTGTGAGTGGTTAGATTTTATTCCTGAAACTTTAAAACAGAAGAGATAATATTGATAGGAAGAGTGCTCATATATATCGCAGGCAAAATTCCTAATGACAAGAATTTCTTGAAAATTGGTCTGCAGACCAATTTTTTTCACAAATGAGAAGTGCCATGAAAAATGATAATCCATATTAATTAAATCTTTTGGTGTTAGAGAACAAATGGAGACACATGCGAAAGCTGAAGGTATTTGTAATGTGACTCAGTCTTTTTGCCTCTAGGTCACAGCTTCAGTGTTGGTGTGGGCTAGTAGCAACTGAAAGTCATTATTCTCTGACAGCTGTTTGGAGACCTCTGGGAAATGAGTTTGTGTTATCCTGCTAGCAGTGCTAGTGACTGATGCAGCATCAAGTAATCTATTGTCCCTGCAGGGGGTAATTGGTATTTTCCTCCATGGAATCAAAACAGAGAGTCTGTAGCTAAAACAGGCATAGAGCAAAATTACCATCCTCTCATTGTATCCCCAGCATCAGCCATGTCATCATTTTCAGCCCCCAAAGTGCTAATGCTGTGTGCACCTTGTCACTATGGGGTCTGGACACCAAACACAGGCACTGCCACAGGATGCTCCTGTGCCCCAAGGGGTCTGGTATCACTTTCCTTATCGGTAATGCTCCCATAGAAGGAAGAGTTGTGCAGGGGAAGGGATATGAACCTCTCCAACCCTCCCTAGGTTCTGTATTACTCCATCCCACACATGAAGCTTCGATGGCACAGCTTCTGTTCATTTCTGTATATGGAACATGGGCACAAAACACTATAAATGACCTGTTGGTCAACTTCCTCCTGCTCACCACCTGACTGCCCTGCCAGTCACTCCTGCCCTCCTGAAATTTTGGCTTTGTTTCTTGACTGGCAGTGTCAACTTGTGGGCAGCTGGCTCTGGTGCACCTCTGAGCACACAATCCTGTTAACCAGAGTGCCCAAGGCAGCTTTAGATGGGTTGCTGAAGTTAAATAGCAACAAACAAATGAGGAAAAGCTGGCAGAAAGCATTTGGACCTTGTTGGCATTTTACATTTTTGTAAATATTTTGCGATTTTTTTGTTTGTAAAAATTTGCTAAGAACACATTTCCATCCTATGTTTTGGTCCAGTACTAACACTTCCCAAATCCAGGTTTACTGTCCCATTGAACTTCAATTTTAGAGACACTGACTCACAGCACAGTTCGAGCTATCTCAGTTTACTCTGAGCATGTACAAAAAGTTGGGGTCCAACCTCCACTGAGGTTTCCTGTTATTTCCCTGGTGGAGGCTGACTGGTGAGGGGATGTGCACCCAGAGGAACTTTCCTGGCGGACTTTTCAACCCATGTTTTTTCCGTCTGCCTCCCTGCCTTTCACACCACTGTGTTTCATCACTGACATAGTGTCCTATAGACAATGGTTCACTTAATTCAAAAACAAAGGTTCAAGCCAGATGCATTGCCCTCTGGAGAGGCCTGTCTCACCTCACTGACTGAAAGCTGCTTGGAATGATGCAGTCACACTTAAAAGCAGACCTTTGAGGTGCTTAATAGGAGACCTGCATCTTAGCATATGCGTTTCTAGAGAGAGTCGACAAAATGGAGCTAATATTCAGCAGAAGGAAAAAAATACTTTGGAGACTTGGAAAAATATGTTAAAAGAGTTAAAGTGATCAGTTTGATTTATAAAGGGAAAGAAGATTTAGTGGCAACTCAAGTTACAGTCAATAAAAAGGTTACAATGTTAAAGAGCTTTTTAAATCTAATGGAGAAGGACATGACAAGAAGCAGCGGCTGGAAACTGAAGCCAGACAAGAAATTCAAGCGCAATCTCATAAACTGTAACTCCTATAAAGTACTGTGCAACCAAGGGGAAATGAAGTTTAATGATGATCCTGACTCAGAGCAGATCATTATTGGGAGGCAACAGCTGTGTCACCATCTGCAACAAACATTTAAGCATTGGGACTATCTGGATGTTGTGATCAGACTCAAAGGGTGGTCAATTAATTGGTCAATGCATGGTCTGAGCAGCCACAGTCCAAACCTGGGATCCAGTTGCATATTGGTAGGTACCTCATGCCATTTGAGGAGTTCTGGGCAGTCAGATATCCACACAGGATTGGCCAGATATGACACATGGCCTACAAAAGACCCTTTGGGAGTAGAAGCTAGAAATGTGGAAGGATACATTATTAAATCTGCAGGGATGCTGGATTATGAAAAGGAGGTGGCTGAACCTAGTCCCAGTTGAACAGAATCCTCTTACAGACAGAGGAGAGCTCTAAGTAGGCTGTCCAAAAATGAGGGTCTGAAATAAATCTGATGAAGCATAACAAGAAAACATCTATTTGTCTCCATACATTGAAAAATGAGAGAAGGGATTTTGGCTCAGATGTTTGATATCTTGCTATAAACATCTAATGCAGTATGAGTCTAGCATTCACAACAATGTTTTTAGATATCTTGGATTCTAAATTGCAAGATTTTAGCTTTTTCATCTGAATTTTGGACAGTAATAAGCAACCCAAGGCCTGAGATTAAATATTTTACTTTAGATCAAACAAAACAAATAAGCTAGATAACAAAAGTTATTCCAGTGTTCTCAATGAAAAAAAACCAAAAGCACCATACATCCATTGAAATCAAAAGTGCTCATTTCTCTCCCAGAAACACCCCAGGCCAACTTATGAAGTTTGATGAATAACTATTGATGTGATATGTATTGATACTCCTCAGAAATCTCTTTGCCTGAATATAGATTCCCAGCAGTTTGATGACAATCCCATGCCAATGTGTATGCAGTTGTGCAATGTCCAAGCACAAGACTCTGAAAGTTGCTCAGCAATACACAGTGAAGCAATCAGGAAAGAAAAGGAGGGGAAGAAATAAACCAACTCACAGTAAGGGAAAGATCAGAAGATCATTTGCTCCAGTGGCCTTTGACATTGTGTTGCCACTGTAGCTAAGGCAACATAAACCTTCCAAAGCCCTCTGCTTGAACTGTCCAGCTGTAATAGACAATCATCCCCTTTGAATGACTGCACTTTCAACCACTCCTGCACAAGATTAGTGAGTAGTCTGCGATTGAATCATGAAGGAAAGTACAGAGAAGTGGAAGGAAAGATGAACATCGTCACCAGGGCTGGCAGAGGTGCAGGACAGGGAAGCCAGCTGGGCCTGGGGAAGCAGTACTTTGCCCCGTGCACACCCAGTGCTGTTGAAGAGCTGTGTGGTACCACACCCTGTAAACACAGCACTGCCAGAGTTAGAACTGCCAGTTTGTAGAGGAACACAGAGGTCAAGATTATTTTTAGAGGCCTAAAATTAATGGACTTCTTTCCTGAGTCACTATTTGTTTGGGGGTGGTTTCTGCTAAGAAATGTCCAACACCTTTAAACGTGTGTTTACTTGCTGTACGTGTTGGTTGGGCTTCAGGAAGCAGACATACTCAGAGAAAAGGCAGTATCTGAATCAGTCACATTGTCTTTTAGGACAAGCAGATTATCACGTTAAATTGGCCAAGTGCTGGAGTCCAAGATGTCCTGATTGACCACAAAGGAAAGTGGGCTATGGTCTGGGCCATACCATGGCATCTCCCCTTCAAGTGGTGGTGAGGAAGGGTTTGGGTAAGATTCCGAAGTTCATGCCAGAGGCGAGGGGAAGATGCAGTGTAGATTCTAACTGTAAACAGCAGGATCAGACCTTTGACCTGGGCACTGCAACTGCACAAGCTGCACTTTCAAATTTCTAAAAAGTGCTTGTTTAGTTTTATTTGAGGGTAACCAGCCCTTTTCAAACAACTCCCAGCACCGCAGGGTCACCAGGAGCCTAGGACCATACCCTCCTGTTTTGAAGGACAGTGGGACTAGGTGGTCTGGACCTAACCAGACTGTGACAGCTGCCCTCAAGAACAGAAAATGTGCTCTAGAGTGGTTTGTTTGCCCTTTAGGTGAAACTGTGACCTCTGAACAGCACGAATGAGACTCACAAAAGTTTGTCAGTCAAAGCTCTGAGGAAATGTGTAGTTTTAAGGTGTCAGCAAGGCCTGTCATTGTGTTAGCAGGTGTTGCCTACAACTTCCTTCTCCCTCACAGGCTTCCCATAAGCTGACTAACTATTTTAAACCAATCTTGTCTATCCTAAGATTTACTATTTTATTATAACACCCAGACTGTCCCTGACAAGTGAAATAGCTCCCAGTCAGCAAAAGATACTCTCCTGATCCTGGCCTCATAGGGGATGGAGGGACAAGTGGCAGTGTGAGGTGGTTGAAGACACTCCACTGGGAGCTCCAATGTAGACTTAAATCCTTGGAGCACAGCATCTGGGTCTAGAAGTGCTCCTCATGTGCTCTCATCTGAGCTGGTTCCAAGCTGACCTCTTTATGAAGAGAGTGCAGTTGCACTTGGGTTCGGTTACTGAATACTCAGGGTTCTTGATAAATCTCATGGCATCCAGGTCTTGACAGAGTCAAGAAGATGGATGTGTAACTCATGCCTTAGCCCCAGGACCTGGAGCCTCCACGAGGGCTCCCAGACTCTAGAAATAAGGAAGGAGTTACAAATCCATCCACTTGACTGTATCAAGATCAGAGCATTGGGTCAGCTCCCATTTAGATACCGCAGAAACTCAGAAGCCAAAACACAGGTGGAGTTTAGATTCCCTAGGTTGAGGCAGGATAATAGGCTGAAGTTCTGGATCTAAAAATTCCCCTCTTGTGGTGAACTTTGGGTTGCATCTGCCCTTATTAGTCAGTGCACTGCAGAGTGTCCTTCAGCTAATGCCACAGTACCTCATCATGTTAAAGTTCTCACCTGAGCCCTGTGGCTGAGTATTTATCCTTAGCCTCGTGATGATGGGAGAGTTGCTGTCTGGATCGTGCCCAGCTAAGGACAGAGATCCTGGCTGGGGCACACGCCCAAGCACTGGGAGGGGAAGCATCTCACACAGGCTCTCATCCACCCTTTCAAAGCAGCAGGGCCAAGGGAGTCATGTGAAACCTAAGCACTGAGTCAGCATTTGAAGGGCTTCAGTACTTAAATCATTGGCAGTCATTGTTTAAAGTAAAAAATTAATTGACCCTGCTAATAGCTACCTGATGCACTCCACCAAAAGTGTGCTGCTTGACTTTCTTTTTTTTTTTTTTTTTTTTTGGTTTATGTCACCTTCTTAGGTAAAAATTTAGGAAGAAAATGTCACCAAACAGCCTGATCCGGCAGAATGAAATGACAATTACTGTATAGTCAGACAGCATGAGGTCTGTGCTTTTAATACAATTAATTTTCTCATGGCTTAATAAATTCATTACACTCGTGTAGTGGAGACTGAAGAAGCACAATGATGAAGGTTCTTTTGTTTATAAACAGATCCTTAAAGGGAAATTTTGCCTCCTCTGAGGCCTTGGCTGCTGCATTATTGAAGTAAGGCACCTACAAAAATATGTTTCTTTTCTGACATGATATGTTTGGTTTTTTGCTTCACATATGCCTCATAAAATTAGACTGATTTGTAAAAAATGTAAATGAAATTACCTGGACCTGTAGATCCTGAAGTCCTCTGAAAACAAAAAGGAAATCTTTGCTGTGCCTCTGTGTGTCAGAAAAGCAGGGCTTTTGCAGGTGTTCACCACACCTTAAAGGAGTGAGGGAGACACTTGTATCCCTTGTAGAAATGTGCTCCCCTTTTTTCAAGACAGGATGATATGTCAAAGGGTTCAGAGGAGAGAGCAGGCAGTTTGGGTGAGAAACACCCAAATCACAAAAATTCGGTCAGTATTGTTACAATCCTTATGACAGAGTGGCAGGTAATTCTCACCTTCCCTCCCCTGGCTCTGGCCACTCATTCCCATTAGGTTACCTGTGACACTTCAGGGCCCATGCAGTTGTACCATCAGGGGAAAGATCTGACCTCAGGGGAAAAGAAAAAAAAGTGTTGCCTGCTGGTGGATCAGTTCCCTGAACTGACTTAGTGCACACTTTTTCGCTTTTATATTCCTCTAGCACGAATCACCTTTTGGTGGCATGGATTTCTCTTCATTAGTCAATACTACATGGGCTTCTCTTCAGTAGTCAGTGCTAGCATGTCCAGCAAATAACTCTTCCTTTTGTTTTGGAGCAGAATGGGAGTACCAAGGCAGAGAGGCAGAGTGGCATCTCAGCCTGTGCTTCTCAGTCTTGTGCTGGGTATGAGAGTTTGGCTCATTCTTAAGGGAGATGTAAAGACTTTGTAGAGTGAGCTGTTTAGAATCTTCCTTGCCCACACAGTCTCAGTCGAATGCAACATCTGCAAAACTGATAAAAGCCTCTTGAAACCCAGCTTCTTGTGGCGGAGGCACAATCTCAGATGCCTCAGTGCTCATTTTAATTTGTTAACTCTGAACAGCTAATGAGCAAGGTGAGGGATGAGCCAGCAGTGGCAGCCAATGGATTCACACAACAACTGTATTTGTGACCCTCATGCTGAGGGTATTTATCCACACCTGCAGTGCTGACGGGCATGCAGGTAGCATGTTCCTTCTTTATGATGGTGACAACTTTGAACAGTGTCATCCCGCGGCCACCTTGTTCTTCAAGGACTGATCTCAATGACAGCTGGAGCATTGTGCTTATCAGGACTTGGCTGGGGCCTCATATGCAGTTTGGTCACTACACTTGCAGAAGGAGACACTGGAGGTGCTTCAGAAGGGAGCAGCATGAATGATTTAAGGTCTAGAAGACAAAGTTTGTGGATTCAAAGGACTTGGGGAACACCAGTCTCAGCAACAGATGACTGCCAGGGAAAGATAAATGTTTGAAACAAGGCAAAAATGCCCCTGTAAAGGAAGGGAATAATCTGCCTCTGGGCCTGGAAAGGGGTAAGAGATTGTGAACATGAACTGCAGCAAAAGAATTTCCGTTAGAAATTATGAAAAACTTTCTCAACCTAAAATAACGAAGCACAGAGTGGGATGCCCAAGGCAAGCTGTGAAGTCTTCACACCACAGTCTTGTTTTTTTTAAGGACAGATTAGAGAAGCACCTGTCAGGATTAGTTTTGGTGCTGTCAAACCTGTCTTGGGGCAAGGGATCTGCACAGTGACCTCTTGAATTCCCTTTCAGGCTGATTTTCCCTGATGCTATTAACCCATGGAACTTTGTCACAGAAAGCCATTTCTCCATGTCAAGCGAAATGTAGCCACGGGGTATTTCTGGATGTGCTTTGGCACCTTCACAGTGCACGGCTGTGCTGGAGAGCTGCTCAAAGCAGGAGTGCAGAGCCCACGGACACAGCATAAAAACACAAAGATGGAATGTGAACGAGAGCCTTTAATTAATGGTGCAGCTCTTGAGAGGGGTGTCCTGCAATTCCTAAGGACAACAAATGGTCAAGATCTCAGTTTAAGTACTTGATCTGAAAGGGGGAGGCGGGGTGTGTATTGATTTCTGCAGGGAAACAAGTTACGTGTGAGCTGTGCATTTCCCCTAAAGCTCAAAGCCACTGCAGACTCCCAAAAGCCCATAAACCGCGTGCCTTGATGATTCATTTCTGTACAAAGAAGACTTGCTCCCTAACAAGACAGTGGAAACTTATCCACCTCAAATGTGTACCCGAGCAGTCAGCAGCAAATGTAGTTTTGCTCAGTAAACCTTGATTCACAATGTCTGTAACAGTTTTGGAACTCTAAACCCAAATGCATTATCTGCCAAATGAATTTTCTTATTTGGATTCCATGAAAATGCATACTCTTTATTGGGGTCCTGCACTTCATTTGCCATCTCTAAAGTGATAGATCCTGTCTAGGTAATTTGCAAAAAGCATGCCAGGAGTTTTCTCATTGTAAATGCATTAGGAGCTGAGATAAATCTTGGACAAGCTGAGCTCACAGCAAATGAAACATAGTAGGAACAATGCAAAGTATTCTAGTCCCACAAAGGCAGTGGAGCTGACTCTTCTATTCAAATACACATGGAGAGACACCCATCTGTACAAGTAGACACAGAAAATGAGACCATTTTAGTTTGGTATCAGAAGACTCCCCAGTGCAAAAATGATCTGGGTTTTTATGCATATTTTTCAAGGGCACTAATCTGGCAGACAAAATGGGGACATATCACAATCCTGAACTCTCAAAATCACACCAACTGCTTTCCCTCTGTGCTCAGTGATGCACTGCCAACCTTACTTCATTTTCACCTTGAGAGCCACAGCTGGTCCTGCACATACAGCTGCTGCAACAGGCTCCATGTTTCAATGAGCCCCTGCTTCAGAGAAGCAGCTTTAAAGAGGCCCTGGGTGAGCCTGGGTGTTTTGGGGTACCTCTGAGAATAAAACGTAATAAAACTTCCCTTTGCATCATCTGTCACACTGCTTAATGTTAGCAGTTGGTATGTGCCTCTGCCACAAACAATTCCTGTGGTGTAGGAGTCAAGCTCCAGTGGCATTTTCACCAAATAACTTTCACTAATATTTCTCTGGTTTTGAGGCAGTAACCAAAGCCGTTATCTGGCAAAAAGCTGTGGGAAGAAAGGCCATATTTCCAACCAACAAAGACTGACATCATCATCTCCAGGAATTTCTTCTATGCAGGGAGCACAGAGCAGCCCCTCTTTAGAAGGTCAACAGGGTTACTTAAACTTGGGTAGTTTTACACAGCTGGGCAAATGAATCTGGCAAAACTGAGGTGGCAGAAACCTCTGTCATTGAGACTAGAAGGGTTGAGAGGCCAGGATAACTGTCTGGAGCTACAAACCATTGCTAACTGTTCCCAGTTGAAATAACTGGTCTGATGGTATCTTTTCCAACAAAGAGGTCTGCAGCCTCTATCATCCATTACTCACGTTGCGTGGGAGTATATGACTGACCCATAGGCTACCCAAACCCAGTGCCTCCTATTTGTGCCACACACTGGGAAGTAAGACCAGGAAGGCCTTAGGAGCCATTCTTGAACTGCAGTATGCCATGGGAGATCTTCCAGTTAGCAAAGGTGATACCAGAGTGCTCATCCTGAAAGGAAATCGCTGGATGCCGGGCAGGGCGGGGGTGTCGTGGGAGGACTGTGCCCGCTATAGGGAGCAGGGTCTGGTTGCACATTCCTGAGCCCTGAGTCACGAGGGGCTGCCTGCTGACCCCTAGCCCCACTCCAGCTCCAGGCACAATTTTTCTGCCTTGCTACTGTGGGAGAGTGTCTTCTCAAAGAGGAGTGATGAAAAGCAACCACTGAAGTCTATAAAACACTGCTCCTCTGAGGCGACACTGTGCTGGGAGGATTCAGTTGGAGGGGGTTCACAAAGGGGCTTTTCTCCTTTCCCCCCTGGTGTAGGAGGGTGGAGAGTGGCCCAAAAAGTTTGTTAATTTTGCAGGACATGTGATGGCAGACATCTGCAGAGCATGCAATGAGAAGTTTCAATCCTCATAGTTTATCAGGGGCTAATGAATGATCAATAGATGATGATTAGTGAGATGCTCTGCTAGCTGTTGGTCCTAGACAGTCAGCTTGGTCTTTTGGAGGTCACTACAAGCCCAAGAATGCCTCACTGAAATGTTTCTAGCAAAAGTTTCCATAGGTAGAAAATGAGGTGCAGTGTTGACAATAGCTTCATACCATCTCAGTCTGTATGTCTGATGTGACTGCTGCTTGCAGAGAGAAAGCGCACACATGAAAGGAGTTTCCAGCCTCAACAAGGTAATGGAGTAAAGGCCAAGCCTCAACTCCTGGCTGCAATTCCTGGGGCTATTTTTTGATATCATCCACCTAAGTTAAGTGTTGTGACCTCCCTTGCAAAGTGAAATCCATCAGGAGGGGCTGGTCTAAAAAGTTGTGTACACTGAGCTGTGTGGGGTTTGCTTGACAGTCAGCGGACAGACCCAGATTTCCCAGGGATGATATGGGGTTTAGAGCATCCAGAGCCTTATCCCACCACCCCACTAATCATAGCAGATGCTACAGCACAGCAACACGTAAGGCCAGGAGGAGAGGGATGCATTTCACCTAAATCTTGATGCCTGCTCCATCTGAACTGGGAAACATAAATTCCCTTTCTGGTTCTTACACAGAAAAAGATGCTTTTAGGATCTGGTTCATTTTCAAATAGAATTGTAAAATAGGAGAAAAAATTGCTCTCCCAGAGCCCTGCAGCTGACCCCCAGGAGTAGAAGAGGCCCATAAAGCCATTCTGTATTTTCTTAGCTCTCATCTGAAGAACTTCTTGTTTTGGCTATTTTTAGTAAAATTAAAAAACAAACAAACAAACAAAAAAGGAAAAATGCTCTTTTGCATTCTTGTTTAAAGAAGTAGTAGCAGTAGTAAAGAGAGATGAAAATTACCAGATTGGCTGTCTTACTTCAGGTATATGAGTAGTTAGTCTTGTATAAAAGGAGCAGATGTTGCTTATTTCCAAATGACTCTGACCGGGCTTGGGTGCAAATATAACCTTGTACAGTGATGGTGACAGGGATGTGATACCAGCAGGGCTGTATATGTGCAGGACAGTTAGATAACTGCTTAAATGTTCCAGCAGCCTGCAATCCCAACTGACATGTGAATGAATCGGAGTAAAAAAGAAGAAAATGTAGACCGTGTTTTTCCAAAGAAGGGGAGCTTTAGTCTTCATCCTTCCCTTACTGGCCTAAAAGGTTATAATTGTCTCAGAAGACGAGCAAACCATATTCCAGATGTCCAAAGTATTTTAAAAAGGATGTTTATTAATGACCTGGGGACTGAAGATAAACAGGCTGCACAAAAATAAGCCCCGAGACACAATGGTGGAGTTAACCTCTGCATGCCAGAGGTCTGGGTATCCTGGGGAGCAGGCAGACAGGGGTGCACAGGCTTTGGAGTCAGCTTTAGGTGCCTGTAAGTAGAGCTTCTACTTATAGGTGGTAACAAATTGCAGTGCTGCAGAGGATGAATGCATATCTGCTGGAGAAGTGTCTTCTGCTATTGTCTGCTTACATGATCAATTATAATGAGAGAAAATTCTGGCCTCATCGCTCATGTCAAAAGGGGCAGCCAATCCATCTTTGTGTACCAAACACTGTCACTAGAACAAAGGGAGGTTTTACCAGTCCTTCCTTTTGGACACCCATAATTTATAAACCAGCAGCAATATTTTTGCTGGAACAACACCCATGTGAAAGCAGCAACCACAATAAAAGAAATCCTCTTTACTTAGCTTCACATCCCCCTGTCTAGCAGATAAAACCTCCCTGCTCAAGATCAATAATACATGTTCTGAGATCCAGCTTCCCCCTTCTGCAGACACATATTCCCGTAGGGAAAGGCCAAAAGACTCAAATTCTACTTCTGAACTATATTGCACACCCTGAAACTCAGTGAGTCTGGGCTCTGCTATAACCACAGAGGAAAGATACTCGTGTCAAGGGCACACTGCTAAATGTCCTTCCTGCCAGCCCAGATTAAGCAGTGTCAGCCCCAGCTGATTACATATATCACGGGTCCATACAGGAAAAGCCCAGCAACATCCACCTGCCCTTTTTGGGGTGGATTTACTCCATCTGTTCGATGGCTCATTAGTGCCCAGTGTCCAGGGATGGAGCAATAAATTGCCTCTACTTAAAAAATTGCTTCTGCTTCAAGAAGGCTTATGTAAATAAATAAATAAACTTATATATAATCTATTAAAATACATATAATATTAAAAATATGTAATTTAAAAATAAAAACATTTATACAACATATATAAAGCTTAAATAAACTCACAATCACAAAGCAGCATGTTTAAAACACATAGATAGCCAGGTGTTGTCCTTCACTGGGATGCTACATCTGAGTGATTGCTGAGACTTGGGGCAAGGATCAGGCTAGGCATGGATCAGGCTCCCATTTGGCTCTCCCTGCTTTGATGTGCGTGGCTTTAGTCAAAGTCTGCACTGCTCTGGGTATATGAAAGGCACTCTGATGTATGAGGGCTCAGGACTGGGAACAAACCCCTTCTATCACCTCTGAGGAGCTCCCGTCCTAGCCAAGCTCCCTGTATCTCCTTGTTCCCAGCCTGTATCTCCTGCCAACCTGTCCCAACAGCTAATCTCCTCATTTGGTCTGTTCTCCTACACTGGCTTTTGACATCTCCCTTCCTTATCCATTACTCACACTCAGCAACTGATATTTTGGATGTGTGCATCAGGACCGCAGAGACTTCTTTCTTGCCCTTGCTTAAGCTACTGAATTTCATTGTATCAGTTTGTAAGCTGCAAAATTGAGTCATAATCTCTGTGCCAAACTGTGCATCATCTATTTAGGCTTCAGGGCAGGTCCTTAAATCTCTCTAGTATACAGCTCGAGAACACAGTTTCCAAGTAACATGGAAGACCTGAGCCAAAGCTCTTTTCTTACTACATATGGATGTACAAATCTCTTGGGTATGTACAAAACTTTGTGAACCTTGGTCTTAGCTGAGACCTGTGCCAAGCACTAATAACGGTTGTGCAAACCGGGAATCCTATGGAGTTGTGTCAAAATATTCATCCTGACCACCCACAAGCAACTTCTCTGGCTTGTTCCCATGTTCTCCTGCTAGAAAAGGGTTAATATGACCTTCATGTTCCAGACATGCTGAAAGCAAGATCTAGGACTTTTCAATATATATAAAAAAAATAAAGGTCAGGCAAAAATAGACTGATGAAAACACTTGGCACATGGCAAAGTACAATGGAATGACCCACTTGGGGAAAACTGCATACTTGACCTCTTCAAAAACATATGAAAAATATTTCCCTGACTCATCAACTCTTTGTCTCATTTACCTGCTGTGTGCAGTCTTCCCAGGCTAACAGGAGTCAGCTGGAATTCGGCTGCATTTGCAAAGCTGCTGACGACTAACCTAATAACTCATCATTTCTGCCAGTGCCTTTATCTCATCCAGGAGAAACAATTTCACATGTAGCTGGAATAAGGGCCTGTTGATTCAGAAGAGCCCAGTTTACCCAGCCTGTTTGTGCACTGCCAGTGGAAGGTCCCCTCAGCAAACATGCCACAGTGTCTGCAGTCTGCTCGGTGTTTACCCAGCCCATTTCTAGGGCTCTCCCCAGAGGAAGCACCAGGCATTATCATCAGTTGACACTAGTTAACTCTTCTGCTTAATGCATCCCCACAAGAGATATTGCAAACACACACATATCAGCTGGCACTAAGCTGCAAAATAACTCAGGCCCCCATTACAAGCCATGTCCAGCTGCATTCATGCTTTACTGTGGTTGCTACCTTGAGGTCAAAAGTTGAAATAAAAAAGTCTTCTTAGTACCATATTTATAATGTTCTTATTGGCAATGAGCTGAGCTGGTTGGATCATTGAACTAATCCTTGTATTCACTGAGTGGAAACTCCAAAATGTTGACAAAGTGCTGCTATTTAATCTCCAGGAATGCTTTTTGTTCTAAACCAGAGGCGTCTAAGACATTACAAATGATACCAAGAGGCTTTGAGTTTATCACAGTATCCTGATGGTTGGAAGAGAGAAGATCCAAAGTGGAGCTATTTGAAAAGTTTTCACCTCCTGGTTTTTAACCATTGCATATCACCTATTCGAAATAGAAGCTTTAATGTATTAGTGTTGGTTAAATACAGATTTGTAGCTCCACAGTAGGGTCAGTAGTCAGTCAGTCCTGAATGAATATACTGTTCAGTCAGAAAATTAGCTATTGGGTTTAGATCTCTGTTTCTGTTATTCAGAGCAAAGATTACCCTGGAAATGCCATGGTTCAAGCAAGTGTTTCACTAACTAGTAGCACAGGTTGTTTTGATCTACCTTTCTCTTTCAAAATTTCAAAAAATATCACTACATTGCAAATCATCCTCTTCTCCACACACTTGGTCTCCATCTGGACACCAGACAAGCCAAAGGATTCTCCTTTCCATCTAGGATATCACTCAAGAGCAAGTTCCCACTGCCCAGGAAGGTGGGCTTGGCAGGCTCCTCTCACAGGGCTACTTCTCCTCCTGTCTGGGTAATGCTGAAGAGGATGGATGAAGAGGAAAGCTTAAGTACTGAAGCAGCAGAGGGGCAGCCTGGAGTGAGTCCATCCTGTCTTCAGGGAAATAATTTGCTTGGTTCATCAGTGGCTGCCAACATCATCCCCCAGTTCAGGCCACCAAGCAATCTGCCACGTGATAGTTACTATTTCCTTGTGGTCAGAACCCAGGTGAGGTACCACTTCATAACACAGCGACCACCATCCTTTCCAAGTTCACGAGCAACGTGCTTCTGATGGGATACACCATCCTAATAATGCTGTGGCAAACAGTGTTTTGGGGATTCTGATCAAGTGCTGAGGTGTCAAGAGGGAGCAGTGCTCAGGCAAACTCGCCATGCCATCACCCAAGGAAGCACTCAAGTACCTGGCAAGAGCACAAGCTCACTTATACAAAGAAAGCCTCAGCTGCATGTCTACTCTGTCCCTAGCTTTGCTGAAACCAGCCAGAACAANCTGTGCTTTAACGCTGCCAAGGAAGATTCAGTTTCATGAGGAAGTTAAGGAAAAAGCCTTTCTGATGAAACAAAAAACCCCAGCCAAGAACATTTGCAACCTCCCCAAAAGGATATGAGCTGCTTTGTAATTAAGTCCTTTCTGAATGCTTAAAGATGTGCAAAGTGAGAGGGTCCCTGGCATGACAGTAGCAAATGCATTTTGTTTGGCAAAATGCCACCTTCAGTGTATTTCAGCTCATAAGTGATTATTTTCCCTGCAGGCATCTTTGAGCCTTGATATAGCAACCTCCAGCACACAGAAAAAGGGGCACCTTTCCTCTGAGCAGATTAGCAGCAGTTAGGAAGGAAACACAATGAGTTCGTTGAACAAATATTTTCAGCTCATTTGGTTTCTGGAACCTAAACAATCCTCTGGAAGGGGAGCACAGCAAGGCTGGCTGTGTTTACAATCCAGATTTAAATATACTGACATACTGCCAGGTTTCGAGCTGTGTATCAGGCGAAGGTCAGCGAAAGCTCCAACTCCTTCTGACAGGTTATTTTGTGCTTAAATAAATTCAGATAAATCGTACAATGAGTTTATCTGTAGCTTTCAAAAACTGACGTGCACCATAGCAAGGCTGCAGGCTGTCAGCCAGCTGCTATAGGTGGTGGTCAGCACAGCCCAGGACAGAGCTGTCTTATAGGACTACACATACCTGTAATGAGTATCTTTCCCAAAGAGAGGAAGGCTCATGATAAGGAAAAATGCTGGAATATTGATGATATTATTTACACTTGTAACGTAAGTGCTAATGCTAATTCTTCCAAGTTGTGTCTAAAGGAGCCCAAATATGGCCACATTTTCTCAGATTATTTTCTGTCAGTGGCTGGTGGACCCTGCAGAGGAAATGGTGCCCTTGCTCAGTCTCTGCATATGGTGATCAGACCCATTCAGCCCCACAACCCCATGTCTGCTCCTGCAGAGCACCAAGGCACTCTGCCTCTTCAAAGCCCACGTACAAAGTGTGGCTGCACAACTTAGCCATTTGCATGCTTTTCACTCAAAAAATGAAAGGACTCAGTGCACCAAACCTACTCCCTGATAGTGGTGTGCACTTTCAGTGGCACCAAAGAGGTCAGTGTTCAGTTTAGAGATGTTTATGCTTTGGCCAACAACCACCTAGAGACCCCCTCTCCACAAACACACACACACATGTGCAAGGAACAAATCAGGTTTGCAAGGAATTTGTTAAATTATGGTTCTGCATTATCGGGCTTATTAATTGAGATGACTACTACAGTGTAGCAAATTATAATATTAATTATTCATCTTTTCACTCCCTCCTCTCTTCTTTTTCCATTTCGACCTGTTTCTTTCTTTGTCTCCTCTATTGCTTCAATATCGGCAACATAATCTTCCCCCTGTTTTGCAATCGTTTGTAATTACAGTTTTGCCAGAGTGACCCCATGAAAATCCTTCCACTGTGAGCAAAAAGAGTCAGTGATAACAGGGTTATATATTAAGCAGAGGGAAAATCTTCCTTTACTTGTGTCTTAAGAAAGACACTCATCAGAAGATAGGCAGACATCAGAACTGTTATTTATTAGAACTTCCCTTCTATTTAAGGGGAGCAATGATGAAGCAGTAGGAGTAAACTGGAGAAAAAAACAGCAAGGATCACATAACATTTGTTGCAGTAGAAGGCAGTGACTTGTGTCAGTGATGTTCAGCTCACTCATTTTTAATTTCTACTCATTGATTTACAGAATTAATTTATACTGCCATTAATCAGGAGTAAGCTGTTGCTCTACAATTACATGACAGGATTACTATTTCTCCTGGGAATCAAAGGCTGCCTCTGCCTGTCCTGCAGAATAGACCTTGGTAAAATAGCTGGGAATCTGATCTAGAAGAGCAGATGCAATGTCTAGCAGCACTGACCCAGCACTTTGAATCACAGAACACTAGGATCTTTAAGTTTGGCAAAAGCCTTCTAAGATCATCAAGTCCCACCATTAATCCAGAACCACCAGGTTCACCACAAATCCATATCCCCAAGTGCTACATCCACACACACACCTTTTGAACACTTCCAGGGACAGTGATTTCACCACTTAGCTGGGCAGCATTTTTCAAGGCTTAACCACTCCTCCAGTGATGACATTTTTCCTAATATCTAATCTAAACCTCTCCTGGTTCAACTTGAGGACATTTCCTCTCATCCTGTCAAACTCGTGCCCTTGGTTCAGACACAAATCTTCTCATATACAGAGGGAGTCCTGTTGGGATAGGAAATAAGCCCCCCACACCTCCTTGGGCATTGCTTCCCCTCGGGAGGTATGTCCTGCTTTTCCCCAGACCCCAACACTGGCAAAGCAACTGCATTCCTCAAATCCTTCTGCTTTTCCAGGCACTGGCAGTGTTAGCTGCAATGAAGGCTGTCTCTCTTTGGAAGATGTGCTTTTGTGTGAGTGGTTGTGGTGTGGATTTTCACTATCCCTGGTAGTTCTCATCGGGTTAAACCACATTAAGGCATGTGCTTCTCAACACCAGAAAATTACCTGGAGAAAGACCAACCCGATGAGAAAGTTGTGAAAAAATCAAACCTTTTCCTCTAATGTGTTCTGAAAATGTCCTGAAGCTGTGGGATTGAGGAAGGGTGACCAAACACTCCTGGCCTTGCCCATGAGCAGTCACTCAGAGGCAACCTGACTTTCAGAGGGGAAAAGAGCCATCTATTACAATGACTGCCTTGGACAATTAAATCTGATATCCATGTCCAGTCACATTTCCCACTGGGACAGAGAAACTACCCCAGAATGGTTCTAAAAATTACAGCTTTTTTCACATGTTGACATTTTGAAACAATAGAGTCAGAAAGCTGGGAGGGAATGTTCTTCTGAAGGTGAAATGTAAGACTGGCTAATCCAAACACCAGGCCCTATCATGAGGCTCTTTTAATGACATAGCACTGTTCCTTTAAGTCAAACATGTTTCAGTTCACAGCACTAATAACAAATTGCATTGATGTTTAAAACTGTACCAGTCAGTGTAATTACTCCATCATCCCTTGTGGCTAAGTCCTCCTCCTGACTCTTTATGAGCCATCCATAAATACAAAATGATTTATCCAAGTACTGCCATGTTGTAAACTTGGTCATGTGGAACTATTGATGAGGGACATCCATAAAGTTTAATTATGCCATTGATTCTTGCTAAAATATTAACTTGAAACTGGCTATAGGGTACTCCAATCACTTCAAATCAAATGAAATTATAAAATGTCCTGTACTTTAAAGATGTGCAGCATGTACTTTTCAGGTAGTGATCTACAGGGAAAATCTTTCATTGCCTGCTATAAAGATAACCTCTTGTATTAGGATTTAATGTGAAGAGTTATAAAAATCAGAGCCAGAAAGGATCTATTAATTCACCTCCTGTTTCTCTGCCAACATAAGTTTGTTCCAAAAAAATGTATTATTGAGTGTTATTGGTATAGCAAAGCTTTCAAAAGGGCCGACTAATGGGAATTCCGTAACTCTCTTTGGACAATGTTCCTCAGGCTAATAGACCTTGGCTTTGGAAAAAGCAGTTCTGACATTTAATCTGCAGCTTCTCTTTTTTAGTTTCACCTCACTGCTTCCAGCTGTACCTGCTTGAATCAGCTTGAATTTTGGCTCTCCAGTGCTGGTGTTACACAATCTCCAACACAGAGCCTTTCTGCTGTTCTCTGAACAACCTGGACGCATGGATCAGTTTTCCAAAGCAGGACCAGGAATTCAGCCACAGCTGTAATGGAGAAAAACAGGAACAGACTAGAAGATTCCGCCTTATAATTTTTCACTTATTTTTTGTGGGAGTCATATAGTTGCCACCCAAACTTAGCTTTGAAAACCTCGACCATTCAGGTTCTTCCTGTCATTCAACAGAGTGGACATGCCTTCCAGCCTCCAACTTGATTTTCCTGAGGTTTTTTGATTCCCCTCCAATGTTTAAATATTTCTTTAACATCACTGTCAATTCAATGACTAGGCCAGCTTCCAAATTACTTAATTTTGACTCTTAATGTATTGTGTAGTGTGCATAAGTACTTGTATGCACAGACATATATGTAGGCAAATTCATATAGGTACCAGCACAAACCCATGAGGTTGGTCTTGTCTGTGTCTACAAGCAGTTTAAATTTCTTTAGACTGACATTTTATGGGAGGATCTCTTCAATTCCACAAAATGACTGTGGTTTTTTTTTTTTTCTACTGCAGAGTGTAGCAGACACTCAACAGGCTATGAGGAAGTTCCAAAATAGTAAGCCAACAACACTGAAATGGTGATATTTCTGCCTGTTTTGCTTATGAAAAAGCCCCACAAAGCCAGACTGGCCATTGCTCCTTGAAGAAGATCAGCTTTGCTTCTGATTAGCTGCTTTCCTTAAATGTCAGTCTGTTTTCATCTGTAGACTGTTTTGGAAGAGCCATGACTACCCTAATAGTGAAAGAAACAGATTGGTTGGAGGAACCCACAGAGATGATAAGAAGCACCCAAATGCTGACTCAGGTCTCACCTGATCTTGGGGGATAAGCTTCATCTTTCAGTACAAGTGACTCTGTTACTTTGAAAAGCAGCAGAATAGTCATAAAGAGTTAAAAAATCTCTAATGAATCAGGATTTTTTTCTTTGACTCAGGAGTTCACCTCTCTGCATCAAAACAGTAATACTTTAAATTGCAGATTTTTGTTCCTCTACCAACTACAAGAGGAGTGCCGAGCTTCAAGGCAGTGAATCGTGTGGAGTGAAGTAACATCCAGAGGTAGTTCAAAACAACCTGAACTCAGAGTTGAGCTTGTCCACCTGAATACACAATTAATTTATCAGGTAGTCACAAACAAGGTCATAAGCTGTCATTTCTAATTCCTCTCTCATAGTACCATCTGAGTTTGATCACATGTGTTCGGTGAGGAACTTGATGCATCCCAGGCAGCTGCACAGCCAGCCAGCTGTGGCTCAGAGATGAAAAGCAACTCTTCTCTCTGGTGCAGCAACATGATCAACAGAGGTAAGTGCCACAGCAAGCAACAAGACAAAAAAATGGGAGTTTGGTGCTCCTGAAGTATTGTGTGTGACATATATGAAATTCAGCTCTATTAATCTTTCTATAGACTGTAGCAGCACATCCATGCTGTTGGGAGATTCCAAAACTGCAGTAAAACATCACAGACATAATTCTGATCACAAGTTACTAGTATTCTTGTGTTTCACCTCAAGACCTTCATACTGCATCTGCAATGATTTCCAGCAACCAGGGAGGATGCACTGCAAACATGAACTGTTTGAATAAGTCCTCAGCAGCTCCTGCTTTAATGACTTATTCATGAAAATAAATTGGCAGATGACAGGCTCCCATCTCTGGAACAGAAAGGTTGCAACATTAATTAAACTTTTTAATTGGCACGGCCGTCTCCGCCCACCCAGAGCAGACATGAACAAGCATAGAATGCCACTGCATCCTTCTTATGTAGGGGCATGAAGCCATTTCAGAAAATCAATAACAATGATTAAGAGAGCTCTCATCCCTTGCTCCTACCTACATTTTACTTTCCACACCAAATGTATTGACTAAATGTCTCCTCCCAGAAGGTTATGTATACAGGCTTTCAACAGATAGCACCAGCAAAGTTTCTTGTTAGAGGCAGGCAATATTGCTCAAATTCCTAGCAAGCACCTTCCTCTGCTTTTGCAGTACAAGTTCTGTGGGGTCTAGGCACTTTACAAGCCTAGAAAGAAATAGTCTGTCTTCAGAGATCCTCTGGTCTCTTAGACAAAAAGTGGTCAGGGATGAAGAAGTGATGGAAACTTTTCCTGCACGGGGAGCCAGGCAGTAGGGGAGGGCATATGACTCCTGGTTGAAGATGGAAGCCCTGTGGTAGTCTCTTCCTTCATTATCCTGTAAACAGAAAACTTTCTTCGGTGTTTGGGAGGCTGTTTCTGCGGTGTCTGAAAAGCAGCCGTAAGAAAACCCCATCCAAATGTGTCAAACTCTCAAGAATTGTTGAAGGCTTGTTGGCCCAGCCTTCCCTGTCTACTCCAGCTGCTCTGCATTGTCCCGGTGATGTTCAGATCTGGCCTCGAGTCTCAGAATGCTAAAAAGCAGATGGAGAGCAGTGGTGAGTCTGGTTCCCGATACCCCACTGCTACAGAGTAACCTTCTTGAAGAGCTTTTTTTTTTTTTGCTTTAAATTGTTAGTTGATGCAGAATAGGAGCTTTTACCACCAGCAACAGTGCTTTGTGCATTACTGCCATATTACTCAAACATATCATTTTAATATCTTAAAAAGTTTTATTTATTCATCAAAGTTTTATAGATAATTTTCCCCCTAAAGGCCTAGGGAGAGGCATCAAAGGCATTACTGATGAAATATGCTTCAGCAAGTGGCAGAACATGCCTATATCTTGTTTTCTTACATGGGTTTGAATTTATATCAGGTTAAGTTAACCAGACCTTCACCTCCTCTCTTCATCACTCCAGGGAACACAGACCACTGTAGCTGAACCTACTTACATGCAAGGATCAGAAACTTGATCAGCTTATGATGGCTCCAGGGTTGCTGTGTCCCAGCTGAGCCAGAGTGACTGTGTTGCTGAAATCCAGGTGTGCCTTTCCAGCCCATTCAGGGCCATCTTCAGTCTGGTTTAGAATGTCTCCAAAGACTGACGCTCCACAACTTCTCTGGGCAACAAATTGTGGCAGCAGAGCAAAACTTGCTTTAATACAAGGTGTGTGGCCACTGCAATCCCTTCCACCCCTGTGGACAGGACAATGACTCTACCTCTCTGCTGTCATCCAGTGAAGGGGGCAACTTCTTTTGTGATTTAGATACACTGCTGAAGTAATCTGCTCAACATATATGAAAGCTCTTACCCCCAGAGCCAGCAAAGTATTAGGAGCCTTTATGCTTTTGAAATCCATCACGCCTAAAAGAGCTTCACAGTTGATGAGCCTGTTTGTAAAGCTACAATCGCTGTAGCCTGTATTTCCTATGTTCTTAAGCACATTTTTCCTTACAGTGGCCCAGGATATAGGAAAAAAAAGATTTAAATTGTCTGTCAGTTAGGGGACAATAACTTGGTTCAGCTGAGCCCCAGGCCTGAAACACTGGTTTGTTTTCCCTCTCTATTCCAGTATCATGTGGCAGCTTTAATGAAAGTGAAGTTAGCATATGAATATAGCTTCAAACTACAAATATTAGAAATGGACTCAAGCTCTTGGATCCAAATATGCAAACTCTGCAGCTGATGCCTAAGAGGTGAGAGGGATTTGTAAATTGTGTCTCAAAAGACATCTCAGAGCTACTGACACTCCTACTGGAGTATTTGAATGGTGCTGCTGATTTTGTCATCAGGTCATGACTAAATAACAGATAAAAACTAAACTATGCAATGTTATGACTGTTGCACATGGGGGCTGAATGACTTGGCCAAAAGGCAAGTCCTGAAAAAGCCCTGAAACAGAGCAGCTGCTGTACTTCTGCCTTTCCTCCTCCTCTTCCTCCTCCACAACAGTTGGAGCTTCTCAACTGCTCCCCAAATCCCTGAGAGACATCTCCCACTGTGAGAGCACAGGAGGTACTGCAGGGCAAAATAATTCAGTTTTGCTGCCTTTTGACATATAAAGACCCTTTTCCCACTTCTCTCACCACATGGATATGCATTTCCTATCCAGCTGCAGGCTTCGTGTGTTGTATATACACGGAATCATAGAATCAGAGAATAGTTTGGGTTGAAAGGGACTTTTTAACTCCTTTGCAATGAGCAGGGACGTCTTGTGTCATGGAAACACTGAGGGTGGGTGCAACACCTCTGGGCTGCATTAGAGAGAGGATATGTCCATGGATGCATCCATAGAGGCTGGATGAGTAAGAGTTTGATTGTGTTGGACAACATATAAATGCAGTCCTGTTCAGACAAGGTCTGGGGACAGCTGAGCTCTGATGAATAAGAATTTGGACTGCTCTGCCACAGAGACTTCTGTCTAGCAAATTCAGGGCTCCTACCCCAGATTTCCTTTTCTTAATTAGTTTTTGCACAACTGCTTACAAGTAGCCCAGAAACCTTCCACAATCTGTAGACCACAGGTGAAAAAGCAGTGGTTTAATAAACAAAACACTACTAATAGTTCAGACAAGCAATCATGGAAAAAGCAAAAAGAAGTAAATTGAATGCTCAGAGTTATTAGCCAGAGCAATTACCACAATTTCTTGCTTTCTAAACCATCCTCAGGCAGCAGTTTATTATACAGACTAGGAAACTTTTTTTTTAAAATTTACATTTCTTGATTTTTTTACATGCTTTCGTTTCTAATAAAGTGTGTCAGGACAAGTCTCTCAGGAACCAACATGCTAAAGCAGCATTATAGAGGCAAGCACAACATTGGCACTTGTTCCTATTGTGAAGCTGGTTTACATTAGAGCCCTTCCTTATCTGATGTACACAGGTCAATGAAAGAGCTTGATAGAGGGTGGGAACAATTAGACTCAGCATCACTTCTGGTGGCCATGACTGGCAGACTTTACTATGAATTATTTAGAAAGAGAAGAAGCTGGAATGGGGACCCTTGTGGGTCAGTGGGCTACCATGTCACACATATTTCCAGGTGTATAGCCATTACCTCCCAAACCAAGTTTCACTTATGCCTCCAGTGCTCCTCCTGCACAGTTGCATCTGAAGCACTCTCCTCCAGAGATTAAAAAACTACTTTTTATTTCAAGTCCAAAGTTGTCTGTGGCTGGCTGACATATATTTGCACTGGTGCCAACAGTTGCCTATAGCTTACATGTTTTTTTTTCCTTTCTCTGCTGTTTACCTCCTTGATGTATTAATAGACAGCACAAGTCAAAGACATCTTAGCTTTTGTTTTGTCAGAGTAAACTGGCCAAATTCATTTGATTCCTTCTCACCGGACATGTTTGCTGTTCCCTTCAACATTTCTTCTTCACATGCCAGACAGTTGGGACTCTGGGCTAGGGGAAGCCATGATTAAACACGTTTTTATTTTCAGAAAAGGTTGTAAAGGAGCAAAAGGGTGCTTTCAGAAGCCTCTCTCCTGATGTGAGCTGTGGCTGTGTTTGCTGCCTTGCGCAAGACCGCCACAGAGATGCTCACATTTTGTGTTTGATCAGCACACTCTACTTTACAGCAAAACACTACAATTTCTTAGGCCACATTTATGGCAGGCCAGTACAGCAAGCCAGGGCCTGGCAGCGTGGCATGGCTCGCATCCATGACTCTCCTAATCTCCAAACCAGAGTGACCTCATCCCAACAGCATGTTGGAAGCAGTCCCTGACCGGCACTAATCTCCACACCATGCCTGGGCATTGTCTAGCAGGGAGTTGGTTGGCTGTGCTCAAACAGTGCCAGGAAGCACATAAACATTTATCCTCCACGATGGTCACAGGGCAGTTTATAAACCTGCCCTGGCTTCATTTAATTAATTAGTGCAGAGTGAGCTTCAGTGCATGACGGGGACTTTGAACTCTTTGCTCCAGGTCAGTTGTTCCAGCTCCCAAACCCAGCATGTTTTTCCTTTATGCTATTCCCAAATCACCAATGCCTCTCAATTGTGCATTGTCTGCAAATATCATTAGTTTTTTCTTATTTTTTGTTCCAGAAGAAAACTATCCAAAACTGGCTCAGAGGAATTTCACCCATTATGTCCCTCTGCTCCTATCATTTTCCTTTCAGAAGAACCTGTTGTGTTTGTTCTTGTCTGTTTCCTGACAGACCTTCAGCTCAAAAACCAGTCCCTGCTTCTTCCAACACAAACAATAATTTCCCATGTGGCTCTTTTATCAAAAGTGTTGCTGAAGTCCAGACAGATTAGATCTAAACCATTTCCCTTGTCTAAAAAAGTCCATGAAGAACTTTGTTTGCTCCTTTTTTTTTTTCCTTTTCTTATCAAGTTAGTCTCACGTAAGTGACCTTGGTAAATCCTGGGTTTATTTTTATCATATTTTGTCTTTACTTCCATGTCTTCAGTCCTTCCTTCAAAATTAGTTTACATGTTATCCTAACATCCAAACAACATATCCATCCCTTTTTCTCTGAATTCATGTGAATTCAGTCCCCAACCAGTTTGTGTCACTTTTATATCCCAGCCTCAGGAACTCTGAAATCTCCCTGCTGCATGAGCACCCTCAAGAAATGGGGTTATTTTAGGAAGTCTATGGTGGGCAGAAAGAAAAGTCAAACCTGGAGTTAAATCAGGCCTATTGGTGCTGAAGCTGGTCATTATCTCTGTGGAAAAGCCCCAAATTTCAGTGGAAGCAAATGAGCTGTGGAACATCCTCTTGTTCCATATGCTCAGGTGGCATGGCAGTGCACATACAAAACAGCAAGCACACAGGACAGGTGTTCCCCACTCACCCTGACTTTACCCTGCCCATGTCAGCCTACAGCACTTCAGTGCAGTGTGGGAACACTCAGCCCCATCTGTATTGAACTGAAAGGTCCAGTTCAAGCAGAAAAAATCACTTGTGAGTTAATCCCATTGGTGTTTAAAATTTAGGCAAATGGCTTCTTTTTTCTCCATGGGAGGTTTGCATCACATCCTGAGTCCTCAGCTGCTGTACCTGCTTTCCTGACCAGTCTGGCCATGCTTTGCAGTCCCAATCCACACACATCCCCACCATCCCAGACATCAATGCGTGTGCAAAGACGGATGTGTGAGCACACGCGGGGCCAGCACTGACACGGCTTAGCAAAAGGCAGGGAAAAGGACAATGCCAGATAATTTAATGTGAGTTTTCTGGGAGACTCATCTGAAAATAGTCTGTTTGGTCACGACCTGTGGTTCCTTTTCAAGGGGTTTGGTTGCTGTACCTGAGGGCTCTGTGAAATGCTGCAAAGCTCCTGTTTGATTTATTTCAAGTCCTCTTTACTCAGGTTTCACCTCCTTTGCTGGCGAACTTGTCCCTCAACCACCACTATTCCACAACCTTCTTTGTGTAAATAAAATAAATAAATATATATACAATATATGTATATAAAATCAATTTATTTCAAGCAATCCCCTGTCTCCCTTTCCGCCCAGCCCAACACACACACAACAGCAATGCAAAAATCCCAGCAGCTGCAGACAAGCTCCTTCCCCACAGTCTCCATCAGGCTCCGATCCAAAAGTCTGCTGGTCTTAATCTGGGACAAAGGAGCTCTTTCCCTATTTAGCTGGAGGGTAGCTATGGCAACATGGCACAAAGACATCTCAATAGCTGGCTAAGGCCAGACCAGCCCCCTGTCTAGCAGACAGACACTGTTCGCTGGTACTTTAACTCTGCTTTTCTTTGACAAAGGGGATGTTTATTACCAAAAAGTGGGCCCCTGGCTCAGAATGTCCAGTAGCTGGAAGTGAAAGCAAGTGCTGCAACCCCCTCGACAAATGGGACATTTCAGGGGATGTCCATGAATAGGTCTTGCAATGGGTAATGAAAGAAGCAGCGGAGAGGGAGGGGAGGAAATGAATGAGCCGAGATTGCCGCAGCTAAAGGGAAGCTCGGTGCAGGAGACGAGGAAAGGGCATTCTGAGTTATAGTTTGTCTGTCTGGGAAAGTTGCACTGATACAGCTTTCCTTTTTGTCTCAAATGAGCTGCCTTGTGGCCACACGCAAACTGTCTCACATGCTTTCGTCCTGCCTTTCAATGGAAATGCAGCATTTTTTTTTGTTTTTCTGTGCAAGGGCTGTTTTCCTCCTTTGTGTTGTAAAGATGAGGGTGCAGCTACAGCAAATCATTCTGTCCAGTACCTACCATCCTGCACGTGTGGCTATCGCTGGCCTTGGGGCTTACCAGAGGCATGTTTAGTAAACCTTTTGGGACAAAATGCCTATGAACATCTCATATGTAGCACTGCACAAGGAAGGTCTTCTAGGGAACATCAGCGCTGTGATAAAGGAGCTGCACTTTTGTGTCCCCCACTTCTGCACTAGCCCCCTATGACATTTTTTATTCCCTTCTATTTTTAACTTCTGCAGCATTTTGGGGGATGATCCTAGCAAAATTAGACACTGTTTTGACCTGTAGACAGTGGTAGCACAAAATGCACTAAACCCCTCTCTGCTCTTACCACAGCTCGGGTTGGAGTGATCCCAAACACACCAGTCCAGAAGACTAAAGGCAAAGGGTGGTGCAGACGCCTGCCTTCCCAGCCATGTGGTGTCAGATGCAGAGGCAAGCAATTCTTTCTTCTTCTTGCCATTGGCAGATTTTCTCACTCCGAAATCCTGCTGTGCGCTGGACTATGAAGCTGCCCAGCCTTCCACGTGTGGGCTTGGCCATGTAATGTTGGGCCATGGCCATGGCATGTGCCCTGTGGTGCCCTGTGGCCCTGTTGTCATCTGGCATGTGCCTCAGGCAATCCCACACATTTGTTAAGGAAAGCTTGGGGAATCTCCTACTCCATCCTGCTCCAAAGTGTTGGCAGTGGTGGCAGAGCCACAGGCAGCCTCATTTCAGCAGCCCTCATTGCTGGCTGGTGGCGTTAGGGTTGTGGCATCACTGCCAGTACACACAGGCACTTTCCTCACCAATTAGCTTCCTTAAAAGCACCATGGAGGCTGCAGAGCCACCAGCCCCTGCACAGGGCCATCTGTCTGGCTTTCCTGGTCCTGTCACCTCCTGATGACAAGTACCTCAAGAGTGGCAAGACAGCTGGTGCACGGTGGTCACCGCACTGACAGCGGGGACATCCTTGGGCACTCTGCATGCTCCCTGCCTCCACCTGCTCTCCCTGGTCACACATGTTAATCATAAGCCCTGAGGGTGGGATTTGGCAGTGCTGCAGGATGAGCCTCACCTCCCCACACCCCAGCCCAGCCAGAGGCTGGAAGCACCAGGCAGGGAGTCAGGGAGCTGCCACATGGCCCTCATGCCATGCCAAGGTGAGCAGCAGCAGCTGGCAGCCAGCCTTTGCTGGTTATGTCCATGCACCAAGTAGCACATCCATGGCATGCAGAACCCTCTCTGCTCACTTGAAGGCGAGCTGAAGGCTTCAGAAGGTGGTCATCAGCTCCTGAGGCCACCAGTTTAACTCAGCCTCCTGCATGTGTGAAGGTGATACAGAGATTGCTCCAGATCACTGGGGAAGAACCACACAGGGGTGCAGGCGGCACAAAACAGCCTCAATGCGATGTCAGCAAATAGCTCATGTTGTATGTTTACTGCTGTAAAAGGCTGATGTAGCAGCAAGCTGTTTGCAAGGGTGTGACCATTCATCACTCAAAAATATGCTAATGTATTAGATTGGATAGTTTATATTACATCTGTGCTCCTCTGTATTTCCGTGTGTAGCACTCGCTTTGAGCCCAACAGACTGCAGTCTTATCTGAAGTAAGGAACCAAATTAACTCACTTAAAGTGGAAAGTTGGCTGCTGCAAAATATCTAACACCTTGTTTGGTTCCACTTGGCTAGCAGCACTGGTTTGGAGACCAGTGAGAATGCTTGTGTGTACACCCATGTGAGAGCTGCTGGCACCCACAGTACCCTCCTGCTTCTCACAGTTGCTGCAGTCGTGCCCCAACCCTTTAATTACTGGTTCTCTGGACCTGCCCTCTGCTGTACCCTAATAACTCAGCATCATCTGCTCCCATAGACCCCCGCTCCAGCTTTCACCACAGCCTGCCTGACCAATTTTGGAGTGCTAATGTCATTACAAGCTATTCATTTGCTTTACTGGATGAGGGTGTTGAGCAGCCTTATGTGCCCCAGAGCTGGGGTAAATTCAGGGAGAGGAAAGGGAGAAGGACCCCTGTCAGGCTGCCATGAACCAGTATGCAATTGTATGAGAGAGGCTGAAGTTCAGCACTGACTTGACCTCTTCTGGCTCCTCAACTTTCTGCTTTGCCCCAGGCCCATTCCTGCCTCCCATATAGGTGAGGATATTTTTTTTCTGGACTGGAGCAACATACCTGTTATGTTTTTTCTCTTGCTCCCTATGGGACCAGAACCCACATTTTTGAGGTCTTTGCCCAGCAGCTTCAGCCAAATTTGGTGCAGAGGCACTGAAGGTGCTAATTTCCAACAAACTTCATGACTGCAAAGCAGCATAAGTGAGGGAGAGCAACCTTCTGGAGAGAAAGACCATGGGAGTTTAAGGTTGAAGGCACACCAGAGGGCAGGATGGGGTCCAGGGTGCTGACACTCACAGCACAGGTGTGGGTGTTTGGAGTGTGTGTTTGGGGTGTCTGGCATCCAATGAGATTTACAGCCATGCTGTATGAAGGAGGATATGTGCCCTTACTCCAGTTGTCTGGTCTCTCGAGATGCCAGCATGGATGTCCACAATAATTATCCCAGGTGCCTGATGGGATGGCAGAGACACCTACATGCTGCTTTTTGAGTGACCAAATGTGTTTTCCACCCCTTCCTGGCAGATAGGAGGGTTTCCTGGAACCCCTCAGCTGAGCCTCCCAGGGTGCCCAGGGTGCCCAGGGTGCCCAGGGACCATGTACACTTACATTTTTAGCTTTATGCATCAGATACCCAAGTGATGACATCAGCGTGACTCTGCAGATGGGATGGGGGCTCGCTCCCACCCTCCACATCGCTGCTGGTGAAGAGGCCCAGCACACTGGGGAAGTGAAGCTCCCAGCTTGGGCATGTTTGGAGCACAGACCTTTTCCTTTCTGGTGGCCAGAAGTGGGGAAGGCTGCTCTTCTCTAAAGGTCAGCAAGGAGACAGCTGACAAATACCACTGTCTCTGGTCTGTCACTGTGCACATCATACAGATGCTGAAATAAGGCTGACTGGGGGTAGGCTGGGGGGGTTTGGAGGGGCTCTGATTTGTTCTAGAGAGAGATGCATTATCTTGTGCTAAATCCTGAAGTTGTTACAGCCTTTTCCTCTGCTGGTTAGATGAAAGGGGAGGGGAGAAGGAGGTCTGGAACTTGTAGCCCCAAGTAACTTAATGGTCATGATCTGTATTTTGCAGCAAGATAATAAAAGACATCTTTTTATGCTATTCATTTCAGGAACCTTTACTCTGCAGCCAGGATTTTTCTGCCTGCTTGGAATGGTCTGATGGAAAAAGTTTTAAAACTTTCAGAAATCCTGTCTGAGACTTTTACTTTGTTCTTTACCTCTGAGGTTTATGTAGCATTTCAATGGCCTTATCCGTCAGACAGGACAATAAACATCAAGAAAAACTTCAGGTCACACAGAGACCAAGTTGCCAACTTGGAACTCAGCTGATCTTTCATAAGTCCCAGATGTTGCACCAGCACAGTTTAAACACCAGAGAGTTCTGGAACACCATGAAGAACATATCTCTCAGGCTCTGCCTAACTCCTGAAGGTGCCAAAACCCAATAGGAAGGACCAAACCGAGCATCCAACAACAGGCCTTATGTTGGGCTGCTCATCACTGCTGCCACATGCTGCAACATCTGATGCTGAGACCTGTAAGAGATCTAGGGACCTTGCATATATGTGGGAGATCAGAGTTCTAAATGGGGTCTGAAGTAGCCTGCATGTTCAAGAGACACTGAAATGAGACATTGTCAGGAATTGTCTTTTTGGTATCAAAGATGGGCAGCATGATCACAAGTTAAGTGTCAGCTATGGCAGCAACCCCCACCACCCCGAGAGAGCCAGGGAGGGCAGAGACACACAAACAGGTTTGGTGTAAGGTGGACTGAGCCCAGCTAAATTCATGTATCTAGGCGCTTCATGAAGAAGTTCCGGTTCTTCAGGAAATCTGAGGTAAAATCCTGAGCTGCCTACACAGTGAAGGAACCTCCACAGACAGGCAGCATCTGTGGGTATATCTGCAGATCTGCGGGTCTAAGATGGACTAAGACCAAAACCCCAAGTCTGGACTTCTACATCTTTTACTGGGTTTTTCTCTTATTCCATTACCTGGTTGGAGGCTAAATGCAGACCCTCTCAGCTCTCTTCCAGACATACCACTATAATAAGCTGTTCAATTTTTAATGAAGCCAAGAGACTGCTTTTCTTAAGTCCTTCTGGAAATCAATAGTGCTCTTTACAGTGATATGACTTTACAACGGTAGGTCAATAAGGAAGGAAAATGCAAAGCCCATAAGGACAAGGCTGCCTTCTTACCCAAAATGATGAACTATGAAACAAATTTCAGCTACATGTATGAATGATTTGAGGAACATCACTTGTTCTTTGGACTTGTTGTTAACAATTCATTATTCAGAGGTCAGACATGGTTTAGTATTTTAGAATTTTACCACAAAAGCATTACTTCTCTGAATTTCTTATAACACTTCCTAAACTCTTGGGGTTTATTATTATTATTATTATGCTTAAGAGTAAAAAACAATTGCTGAATCAGAACCCTAAGGCATCCTTTAGGTAACCTGTTATTTAACCTGACTATCAATATTCAGACTTGTCATGTGTGAATAAGTAATCATCTGAAAAAAAAAGTGAAACTGTCTGGTAGATTCATAGTAGTAATTAACCTTTTTGTTGATTAGTTCAGAAATGCTCTGTTTGATTAAATAGTTAACAGCTAAATTAATCTGAATTCAGTTTGGGAATTCATATAAAACTCTTACCACATATATCTGCTTCCTTTCACTTCAGTGAGATTGAAAGAAACGCCCAGGGTTTTTTCCTAAATTTTGATATTTTCTCAAGATGAAGTATGTATGTGTGAGCTGTCATTCACTCTGGCCACCCTCTGCTAGGTGCAGGAAGGAAAAGCAAAAAACATTTGTGCTGCCAATGTTTGGACACCTCTGCTGGAAAAGATTTCCTTGTGTTCCTCACACCTTTAATGGGGAGAGCTGGGAGCTGCTAAGCAAGGATGCAGAAAGCCTGGATATGCCTTTTGGTACCAGTGAGCCTCCCTTCTTCAGCCCTTTCCAATGTATTTCTGCAAGCTTTGGGATTTTCTCCACTGCTGCTGTTGAGCAGCCTTGGCAGCTCTTGACGCCTTTGAGTCATTTGTGTTTACTTGGTCTGTCCCCAGTGTGGGGGCATGTGTGACCTTGGAAAAATATCTGCTGAACCTCTCCCCATCCCGCCCCCACTTCCCTTCACACTCCCTGACGGATGCTGTCTGCACTTAATGCCTTGTCAATAACAAGAGGCTCGAAGTCTTCACAACCTATTCTTGGATTTCTCTTGCAGACTTCCTTATTTTCCTGCATTTCTCTCTCTAGACGTCTTGTCATCAGTTTAGGTAAATGTCTGTCCTTCTGAGATATAAAAACAGAAAAACAATGACCCAATATCTCTAACATTATTTTCAGTTTATATTTCCCCCTATATCATTCCTGCAAGGAAAAATCACTTCTCCTCTGTTAGTGACAATAATCATAAGCTTTCATATCTTTTTGGTTAATCCTGCTGTCCTGGGACACTGATTCTTATTTTTGTCATTTTTCTTTGCCTGTATTTTGTAACTTTGTTCTAGTTTTATTCCTCTTTCACCTTTCTCCAAAGTTTTTAGGCAAAAACAGGCCTCACACACTCGTGGGTCACCCTGGAAACTAAAATGACAAAGCATTAGAAGCTGAATTGAAGGATAACATCGGATTTGGGTGCTTTGGATTTTTACCCAGTTCTAGCAAAGTGGGATCAATAGCCAGGAGCAAATCACTCAAAAAATCCATTTTGCTTCAGCTGTCTTTGAAATGGGAAGAATTTTTACCACTTTCTTATTGCAGCTTGTTTCAAACATAACATCTTGGTCAGCCTTGGGTAAAGGGCACTGGAGAGGGCTCAGATGAAAATGTAGCCAGGTCCAGGTAAAACACTGTGCAGAGAAGAGACAGTGAGATGGGCAATGAGCAGGACCACGTGACCTCTCAGCAGAAGGCCCAAAGGAAATCTATGTTAGCACAGCTCACAGGACAGATGTGGCAGATACACCACAAGTCTTCACAGGGGCAGTAATGAGATGAACAAAAGAAAAGTAAATTGGAACTTCTGGAATGCATTTGCTTTACACCAAAATAATCAAGTCCTCTTTTGATGACATTAATATGGGATTTTCTTACCTTAACACAAACCACACAAAACAGTCTACAATTCAGCTGGTACCTTCATCCACTCCAAACTTCCAAAAAAATCAATGTTTTCTTTAAAGAGATCCCTGTTTGGACTTTCTTTTTTTTTTTTCACTGAGCTTGAGACCAGGTTCCTGGAGATAAAATACTCACAATGGATGTGCAGCCACATCTGAGACAGGGATTAAGTGTTGCAAGCCTTCCCACAGCACTATGGTAGGGCATAAAGAGGAAAGATAAAGGATTCTATATCCAGGAGAAATCACATTTATCTTGAAGTGACAAGCAAGAGTGAGAACAATACTCTGTATTTTATCCAGCAGCAATCCTTTCTCATCTCCTTTGCAAAATACTTTCAGTGACCAACTGGGCTGTGTCCTGGAAAACCATATTAGAGATTAATTAGTGATGGATTTTTAACAATAGTGTAGAAGATACACACAGGCGAGAAAGATCAGGCAGTTGAATTGAATTATTATACTTCTATAGGTTTTCAGATTGACTACTTTACAGTTTTGATTAAATTATTATAATTTATGTGCTTTACAAGTAGCAATCTTCTCCAAGAGATTATTGTCTCTTGACCCATCTCCATATAAAATTATTTCCATGGCAACAGTTTGAGTGATTTAAGAAACAAAATTATGAACTTCCATTACTATTGGGTTGAAAACTACCAGTACTTAAAAATACAGCAAATTTTGGCTTTATAGAAGATAAAATGTGGCATTTGAAGGAGTCAGAGTTATATAAAGAGGAAATTCAAAGTTAATCTTTCATTATTTGTAACAAAAATATTATCTTCAAACACGGTTCTAAACATACCATTATCATTAGACCAAATAAATTTAATGTTTATCTGCATTTGAAAGTGTCTTTGAAGTAATGGGACATAAAAGCTCCATTACTTCTCCTGAGTTAGCAGACCGATAAATCAATGCATAATAACCATTATTTGGTATTTCCTTGCTATTTCCTCAGTGTTGAAATGTTGAAATCAGTTAAATGTTTTAAATGTAAGGCAGAAATTTATGAAATTAGATAAGCCATAAGGGACAGATGACAATCACCCAAGGCTAAGTGAGGGATCAGCTGAAGCACTGCTTGAAACATTAGCAATTATCTTTGAGTGCCCAACAAGGGTGGAAGAGGAGATCTCAACAGGCTGTAGAATAGCAAGCAACAGAAGGAAAGGGAGAAGGATGTGGATGTAGAGAAGAAAGACCAGTCAGACTTGCTTTGGTACCTGGAAGGATTCTGTATGAATTATTTACAGCTTCATAAGCACCAGTAGGATAAAATGCAAATATATCAGAAGTAGATTTTTCAGAAACAAGTTATATGAGTCCAGCCTGACTCCTTTCTTTGACAGGATAAGTGGTCCCAAGAACAGGGGGAAAGCAGGTGATGTGTTGCATCTTGACTACAGAAATGCTTTTGTCCTGGCCAGATGACATTCTTACATACAATCTAAGAGAGTGTGAAAGGGATTAAATCATAACAAGGTGGGTGCTGAACTGCTTGACATATGATACCCAAAGGCAGGAAGTCAATAGTTCACTCCTTAGTGAATTTGCAGACTTTTTGTTTTTCACTTCGATTTCAGATGATGGACTAAAAGGTGCACTTTCATCTGTGGAGGGATGAAGCCTCTCGAGGGAAGTTTTCGAACCTACTTGAGGGATGCAGTAGGGCTCAGAGCAATCTGCAAGTCAGGGGAGAAGCACAACCAGCAAAGTTGAATGAAATAAATCGTTATTGATCAAGCATGAACTCCTAGGCAATTGCAACAGCCAGTTGTGCTACAGGCTGAGGTGTCACATGTCCATCCCAGCATTGGAGAGGGCTCCAGTGAGCTGGTCTCAGTGCCACCACCTCCACAAGGCCCAGGAACAGGCTCAGCCATGGCCTGGAGATGAGGAGCTAGAAGCTCAGATGTACATCTCAAACTGGTCTTGATCTGTTGTGGCCTCCTCTTCACTCTCATTCTGCTCCTTGAACTTCTCCAGCTTGACAAGATGCTGAAGAGGAAACAAAATGTTGAATTTGGGAAGCTGAGTTCGAATGTGCAAATATAAAGGCGGTAGGAAACAACACCCCCTCCCCACCCCCCAAAAAAAACCCAAACAAACAAACAAACCCATGAGTTTGTATTAGATAGAGGATGAAATGTTCTACAAAGGGAAAATACATTCTGGGTTGTATTGGTAATAACATCACAGGCTGTGAATTTGTTCTGCTCTTTGTTGATGAATCTTGGCCTTGTACACTAAATCCGGGTTAAGAAAGGTTGTCTACTGTCCAGGATGGGCATCTGAGACAGAGGTTTAAGAACTGTGAGTCAGGAGGGTTGGCAGACAAGTTCCTCTGGAAGAGAGGACAGGGGAGTGTGCAGTAGTCTCTCTGAAAGTGGCAGGGAGGACAGCAAGCAGCTTTTTCTGTCTCACTGGTAGCACTAGGCAAAACATGTTTGATGGAAGATGCCACAAATAACATTTGTGTGAGATAGAAGGAAAATATTTCTGACTGTAAAGTGGTGAAGCTGCGGAATAAGTGGCCTGGACAGTTCCTGACCATCTTGCTCTGGGGATCATGCAGAGCAGGTCAGAAAATCTTCACTAGGAATGGTCTAGATATGCTTGTTCCTGCCTTGAAACTGACTGAGAGGTAAGTTCTGTTACTGTCACCTCTGTTGGATGGTGCCTGCATGGGAGATCACAATGGGAAGGTACAGTTCTCCCCTTCTGTTTGAAAGTTTTCTTCATACTCAGTGGAGGCTTTTTTGTCCAACACACAGATGTCAGCAGAGTGGATCTGGGAGCAGGAGAGGTAGCAGGAGCATGTTTTAAACCCCAGGTTCACAGGCTTGCGCTGGTGAAGTCCTCTTGATGCAAACTCCCTGACTACACCATCAAAGAGCATCTGTGGCTGTCACATCTCTTTAGAGCTCAGCTCCTACAACCAGAGTACACCATCCATCCTGGGCACCAGCCAGACTGATACCACAGAAAACCAAAAATTTTAATTTTCTGAGCCATTATTACCTGCCTGCTTTAAGCATATATTTACATACTCATATACTTTGCTATGCAGAGCCTAGAGGAAGAACAGTAGTGCCAGGAGTAGAGTCAAATTTGCCTGAAGACTTCCTGAGGCATTTTGCAGGATTTGCCTGGAGTTTCATTAGCAAAAACACCTCCTTCACCCAGGCAGGCTCTAAGCCTCTAATCTGATCCCATCAATAAACTACAGATTCAGCTATCAAGAATCCTGTGTGATGATGCTGTAATTGCTTATTCTTATGCATTTTTACACTTCCACTGTGCCCCTCGGGCAGAGCTACTGCTGAGGTGAGCAGGCTTTCCTGCTGTAAGGTAATCAAGGCTTATGCAAAGGGATCTGCTGGGAACACGTGCCCTGTGTAATCCCTGATGTTAAGCGACAGAAAACAGAACTTCCTGCGGAGCCCATTTAATCCAGACAGATGAAATTCATTTTGGGTGGTTTCTGTTTCTCAAATAATAATGAGTAAAGGAGGAAATGTTTTATCAGGTTGTGGAGAACATCTTCCACAGTTTTTAGAAACAAACATTGCCATGTTCACAATGGATCTTTTCCTTCTAACATGTTTCTTCCTTTTTTTGTAGATTTTCAAGATCGTCTAGGAACTTTTTAAATTCTAATCCTTTAATCTCAGCGTGATAGACTCTCTCCTAAAAGCTAGCTAGTGCTCTTAAAAGTCGTTTGGAATGCACATAGGCTTTCAGAAGAAAAAACTCATGCTTATGTTTTTTTCTCACTAATTTAGATCATGTTGTCTACGCAAGGAGGCTACACCAAGACGGTTATACGTGAATCAGGGAAGCTTATTCTAACCAGTGTTAAAGTTTCCTGTTTTGTGGTAATAGGAAACTGAGGTCTAAATACTATTTTGGGGGGAAAAAAGTTGGGCATGTGGCAGAAATGTGGACCAGATTGGTTTTAATAACAAGACCTTGAATTCAGACATTATTTTACACTCTTCAAGATGCAGGAAATCCATTAATAGGCTACTTCCCACTGCCAGCAGGATGCAGTTCTGGTTTCATTAAAGTTTGCTACTGGCTGAGTTCAATCAAAGCTCAATGGCTTTGAAAAACTAAAATATTCTCCAGGGATGTTGCTGTCCTGGCTGCTGCCTGCTCTGGGTCAGTGTGTGCTATTCTTTCCCGCAGGGAGTCATTAGGGATAATGCTTGGTGCCAGCATCTTGGGGATCAGGACACCTCCCGCTTTGGACTGCTCAGACACATAACTTCTTACCCAGCTGTTTTCTTGCTGTTGAGATTAGGCATTTCAAAAAGGGCCTCTGGGGAGTGGTGGGTGTCTATCACTGAGATACACAAGCACCGGGATGTTTGCTGGTGGGGGTCCAGGCATTGCTCATGGGCCAATGGCATCAGGGGGCTTTGGTGCCCAGGCATTTCCCTGCTGGTGGGACACTTGCCACCCCAGCCTATTGCTGGAGGCTGATTATCTCATGAAAAGCCCATTCTCATTAAATAAAAAGAGCCCACTTCAGCCCAAGATCATGTTTTGATTCTCAGCAATGATTTTACTTTCATTGGATTAACTTCACAGCACAAAGCCTTGGATCTAGTCTTAACAGATAGACACTTTCACTGGACAGACAAGTTCAACCTGAATCAGCCTCTTCTGAGCTTGCAGCTGAAGGAGCAGCATGAAAACCAGAGAGCACTTGCCTCTCTCTTCCCTTCCACACTATTTTTAAAAAGTCAGCTGGCTACCGAAACATCAGACATGTGAGTATGTGGCACTCCCTAACATCAGCCTCCCAGGCTGTTACTGGGACTTGCTCCTGCCCAGTGCTACAGTACAAAGGGAGGTGAGAGCCTGGTTGTCTCTCTCTCCCAGCGATCCCTTGTGTCCCTGTCCCTGCAGGCATGGCCACCTTGGGGAGGCTGTAAATTTGTGCTGCTCCCAGCACAGCAGTAGGATTACCCCTGCCTCTCTGCTCCAGCCATGCCCAGCAAGGTTTGTCCAGTTCCTCCTGACCTTTAATTTTGTTCTCTCTTGCTACGAGGCTTGACCTCTTTAAGGGCCAAAAGATTTCCAGGCCTTTCTCTGACTTAGGTATTTTTAGGCTTTAAAGTTCAGCGGTGATCCTTCCCTCCTCCTCATGTCGGAGTTCTGCCCTGCTGGGATAACAGGGAAAGCCTGTGCTTCCTTCGACTTTGGTCATCACCTCCTCATTTTTGAGGATAACAGTCTCATAGACAACATTAGATTCTTGTGTTTCAATTTCACAGGGAAGACTAGTTTTTGTACTGCAACAGCTGAAGACTGAAGGTGGAAGGTGTCCACAATCAATTCACCAATTTGAAAGTGCCTTTACCCATCTTCCTTTTGTTTGCAATACTTACTTAAGCATATTAATAACTGAATAGAAATCAAACTGCTCTCAGACAGACTGGGGCAGCAGTTCAATAATAACAAAGTATTTAATTAAAAAGAGCTCAGTAAGACGAAAACACTTTAAAACCTGCTTAGAAGAAAAAGGACAACAAAACTTTATCCATACCAATTGCAAACTGGAAATAACCAGCGTTTGCAGAGATAGTGTTTTAATCACTAATTGAAAGGACTGTTGTTCTACAAAGGTCCAGGCAGGAGCTGTGTTGCCGTTGTGGGATCTAGTCCAGTCCCACCACAAGGGCTGATGCCATAACTTCCCAGCATAAGCTCCATTTCTGGCGCGTGTTCTGCAAGCAAGGGGGTCATGGGGGTTCTTCTTGGCATTAGAGGTGTCACACCTTCCTCCAGTCCAGCCTCCCTCGGTCCAGAAAGTAAAATACCTGTGTCAGAGGCCATTTAACAGGGTGAGAAGCAGCCCTGCTATCTGCATTCATTAGTGTTGTGTCTGGCAAACTTCATTCTGGGATGAGTGGATTTCTGTATACTGGATTTTGGGAGGATGCTTTGAGTCGAGAGGCCTTTTCCATAAATAGTCACGGTCAATTCAGCCTTTCCAGACCATTTTTGGTAAATGGGATGCTGAGTTTCACATATTCTGAGGGGGTAACAGGAGCATCACATGGGAAAATGCCATGCACCTCTGTGTCTTTGTGCCACTTGTGCTGGTTTCAGCAGCGTCCGTCTGGATTTAAATGGGAGTCTTTCAAAGGTAGAGTTTAAATGAAGCATTTATGGCTGCTTTGTCCTGGAATGGTAAATGCTGGGGACTGTAGGCTCATTGCAGCAGCCTGGCTTAGCTGACGGGTTTTCTTTGTGCAGCCCAGATTTATGTGACCTTGTGTCCCGAGATCTTCTATCCGTAGTCAATGTTTGTGTGTCCCCTGGGACACAGAAAGGCAATACTGCAATGAGACCATGCATCCAGAGGTGGCAGCTGGCTCTTTGAGGACTCTGACAGTGGGATTTTGGTAGCTGATTTAGCTTCAATGCTACACGAAACTGCCTGTTGGGTGTTCTGTAAAGCTGCCTAAAGTAGAACCCTGCACAGCAATTAAATAGGTAGGCAAGACTGTGTCCTCTTGGGACACATTTCATTTTCACCCGAGATAACTGAGGTTAAACTGCAAATTGCCTTACGAGGAAAGACATCCCTGCTGTTGGCCAGTCTGCCCTTATCCCCAAGGATTACAAAGGGACAGCACAACCCATTAAGGCAACAGGGAAAGGCTCTCAACCCCAGCATAGACAAGGAAGGTGTTTTCTCATTCTTCTCTCTACAAACTCAGGGAGTTGAAGGTCTCTCTCATTCACAAGCTTAGAGCCGTGTTTCCCAACCTTATATCCCCATGGGAGTCATGGGGAGGTTTTTCACCTGAAATATCATCATACTGTTAAGGGTTAAAGCACTCCTGCATACAGGATCTTTGGGTGCAGGTTTTGTGGACTAGGGGCCAAAGGAAGAAAAGAAAACAGGATTTTTTTCCCAAGTGAAAGCTTTGGCTGCTCTCATGCAGAAGATGAATAGTAGCTTTGCTGGTATGTTCCTGAACACAGACATAACACTGCTGACAGCAACACACCTATTTTGTGCCAGGCATGCACAGGTGGCTGCTGCTGAGGCCTTGGATGCAGGAGGACACAGAGCAGTGTCAGCAGGCAGGGTATTATGTGACACCTGGAAAAGTAGTCTGGTACCCACAACTGATTATTCTGTGCATTTAAGCCTGAAACTCAGTGTAAGCTGCACTTTAGTTGCATTAATGACATTTTACTTATGCCTCTTCCCAGTTTTCTTGCTTTTCCAAACTGGAAATTGTATTTCCAGATATTAAAACACCCGTTGATATGCTTTCCTTAGTGTTAATTACCTGTGAAATGAAGTTATTTAACTGGTGTGGAATAATGCCGGCTGTTCGCTTACATCTTGGAGACAACAAACAAGGATAACAGTGGTTTGTTCATCAGGTGCTGGCACTTCTGAAAATGGTTGGCAGTGTTTGCTCAGAAATTGGGAAGGGATCTAACGATCCAGAACAAATCTAATTTGCAAGGATATTTTACCTTAAATGCCACCTTGAACAAAATTACAATTCTGCAGAAGTCTTTAGGAAGGTAGATGAGACTGAGCAAAGGCAGACAAACAGAAAAATATCCTAAGAAAGTTGAATTGTCCTCTGGAAGTTATAGTGCCTGCCTGTGGATTCTACAGAGAGCCTGATAGTGCTCAGGTAACCAGCTATGACTGTATAACTATTTTTAGCACCCAGTGTGTCAAGAGTTCTTCTTTCTGAGCATGTAAGTGTCAATTGCTCTTGAACCCAGTGTCTGATGGTGATCTGCTGAGAGCAAGGCCATCCTTTAGTTCTGTTGCTGTGTGATGTTAATAAAGGCTTGGTTTAACAGGTCCCTACTCAAAGTTTGAACAGCTCAAGATGTGGAAATGAGGCCCATTTGAAGGCAGGCAGCACATTGGAAAAGTCATAGCAATGGCAGAAACTTACAGGAGGTAAAAAGGAATCAAAATAGAGCATAAAGAGTGTTGAAGTAGAGGGTTAGGCAAGGTGAAGGCAGTCAAACTGCAGCCTGCCTGCTGAAAAGAGGAGATTCAGTTTCTCTTAGAGAAGAAGGATTAGAGAAGAGTTATTTCTGTCACTGCTTTTTGAATTGTTTGCAACGTAAGCTGTTACTTGCTTTCAGGAAGGAATGGGACTTGGCTGAAACCCTGTGGAGAATCAGGAGGGATGGAGCATAATAGAGGCTCAGCAAAGCTACTCAGGCTACCAGGCACTGGCGTGACTGCAGATGCATGTCTGCTAACGGCCTGCTGCATGTTGTCTTCAGACAGGTGATACCCCAGTGTTGCAGCAGCATTGTGCTTCAAAAAGGGCTGTGTGACCAGACTGCTCCTTCAGCTCCTGGGCCCAGCTCTGCACAGTTCTTCCACAAATGTTGGGAAAGCCCAGTTCCCTTCCTGGCCTCAGCAATTCCCTGAGTGGGGTGTGATGATGCAGAGGAGGAGGAAGGCTTCAGCACCCTCCTCCTATGCAGCTTCTGCCAGGAGTGATGCCTCGGTCAGACAGGCTGTTGAGATGGTGGTAATGATGGGGAGATCACTGAGACAGCTTTGACATCTCTCCAATCCTGGCTGGTGAGTCCAGTCACAGCAAGCAGTAGTACTTGGTGGTATCAGGACCTATCTCCTATACCTAGTTTTCTTTTTGTGGGGAGGAGTTGAAAGAGTTAGATGTTCAGTATCATCAGTCACCAGTATCAGATTCATTGCTATGGATCCAGGAATGGAGGAGGAAAATACCAGGCAAAGGCTGAGAGGCAGCAATTAGCAAAGAATCAAGGAATGGATATTCCATCCCCCATGACATGGACAGGGACAACTTTCACTAGACCAGTTGCTCAGAGCTCCATCCAACCTTGAACACTTCCAGTAGCTGTGTCCTCACAGTTGCTCCTCTGATGGTCAGCAGAAGTCCTTGCTGATGTTCTGAATGACAGCAGCCTCGGTGAGTTTCCATAAACTTCCCTCTAACTTTGCTTTTGGTTTCAGAATCTTTCACCAACCTATGTGTGATTCTTCATTGCTAGAGCAAGTGGAATGAGGGCTGACTTCTTTACATAGAGCAGACACAAGTACAAGAGTTTCCTTGTCTCTGGGATTCTTCTGATGATTAAGTTTTGATATTTCCCATAAAGGGGATATCATGGTCTGAGGAACACACAGTTGCAATGTATGTGGGATGCCAATGAGGCAGTCTGGGGGATTGAAAACAACTCTTTAGACAAGGGCATGGAGATATTGTTGGATGAAAAACTGGACATGGGCTGACAATGTGCAGTCACAGCCTAGAAAGCCAGCTGTATCCTCAGCTTATCCAAAACCACTGTGGCCAGCAGGTCAAGGTTGCTGAGTCTCTCCCTCCACTCTGCCCTTGTGAGAGCCCTTCTGCAATACTGCATCCAATTCTGGGATCCCCAGCACCATAAGGACGTGGGCCTGTTGGAATGAGTCTAGAGGGGGTCATGAAGATGATCAGGGGGCTGAAGCACCTCTCCTGTTAAGACAGGCTGAGACAGCTGTGGGTGTTCAGCCTGGAGAAGAAGAGTCTCTGGGGATACCTTAAAGCAACCTTCAGTACTTAAACGGGTCTTATAAGAAAGACGGAGACATATTTTAGCAGACCCTATAGCCTGGAACAGGTTGCCCAGAGTGGTGATGTCTGCCCCATCCTTGGAAACATTCAAGGTCAGGTTGGATGGGGCTCTGAGAAACCTGATCTAGTCAAAGAGGTCCCTGCTCATTGCAGGAGGGTTGACCTTTAGAGGTCTCTTCCAGCCCAAACTATTCTACAGTTCAATGATTCCATGGTCCTTCCTTTCCTCTTCTTGACTATACACCTACAACATCTGAAGCACGATTTGTCCTCATAGTTTTGGATGGACAAGGTGGAAGTGAGACCAGTCTAGGGTATTATAAAGACAATTTAACAAAGTGGCCTATAAATCCCAAGTGCCCAAGTGTGTCACCCAGGAAGGACCTCATGGCCATTTTACCTGCCCAGCATTGACTGCATCATGTTGGTGCAAGAACAGGTAAGAAAGCAGGTGGTACTGTGGGTGAGAGCAGCACAGTCATCCCAAAACTCTTGCAGGTGAGGATCAACAGGGACTAGCAGTTCCTGGTGGCCTGGGTTCAGGCTTTGCCCATTTACACAGCACCAAATGACACCTCTAGCTCACAGCTGAGTCTGGGCTGGTGTCCATGTAATGTAGGCACAATATTGGGAGCCAGAGGAGGGTTGTATGATTGCTCCAATGACAGTGTGGACTGTGCTGCCGAGGAACAGCTAGCATTTAAACTCTTTGTTTCAGTATTTCAGAAAAAATCCATTGTTGTGCTTCTTCCTCTTCCTAATTTAGATGGCTGGAGGGTGCTTAAGAACAGCTTATTGGTGTCCCTGCAGCTCATCAGCTCCAGTCTGCCCAGCATCCTGAGCTTTTGAGCTTCAGGCACTGGCATGAGTGTAAGATCTATCAATCACCACAGTGCTGCAGAAAACAAAGGAGATCTCAGCAGAGCAGGAGCCAAAGCTGCTGGAAAAACAGTTGTTCCTTGTTCAAACATGCAGGATGCATCCATGCAAGGAGTCAGGACATCCAAGAACAAAGTCTTAAGAAAGGGAAGAATCTGCATTAATCATCTTATGACAGAGAGAGTGCCTGCTTTCTTATGAGCTGAAATTCAGCATTAATGAAATCACTCACTTTCCTCCAGAGAAAACAAGTACACTGATATACAGTGTGGGATTTGAATGCAAGTTGTCAGGCCATGGTGGCTTAAGTGAAGAGGTCTGTGATAACAGGTAGGCTCTCAATCCAGAATGAAGCTGTGGGTAGCATAAGCAGTGGGGAGCCACAATGGCCAAAATGATGTGTAAACCCCAGCTTCTCTCCTGTCCCTGGTCCTCTTGACTCCACAGAAATGCTGTGGGAGCTGGCAGGGTGCTGTCATAGTTGCTGCAAGGACGGTTGGCTGTGAGGGAGACTCTCCAGCACACAGGAGAGGGTGAAGCCAGTGAGCTGGGCTGAAGCATCAAGGGAAGTCTGCCCACAAGGTGTGGTGGGCACTGAGTCTTATGGGAACTCACCACTCTTCTTCCAGCTCTAAAGCTGGGTTGATAAGATATTACCTTCATCAGAGGCCATCAAAATACCTCAATATGTGACTGTCCTGCTGCTTTGGGCTAAGGATGGAGACACCATAACCTCCCTGGGCAACCTGTGCCAGTCAACCTCACAGTGAAAAAGTGTTTCTTAATATTCAGAGAGAACCTTCTGTGTTTCAGTTTGTACCCGTAGCCTCTTGTCCTGTCACTGGGCACCACCTAAAAGAATCTGGCTCTTATTTCTTTGCAGCCTAACTTAAGGTGTTTATATGCATTGACAAGATTCCCCTTGAGCCTTTTCTACACATTGAAAAGTCCCAGCTCTTTTAGCATTTTCTCATAGGAGAGATACTCCAGACCCTTAATCTTTTTCATGAGCTTTTGTTGGAGTCTCTCCAGTATGTCTGTGACTCTTTTGTACTGGAAAGCCCACAACTGGACCCAACACTTCAGTCATGACCTCACAATTGCTGAAGATATTGACCTGCTGGCGATACATTGCCTAATGCAGCCCATGGCTCCTGTTCAACTTTGCATCCAGCAGGACCCCCGGATTATTTTCTGCCAAGCTGCTTTCCAATTGAGTGGCCTCCAGCAAATCCTGGTGTATGGGCCTGTCCCACCCCGGGTGCAGGACTTCACACTTCTCCTTGTTGAACTTCATGAGGTTCCTCTTGGTCCATTTCTCCAGCCTGTTGAGGTCTCTGGATGGCAGCATGACTCTGGCACATCAGCCTCTACTCACAGCTTTCTGGCATCTGCAAACTTGCTGAACGTACACACTTCACCCTCAAGCAGACCATTAATGAAGATGTCAAACAGGACTGGACCCAGTATAGACCCCACACTACCAGTCACTCTCTTCCAACTAAACTTTGTGTCACCCACCACCACCCTCTGGGTCCAGCCATTCAGCCAGTTCTCAATCCCCTTCACTGTCTGCTGAACTAACCCACACATTAATGGGGATCTAATGAAAGACAGTGTTGAAGTCCTCACAGATGTCCAGGTAAAAACTATCCACTTCTCTTCCCTCATCTCCAAGCCAGTTACTTCTTCATATGAGTTTGTCAAGTTGGTCAAGTAGGGCTTCCCCTTAGTGAAACTGTGCTGACTGCTCCTGGTGACTTTCCTGTCACTCATGTACCTGGAAATGGTTTCTGTAGTTCCTTAGGTCCTCCTTGTCCTTTCTGAAAATCAGAGCAACATTTGTTTTTGTCCAGGCTTTGGGCATTTACTCCTGCTATTTTATTGGAAAATATGTCAGTCCTTAAAAGCTGTGGTAAAACAGCATCATCTCTGAAGAGACTGCATGTAAGAGAGGATTTTTCTGGCCTGGCTGTGCTGGCAAACACTTCAGAGATAAAGGGTGCCTCAAAAAACAGAGGATTAGTTTGACTCCAACCTTCTGTGTTTCAATTCCATCTATGGATTCACAAATAACATCTGGCATGTCTCTGCTTAGGCGATCTTGTGGGCTATAAAAAAGCTGTGAGTGCAGGCAGGGAAATGGAGGTTCAAGTCCCCGTGGGCATCTCTCCATAGTGATTCACTCCTGGCATGACATGGAGCTTGCAGCACTCTCAATGACTGGTCAGTGCTCAAGGGTCCCAGCTCTGCAGTGAACTGTGTCAACCATTTCCCACTTGGCAGAGGAAATGCCTTAATACTCATCCACACAGGAAAGGAAGTAAGAACATCATCAACAAAAAGATAATTAGGGAAAGATATCCAATAGAGATGCAAATTAACCTCCCTCCACAAAGCCCTTTATAGATCCTGGGATTTTGTGTACTTATTACTTCTATTAAATGTGACATATTTAAAGCTTCCCTTTGCCAAAAGTGCTTTTTCACTCTTTCTCTCTGACATCACTTAGGCAGTTCATGAACAAAAAGGCAGATTAAAGGGGAGATAAAAACAATCTATTAAACACTTGGGACCACTGGAAAAATTGCCATGTATAAAGTCTTCATGATACATCCAATATTTTAAAACATTTTATTTTGCTGAAGGTATTGAACTATTAATTACCAGTACTGTTCCAAAATTCAGCATTTCTCCCTCAACCATTTCCTTGCTTGCAAGGAGCTTAACCAGCTCCCTCCACACCACCCCTACTGCTTCTCCTGTTTCCTCTTTGCCTCCAAGCTTGTAGCAACCACTGTTTGACCTGGGTAGTTAAAAAAAAAAGCATTAAATGTACCTTGGCTCTAGGTCATGGCTCAGCAAAGAAGGGCTGTTTCTTGAAAGAGGATGGGGTGCTTGCCTAGTGTGGAAGGTTCCTGTCAGAGCCAGTGAAGTTTTTTGTCCTGCAATCCCAACCTGCAAGGTGAGGCTCTGGGTCATTAGGGCCTGGGGCAGTTACTGGGAAGCAGATTTTGTAGAGTTGAAAAGATGGGTTAAGCCCACTGGACAGCAGCTGATTTCTGATTGACTTCAAACAGGCAGCTGCAACCACTTCCCTCCTTCTGCCCATCTGTGGCCTTGGTCTCATTTCCAAAACTTGTCATTTGTTGCTGCAGGGCCCCTGGGTTTCAGTAGGAACACCTTGTCCTTATACACACCTGGGATTGGATGATGATTCTGGTGGTGCAGATCTCTGAGGAGGCAGTGCCACCACACAGTGCACCTCCAGAGGATGCACAGCAATTCCATGTTCCATCCCACGTATCAACTAGCTCTTTCCAGCTGCAGTGGCTGGAGATCAACATCCTCAGAGGGCATGGAGTTACTGACACAGCTAAATGGCACAAGACCTTGATAAGAACTGGCCAGGATAAGGCTCCAGCACATGGTATATCCATGACAGGACATGGAGCTTGGCTGGACCCAGCATTGCTGAATGAGAGCAGAGACAACATCCTAAAATAGCCAGGGGCAATGATGAGAGCATGGGGAGCACCTTGAGGCATGGAAGGCATATTCTGCACGGTAGATGGTCAGACACGATTGTTCCCATGTGAGTTGTGATGGTTGCCTGGACCAACAGCCTTCAGGAGATATGAGGCAATTCAGTGCAGCTGTCTCCTCTCTCACTGCAAGCTAAATGATGTCATACCTAACCTCTGCTGCCAGAGGCTCAGATCAGGCACTTGCTGCTGATGAGGAGCTGTGTGATAACCTGCCAATCTGCAGTCATGTGTCTGAGCCTCTTAATGGGTGCAAATCAAGAGCAACTCCATAAAAGTCAATTACACTGGTGTAAAACACAGGCAACGAGCCTTCTGTGCACTTATCAGTGAGGCTGGGCCTGTTAGTCATGAATTGCTCCAAACTGTACAGAAAAAACAAATGCCTGGCTGGCACTACTGAGAAAACTGCTTCAAGCTAAGATTTATGGGAAATGGGCTGTGTAATGGGAAACAGCTCTTTCCTTCTAAGCTCACGTGCCACTACATAGTTTACTATCTTCCACGTGTCCTTGCCAGTCATCTTTTGTCACGCTGAGCTTTTAGTAACATCCTTTGGGAAGTAATGGAATTAGGAATTTTTTAATTTAGAAAACATCTTCCTTGGAAAAAGCTCGTGCAACATAGCAGGAAAAAAGGCAGTTCTGAGAACTCCATGCTCTTGCTTCACATTGTGACTTCTAGTAAATGCCCCCACAAAGCTGCAGTCCCAGTGCTTGGGCTGGACCCTTGGGGAAAGTCAACTGCACCAGCCCTGGGCTCCAGGAACCAGAAGGACTTTGCCTATGAAGCTGTTATCAGGTTCTTGTGAATAGATCCCTTGGGGCAGATTGGAGTGAAAAGACACTGAATGATTGGTGTATATATATGGCAGATTTATTTGAGAACAACTTGGTTGCAATGGAAAGGAGGTATGGAGCTGTTTTGGTTATTATCTATAGAAATATAATAATATAAAGATATAAAAATATCATTTAAAAAACATATAAAACACCTAAACAAAGAGTTCAGTGGGTTAATATACATTCAGGTCCAGGTGGGAATGCCCAAGTACCTCCCCTTGGGTGGGAGTTTTACACTGTCTGATGCAAGACTGTGGATCATACTCATCCACTGGTGGAAGGCCCTAGAAATGAATCTGGGGGCACTTTGGGGGTCTTTGATATTTTATAACACCTTCTAAGACCTCACATCTGAGTAGCTGAGCCAGTTATGCCTTATCAGAAAGGATAAATACCTTCAGGCCCACGTGTAAATGTCCCAATACCACCACAAGGGAGGAGTTTTACACCTGAGCCTTATTGTGAGGGAAGACACTGGCTAGATAAACACCCCACGTCACAGGATCTGCTTCCTATTGGCCTTCTCCCTTATCTGGCTCAAAAAACTACTTGTTGCTAAACAAAAAGTTGGTTTGTCATGGTCATCCTCTAGTGGTGGGTGTTCATTCCCTCTGCACCTGGGCTGTTCTTTTGCAGATCAGATCACCATCACACTCCAAAAAACTCTTATTCTCCCCTTGGTTGAGAGGTGCAAACCTGACCTCAGCAGAGCACCTGCTGCTTTTGCAAAATGGCCGATTGTTTGAGTCACTAACCCTTTACATTTCAGTCTCTCACACATGCTGAAGTGGTTGGTGGTTGGTGGTCCCTGGCACACATCTGTCCCTGATGGTGTCCCCAGGTTTGAGCCAGCTCACACCTCAGACCACTTCTACATCAACGTGATCCCCCTATGCCAGCTGGTCTCAGTGCCGGAGGTCCTGCAGGGAATCTTCTGCCAGTAGGGTTGTAAGGTGCTTTTTAATGAACACCTGAGCACGTCCTGGGCCAGTAGAGTAGTCTGTGGCAAGAAGAGATTAGGCAGCACTGCTGGGGGCTGAGAAAGATTGTTGCTCTCATGGCAGGAGGTACTTTCCACATGTCTGAGCCTTATAGTTCTGTGTCAGGCTCTCCTCGACAGAGGCTGAGATTTCACCATTCCTGGTGAGAGTCCTGGAGTCCCTATTGTTGAAATAATGTTTCCTGGGAGAGGGCAACCAGACCTGCTACGGAACATGCCCATGAAAAAGTGTCAGGAAGCAGCAGCCACAGCTGGAGTGTTGAAGGAGAAAACTCTTCTGTACTGGCTCCTCACCATACTAGGTGGTGATTAAGAGGTGCCACCCTCAGCACCAGCACCTCTGCTGGGACACCCAGTGCCATGGTCCCCAGGGTATGGCAGCAGTGGCATTTGCTATCCCAGGGATGTGCTGGTGCACCCTGGCTGTTCAGTGCTCCCAAATCTCTGGGCTGATGTGTGGTCCCAGGCCAGACGTGGAGCCAAGGGTTTTGTAGCTTCGGGAAAGAACATGTTCATCTCAGCCTGACCTTTCTCTTTCAAATCCCAGTGGTAGAGGAGCTACTTGGATTAGGGGCAAAATTGGCAGAATGAAGCAAAGGTTTCTGAAAGGTTTCAGTATCAACAGAAATTTCAGCTTATTGAAGCAGTTTCCTGAGCCTTTTAACCTAACGCTAAACCCAGCAGTTTTATTCTGAAGGGCAGGGAAACATTTGGAAACCTATTAGGCTCTCTACTGTTAACTGTTCCTGTTGGAAAATGGAAGTTGGCTATAGAAACAAATGAACAATAATAACAGTAATACCCAGCAAGTCGTTCCCTGCCATTTTTATTGCCTAACAGTACAGATCACACAAGTATTGTGTCTGTCCACGTGGAGGTGGGGGAATGGACTCTGGCATTCCCACAGCTCCTGTAATGAGAAATATCTCAATGCTCCCAAATACTTCAATTAAATTAAATGCCAATCCTTCCTATATGACATGAAGGCAATGCCAAATAATCACTTGACACACAAAAGCCCCAGGGTAGTAATCTCTTTAAGATCAAAATATCTGTGGAAATTCTTTTCAGAAGCAGTCACAGGTTTTAGGTTCCCCTGACACTTCTGCTCTCATTTGCTGGATTTATTTTGTTGGGGTTCCAGGCTGGTGTCAGAAGGGCAGTAGCCAAATACTGGTGCAGCAGCTCATATTCACATGTGTTGAACTGGAGAGGGCAAGAAGGTCCTGCTGCCCACAGCACTGCATCACCTCCACAGCCACATGGCCACACCTGCCCCACAGACCACACCAGCAGCTGCTTGTCACTGGTTGTGCTTAAGACGTGTCTGAGTAGGATGTGTCAAGACCTGTGTTTTATGCTCTAGGACACTGGTTAGGTAGCTGTCAGGGGAAATGTGCACAGCTGTGCCTCCTTAGGGGAGAGAGACTTGTGCCTCCTTCCTAATAAGCAGATGCTTCAAGCGTCCAGCCAGCAGACACTTTAGACAAGGACACAGTAAGTTTTCCTTGTGAAAGGTGTTTTATTTTGTATTCACTGGGGCAAAAAGGGTGTGAACACTGGGTACTACCTAGGAGTAGAGAGACCTGCTATCAACCCCCACTTCAGGGGATAGCTTGTGTAAAATTACACATCCTTCCTTTCATCTTAGAGGGGACTAAAATCAGATATATACCCGCACATCTATTTTATGGAGACATGCTTATTTACATGCATTCAATGGCCTAAAGAACAATCACTCTTCCTATATATGCAAAAAAGATGAAATAATGTGAATTTGCTCCCTCATCACCATGTTCATGAGCAGGCTGTCCCCGGGCAGGTAGTGACAGTGGCAGTCACTAAAACCAGGCAAATAAATAAGGAACTAGTGATTGCTGCCACAGATGAGCAAACTGCCAAAGCAATGCCTGTGGCTTCCTAGTCCTAAAAGCCATGGGGAGAAGCAGCTTGTGTTGTTGCTAACAGTGGTTCAGCCTTTTTATAGAGAAATTGAGCACTGCTGTTTTCTACCTCTGTCTCTCCCACGGTGACACTGTGTTTGTGTTCACAGCAGATTAATCATTAAAATATTATCTCTCTCATTCCATATAGAAAGACAACACCCAGTTCTTTGAATCTGCATCCACTGTAACCAGCAAATGAAACAGGAGTGCATATACCTGAGTGCTTTGTCTTGGATGAAGTGTGAACTTTTGAAGTTCCCTATCTACCACTTCAGTTCATCAGGGAAAGGTCTCATTGCACAGGTCAGCTGCAGGGACAGTTCTCTTTCATTATTCCTGAAATATTTATCACTCAGGCTTTCCAAAATAGCCCGCTAATTCAATGGATTGCAGGAGACCAGAAGGGGTTTTTCTTCTGCAGTGTTCCCTCCCTGTGGGTTTTAAAACATTCTTCGCTTTGAGTTTGAAAGGAACTTGTAGTAAATACGAAAGGTGCACAAGAGCAGGGTGAAAACCCTCTGCAAAGGTTTTCCAATCACCTACATGCAAGCTTGAAAAACTGCAAAGCAACAAGAGCTTTCCACCACGCAACTTGGATGTGCCTACTCTGTGTGCCACTGCCTTATCACATCTTCACTCCCAGACACACAGACACCCTCTCCCTGTGCCTGCTCCTGGCATTTTGTCCCCCATACTGGGTCATGGTGACAGGGAAGTGTCAGTGGGGTAAAATGGTATGAGAGGGAACACACCTGGGTTTGGGTTCATCCCTGGTGCAGTGCTTTCATGATGGGCAATAATATGTTGACATCATACAACAAACTGGTCGCCACCTGATGGGTAAATACTTAAAGGCTTCATAGCAGAGAATTTTTTTTCTTCTGATGAGGAGGTCTCAGAGCCCTCTGCTCTTCTGCTTAGGGAGGTAGCTCTTCACATGAGTTGCCATTCTCGAGGAGATGGCTCTTGGCTCCCTTCCTTCTCCCAAAGGGTGATATAGATCACTTAGAGAATCACCATAAAATGTACTAGCAAAAGTGGTTTTAATGTGATGCTGTAAAAGTGCAACTTAATAAAGTTGGATGGCATGTTCACTCTATTACTGCATGGCACGATCATTTGAGCAATTATTTAAAACTACCAAGGGACAAATTGAAGTAACAAAATCAAAGTAACCAAGGCACAAATCAAAGGTACCATACTACAAGGTTATGTGTGATACTGGTCACTTACTAAAGATCTGCCACTGGTAAAACATCTCTCTGCCTTGAGGATTAACCTTGAGAGGTGCCCCAGCTCAAGGGGAGACCACCACCATGCAGCCAGGCTGCCTGGCCAGGAGAACCCAAAGGTTTCCTTAGGCTGCCACATTTATGTAATAAAGTGGTTGGCTCATAGTCAAATTGCATATGATGGGAATCCTTATACCTACAACCTTAGTTGTTCCTTGACAAATGTGTTTTGGAAAAGCCACTGGCTATTCACATGTTAATTGTATTATCAGTGTGCCAAGACCATATGCATCAGTGCTCCCTGTGTCACTCTGCTCCTTTGTGGGTTTTCAGAGAACAGACTGAAATTAGAGAAGTTTTTGGCCCAGTCATGTCTCAAACCTTTATCTCCTTTTCAGCCTGTACCAACCACTGCTAGCTTGGTTAAGGGGTGCATCCCTCACAGGTTAGCAGTCATAACTCTCCAAAGATGCAGTGGCCTAGCCCAGCTGAGGTCTGTAGTGGGGTAGTGAATAAAACCTTCAGTTTTAACACTCAAAATTGAACTCCTATTGAAACAGGGTACTGTCTTTCTGAATGAACTTCCAGTTTTTAGAATTTTAGTTTTATTTTTAAAAGCTGTGGGTATCACAGACATCCACATATCTCAACCCTGCATTTTGATTCAAATTTAAAATTACATTATAATTTTATAGTTTTAGGGGTAAAGTGATATTCTGAATAAAAACCTATTTTGATTGCTTCTGGTTCTTTCTTGTACATTTTTTCTTAGAAGATTTTGTCGATCTGTTTGAGATTCTGCTTTGTGTAGTGATTTGAAACTGATATGATTTCTGAAACTTTCTTATTTCCCTGCAAATAGACCCACAACCACAACTCCTCCAGCTACAGCTCTCTAAGGATTATCATGTACAACTCGATTTTTTTTAAAGATTCCTTATGAAACTGCTCTTTTGCCACAAGGCCAGCCCATGGCAGAGAGGGACAGACCTCTGTTCACCCATAGAAGATGGCCCTTCATGGCTTGAGAGTAGACAAGTCTCACATGGGAGAAGCCACCCTCTCTCCACTTTTCCTGGGCTGGCTGACATGAACTGCCTCACCCTGTGCCAGTGACTGTTTTGGCTGCCTTGTCTGTTAACAAATAACCCAAAGCACATGTGCAGAAACAGGGCCAAAATAATGCTCATGGCACGACTCCAGCCGGCGGGTCCCAGCCCGGAATAGCCTGCTGGCAGCTGGCGGGCGACAGCAGCTCCCTCCTCCACTTACAGCTCCGGGGAGACCCAGCCTGACTTTTGGGGAGAAGGGCTCCAGGGACAGGATCCCTTTCACCTAAGTTTAGATGCATACAGCCTGCAGCTGAGTGAGCTGAGCAGGGTCCCCTTTAGAGGAAAGCAGGCACTTCCAGAGGGCGTGTCACCTCACCCCAGGCAAGGTGAAGGTCAGATGAAGCAGCCTGGAAACACCAGTTGTTTCATTGACTATAAATGGGTTCTCAGCTGCCAGCTCTGGGATAGGATACACCATGATTGGTCCTTTGCCTAAATACAGACATCCAGTATCTGCTTGGCCTGCAGCTGCTGATCCCCAAAAGTCTTCCTTGTCCCCAGCTTCAGGCTGATCACTTGCCAGGTGCCACAGTTCCCCCAGAGCGGGACACTGGCGGTCAAGAGATCTGCTTGCAGGGAAAATCTTGCTCAGTCTCCTTCTACACTGGGCTTTTGGAGGAGAGATATGTCCAGTATACACTTTTTAAAAAAACATAAATTGTTTTTTCTTTCTTTTTTCCTTTTATCATACAGATAAATTTGGGAAAGCTTATGCTTTATTTGTCTGCTTCTAATTAATAAACATAAAGGCACAACTCTTGAAACTCAAGTGATTCCCAAGCCCTTCTTTCAAGACATGACACCATAAAGCCTTCTCATCCACACAGTTTTGAGGAAAAAAGTTATGGGCTAAAAGAACTTTCTACAGCTTCTTCATCCAAAGAGTACTGAACTGTTTGAGCTGAAACTTTCTTAGTACCTCTGCAGGAGCCAAATAATGGAGCATGTGAAATGCTATCCTGTACAATTAAAACCTGGCAAAGTTTAAGGAGATAAAACTAGGAAATAGAAACATAAAGGAAATGGCTAGACATATTTATTTGCAGCAGGAATAACTTGCCACTTAATACTAATAACCATCATGTTCATACTGGTTTAACCAGGTTGCCAAATGGGATTATTGTCTCATTTGTGACATGTAATCAATAGGGAAAGAACAGCAGGAAGTCTGCAATGATTAGAAACAACTCAGATCCCAGGAAACTATGTTTTTATCCATACTCCAAAATCTTGCTTCTCATTGCCTGCAAGTGCCCTGCCCCCCCCTCCCCCAGGTAAGGAGGTGCAGTGATGGCAGAAAAACCTGCTGTCATCAGTGACCTGAAAGCTTCTGGGTTCAATCTCTGCCCTTGCTTTCCCTTTTAGAGAAGTGCACAGTCACACTCCTACGCAATGGCTCGTTAGTCAGCGTTTCCTCACGCAGTGAGAATTTCCATAACTGTGTTTCTAAGGAGCAGAGCTGTCGTCAGCGTGGTGCTTTCAGCCTACAACACAACACTCCACTCAGCCATTTCCATTTCAGGCATGGCAACACCCCTGCCTGTGCTGGAGGGGCAGCAGCCTTTCTCTGTTTTGTTCAGAGACGAGCCTGGGAAACTGCAAAACCTCAAAAAAAAAAAGAAAAAAGGGGCCTGTGTCATATTTATATCCACTACCTATTTTTCTAGGAAACCACAAAGTCTATAGTCCTAGTGCTTAATCCTGGGGAAAGCCACAACAGGCAGTTTTCTAGTGTTTATGCCTCTCAAGGCATAAACATCTGTGTTTTGCTGTGACAAGTTGACTATGATTATAAAAAAAGTTTCTCTCAAAAGTTTTGTCTCATGGTGTTCTGACACAAACCTAATAAACGCTTTATTCACTCCAATTCTGAGCACTCTGGGGTGACTGAACAGTGACTGGAGACTGAGGGTGAAGAGAAAGGTGATTTATGAAGGAATTTCCAATTCAGGCCTATTTTGTTGACATAATAAAGAAAACACTTAAGTCTTTCCTCTTTTATTTTTAAAAGTCAGTCATTTCCTTCTTATATTTTTTCAGGAAAAAATAAGAGGAAACCCATATTCTCACACCCTGAGTATTGGGAAAACTCAGACTTAACAAACATTGTTTTTATTTCAAATATTGTTCAAATATTGTTTGTCATTTTAAAATGAAACAGGAATTCAACTGGAAAAGAAATTAAAACTTGTGATACCAAAACAGATCATTTTCCCTCCCTTTCATCTGTTGCAAAGTCAACAGCTCACTGGCTGCTCAGCAGCCAAAGCATCTTCATGAATTTCTAACAAAGCAGGAAAAGCAGGCAAAAATTTTTCAGAGGAAGAATATTTCATGTCGTCCTTATGCACATCACAAAAATGCAAAAACAAATCAGAAAATCCCTTACCCAAAAGATTGTTTGGTTTATATTTTTAGTTCAGGCTTGAGGTTCATGGCCAAGATAGGAAACCAGACAAAACTTCTGCTGGCTCTGCTACAAGTCCCTCTTTAACTGTGGGAAGATTAATGAACCTTTCTGATTTTTCCATGTTCTCATATGTACTATATACATACATATTATCAGACAGAGAGAAACATGGAGCCTATAAATGACTCCAAAGTCTTAAATCCCAGTCTCTACTGAAGTGTCTAAAATAACTGAATGAATTGTTTTCATGAAATGGCTGTTATTAAAATAGCCACAGGAAAGAAAAGGGGGGCAGCATCCATCCCCTGGGTAGGAATACGGTGCTGTGCTCCCTCTGTAACCCTTTGGTCACCCTTACCACCACCTTTTGAAATGTCCCTGCCAAACAGCACAGTCTGCACAGCAAGGTAACACAACAGACAACAGTGATACCTACTATCCCAGGATCTCTTACTGGATCTCTGACTGTTGTTCTGTGAAACTCCCTGTGTGGATCTCTGCAAGAATTAAATGGAATTCATTATTCAAACACAGCTCAAGGAAAACTTTTTTTTTTCCCACTAAACTCTCAGTTTTTCTCTTTTTCCTCTTATCATATGGCTGAACCATAGAAACACCATGATTTTCTTTTACAAAGCTGGCAAATCTGCAGGCCAGGTTGGAATAAGAAAAATAAATAAATAAATAATCAAGTAACTAAAAATAGCAACAGAAATGGAAAAAAGTTGTGGTAAATGAAGACACTACAGATTTCATCCACAGTAATTACAGGATGAGCCATTGCAGGCCAGTACAATCTGCTAATTACTGTACAAATGGAAATGGGTCAGGTCATGGCCACTCTACAAAGCCAGTCATCATGCACAAACTTGCAAATACTGGGCTGGAGCTGACATATCTAGCAAGTGCAACACAATTCAGGACAGCCTTTGCTTGTCAGTCTTAGCGAAAAGCACACCTCTGGGGAGAGCCATCCCGATCCCCTGCCACCACATCCAGCCTGGATTTGTGGTGCCAGCTGGAAATGGGAGAAAGCAACAGCATCTCATAGTCACCCCCAGGCACTACTTTTATGAACCAGGCTTGGGATTGAGTCTCCTGTCTTGTTACTTAAGGAAATTTTTATTTCTTGTAACTTTTTTCCCTGGTGCACTGCCCAAAGTACTTACCCCAGAGAGGAGAAATGTGAGACTTTTGTCTTTCACAGCGACAGGGACTTTCACCTTTTCCCTTTCACAGCCACAGAAAATACGAATCAAGATAATGCCAAAATCATGCATTACCTTGCCAGCCAAAACTGGAAAGAAATGGGATTCCTAAAAGAAGAAACAGGGATTTTATAGCAAGTAGGACATCTACTTGGGACTAGAAGGTGTGGGAGTTTGTTTTCTCTTCTGCCATCCCCATGCAATACAATTTTTTCCCTGTAGTTCAGCCAATGTTTGCTTAATACAAAACTCATTAACAGCCTGGAGAGCAGGGACAGATGAGCAGAGACCAAGTTTTTCTAGGAAGGAGACCTCCCTGGGTATTGTGAAACCCATTTCAGCACCTGCTGACCACGGAACACCTGAACCTTGCTCTGATTTTGCCCTTTCCTCCTTCGGCTTCCTCAGTATGATCCCTTATTGCAAAGGTGGAAGGAAACTGGCTGAGGTCAGCATGATTTGGGGCTCAGTTTACCACCAAACATGCCCTGATGGCATCAACAAGAGCAGCAGCACAACGGGAGAGGATGTGCCAAGTGGTGGTGAGGACCCGCTGCCCACACATACATCTGGGGGAAGTTATTTCTACTTCTGGGTGGGTCCTCTGGGTCCAAGTGTCTTGTTTGCTACCATGGAAGCCCTGTGATGGGAACCAGAGTTCAGGTAAACTGAGCCAACCAGATGTGCTAAGAAAATGCTCCCTTGAGCATTTTTAAACCACTGATGAAGACAGCCTCAGACTTCTTTTATCATTCCTCATGAAAAAGAAGAATTTTCCCCATCATTCCATGTAAAGTAGGGTTTATGGGTTTTTTTTGTTGTTGTTGTTGGTTTTTTTTCCTTTTCTTTTTTTTTTTTAGGTAGGGTCAGTGGACTATAATTAGACAGCAGTTCTTGAAACAAAAAATTCCTTTTGGGGACTGTACACAAGATTAAATATGTAAGCTATGAAAGATCAAGACAGGGGAGGGCATAAGCAGGAAAACAAATCATAGTAGACTGCAGATTTGATTGCCTAAAGCGGGAGGGAAGCACCAGGTAGCTTTGATTCTCAGCATTCAAGGTAAAGAAATGACTGATTTTATTCACTGTAAGAACTTGTTAAAATCCCCGGACATTACCAAATGGACTATTTCTTCTGAGGTAAAATTGGTGTCCTTAAATTATTATTGCCAACGAAGTAATCTGAGAATTTTGTGATCACTAGCACAAATTCACTGGGTGAACTTAAAAAGCAGATAAATTAGCAGAGAAGTAAGAAAAGTGCCCAGTAAAAGCCCCATAAATGTTGTAATTTTATTTTGTTTGCTTATATGTTCATCTGAAAACCCATGGAGCTCCTCTCACCAAAGAACCACTATATCAATTGTTGATTTCAGCCCCACAGCTGTAATATTTCAGAGGAAGAGAAAGGCTGTGGAGCTGTGTGTATAAATCAGGCAGATGCCTTCTTTCATTCTGTCCTGTCACTCCTGTTTCTCAGTAGTGCTCTCCAAGTTGATCACGGTTGACAGTGGTGTCACATCCTATTCCTTTGCTTTCTCTCTCCAGCATCAGCATCACCTGGCTTCTGATCTGCATGGGATTCTGACAGCTTAGATTGACTGCATGATCCTCCCAGCAGCCACAGGAAACAACCCTTCAATGACATCAATGGCACAGAAACATTGCCCTTGGCAGAAAATAGCTAAATCGCATTCTCAGTGTACTTAATGAGTTCAAGGAGAGACTGGTTTATACCTTTTTTTTACCAAACCCCAACAAAATGACGGTTTTCATACATGGTTGTGGTATGTCAGTGTGACTGGAAGTCCCCCACTGAGATGCCACACAGACCACAATGCTTCCCCACAGCTTTAACAGCTGCAGATCTCCAAATCTGATATTGTGATTCCTCAGTACTGGTTAATAAAAACAACATATCTGGGTAACAGATGATGGTGTCTGTTAACGCAGCACGGGTCAGTGGGCTGTCAGGTCTTTCTGTTTGGTGATGACCTCAAACTCTGAGGTTCCTCAGCACCTCACTGAAAAAGATCATGATGTAACATCAGATGGTCTATTTAGGGATTATTCCACTGCAATTTGCTGGGTGTTGTGATGATGCCATTTTTTACCTCCTTACCTTTGGTAAATCTCCTGCATCTGACATCCTAGGTGACTGTACTATCTACTAACCTTATCATTCAAAGTGGGATCATAGAATCATACAATGGTTTAGCTCAAGATCATCTAGTCCCACCCCCCCCTGCCATGGGCAGAGACACCTCCCACTAGACCAGGTTGCTCAAAGCCTTGAACACTGCCAGGGATGGGGCAGCCACAGCTTCTCTGGGCAACCTGTTCCAGTTCCTCACCACCCTCACAGTAAAGAATTTCTTCCTCATATCTAATCTCAACCTACTCTCCTCCAGTCTGAAGCTATTTCCCCTTGTCCTGTCACCACAGCTTGAACCCCTTTCTGGCTTCCTTGTAGGCCTCCTTCACATACTGGAATGTTGCTATGAGGTCTTCACGCAACCTTCTCTTCTTCAGGTTGATCAGCCCCAACTTTCTCAGCCTGTCTTCATAGGGTAGGAGCTCTAGTCCCCTTATCAACTTCATGGCCTCCTCTGGACTTGTTCCAACACTTCCATGTCCTTCTTATGTTGAGGGCACCACAACTATAAGCTGTATTCCAGGTGGGGTCTCAGAGCAGAGGATCTGGACCTGGAAGAGCATGCAAGAATGGTTGAAATCTCCCTCTGATATCATCAAGACTTTTACTGCTCACCACATGTCAAAAGTGATCTTTGAAAAAGGTATATATTGCAAATCAAAATTTCCACTGACTTCAGGAGTCTTTCCTGAGTAAATAGGAGAAACAGCCTTGTTGTTACAAGGATCTTATGGAGGATACTGGGAAGCAGGATGATAAAGCACTAATGTTCTGTTCGTTCAGTCACCAAATTCTCCCTGAGTGACTCATTTGGTGTGAGCTTTGGGTTAGCCCAGAACAGAATTCCTCACAACAGCCCAAAGCAGATCACTATAGAGAAATATCATAATACTTACTCATTGAGTATTCTCCAAGTTCCCAGGAACTTGTATCTAAAGCACTCCCCAAGCTCTAAGTGGCATAACCACTGACAGATTTCTCTTCCATGAGTCTAACCTCGAGTCTGTATAAATATTAAGTATCCATAACATCTTGGTATGAAAAAAACTTAGTCCCTAAATATCTATGACTAATCAATCCTTTAAGCAGCTTCATTGACTTCTGAACTCCCACAGCAGTGCTTAATTTGACTATTAATTTAATTTACCACCTTTTATTGCTAGTATTTTAACGCAAAGCAGTGCTAGACATTTTCCCATCACTTGAATTCTTCATTAGGTTCAATGCATGACATGAAATACCAGTATGCAGGAGGCCATTAACAAAGATCAGTGATATGATGAGGCCTGAAAAAATTGGGCCAGAAGGGTTTAAAGATGAATCAAGGAAGGAGTGAGTGCAATACAGGGAAAAAGCAACTGAGGGACTTTATTCAGTCCTGTTGTTCGTGTTGAGATGAAAATTTAGAATATAGATATAAGAAGAATACAGACAAAAGCTCACAGTAAAAGCCTTCTCTCCTCTTGACTTACAAAGGTTTAAACTGTCACAAATGTGTGATCACACTGATCGATACGAAATGTGGTTGATGCATACACACACACAGATTCAAGAATCCTTGGTTACATTAGTGACAGTCACATTTTTAAGTGAAATATCAGTGCTTTCTGGAACTCTATATTAAATTTAAAAACCTCAGGGTTTGCCCATTTACAGTAGGTAATGCCTTAGTGCCCCATGAGCATTTTCATGACCTTAAATCACAGGCTGATTTATGTATTCTGCTGTAGCAAGCTGAGCTTGCTTTGCAGAAGCTAACATCTGGGTAAAATTTAGCAGAAATATCAGTTTCAATTAATATTTTTTTTTAGACTCAACTCAAATTGTCATTGACAGAACTAGGCCTTAAGTGCTATGTGGGAATTAACTTTCCTAAAAATTCAGCAACTGAACAGACCTGAGCAGATGACCCACAAGCCATCTGTGAAATACTCAGCTTGGTGAAGTAATTTGTTTAACTGTGACCCGAATAATGAAGTATACAGTGTTATTTGTCAATTAGTGCTGTACCACATAGCAAGCAGAAGGTTATGCAAAACAAGAAGCCACTTGTAAAGCAATGGAGATACCTCTTACGAGTGCTAATCACTAAAACTCCCATCTTTTCAAATCTTCTGATGAGCTGTATTACTAATGTTGGAAGGTGAGGCCTGTCAGCCAAGAACTACATTAGAGTCCATAATTGAATTTCAAGAGTTGTCAAGAGCAGCCTAATCAAATAGCTGCTACTAGAAGTGATATATGAAAGAAAGAAAAAAAAAGAAAGTTCTAGTCTGGTAGGGTGCAAAGTATGTTGTATGGCTTCCCTATGGCATTTCAAATAATATGTTCAATTTCTCTGGGCTACATTTGTCTGGCATTCTTCTCTTGTATAATAATGATTCATTATATATAATTTATTCAAGGGCTGTAACTCACTTCTAAGTGCTCACAAATATTACTGCACCTAGACATTTGCATTGTAAAACAAATGCATAACACCAGGGTTTATGAAGTTTTTATATTAGTTCCCTGACAGGAATGATAGATTTTTGGAAGCAAAATACTGACCTTAAAATAGTCTTAAAAATCTAGCACAGGAAACAATTAACAGCTCTTCCTTCCCTGTGTTTAGGTGATTTGACAATTTTAGGGAGGCCCTGGTGACAAAGTATTCCTTGGCCATTTAGAATGAATACAAATGTAATGTTGTTACATCAGTACTACCAGGAATGTCCTATGATTATGAGGGTAATATAAAATATATACCCTCCCACTGCTCTGCAAAAGCATGAGCCATTTCAGAATGGAGCTTTAGGTGGAAGGCAGACAGAGGACATTGCACTGAGTGAAACAGTGAAAGAAAAACAGTCCCAGCTGGAACAAAGGTTGCCCATTGTGTCACTGCACTGAGTGGTTTTAATGAGTGTGTGGGATACTGGCATCCTTAACTGCCCCTGGTAAACTGGTATGTGGATAAGTAATAATTCTTCAAAAGACAGGGGAGAAATGCAGTGCAAGAGAACAATATTCATCTAGAGCACATCAGGTCGTGAGAAGCTGATACTGACCCATCCTGCTGCCACCCTCACTGGGCAGAGTTGTTCAGTCTGGAAAAGAGACTGAAAGGAATATACTTTTCTCTCTTTCTGTGGTGATGAGAATGAGAGGTAACAAGATTAGCTGCAGGAAGGAACAGTTACGTAAAACAGTAGCAAAACATTTCTAATAGGATGGCAAAGCATTGTAATGGCACACCCAGGCAGGTTATGACATCTCCAGTGCTGCTCTCCAGACAGGCACACTTTTAAAGGCAGGTTAAAAAAATGTCCATTTGAGAGAGTACCAGCATAATTACTGCCACTGCAGGAATAATTCAGTGCCCATGTTCAGCTATCTCTCCAGCCTCACCATGTTCAGCCACCATGTCCTGCTCTGGCACCTGCCTGTTCTTCCAGTTGTGGCCTCACATCAGAAACACATTATCCCAGCCAGTGAGACCTGCCACCAGCAGGACACAGGATAGATGTTCCCACTCAGGACAGGATGGTGGACAAACTGATCTCCCAGGGTGCTGCCAGCTCTGTTCTTCATTGATTTTTCTAATGCACTTCAAGAAATCTTAATCCTTTCCCTTGTTGATCCCCCCCGAGGTTGAAGATCTGCACTCAAGTCCACTGATCATTAATGGTCTGCAGTTTGGTGGTTTTAGCAGTGTTCAGGCTGTGTAATGGGCTGTAGGCCAAAAATACAGGAATGCAAGCAGTATCTCCACACAGTGCCAAATAAAATGGAGACGATGATTCCTCAGCCCTGAGTTAAATAAACAGTGGCTGTTCATGACAGCAGGTACTACAACAGGAAGGCTGCCCTGAATTAATTTCTCCTGCCTGCTGCTCCCTGCCTGCTCTCTGGCAAGTCATTTATTTTCTCCCCACTGCTTCTGTTCCCCTTTTGCAGGCTAGGATAAACAGGATTCCTAATTGCAGCAGGACACTGTGGGAACAGACAGGATCAGGTACTACCTTTGCCCATACATAATTCTACCTTTAACTGCTCTCAAAGGAAATATGAGTGCAGCTACACTCTTGGTTTCATACCTATTTACACTTTAACACCAAGTAACACTCCTCATGCTAAATGGAATCCATCCTTTAACTCTGATTTATTGCTAATGAACAACCAAGAGAACAACAGTAACACCTGTGGGTTAACAAAATGCTTTATTATAGTAAAACATAACAGACATAGACCACAGCCAATGGTTATATTTTATCTGTCCCATCAAACCAAAATACCTTTACAATATTTTCCATTGGCTTAAAAAGGGAATACTAATAGAAATAATTTCATTATTAAAAATATATATAATGCTTTCTATTAATTCTGCTCTATATTAGAAAGACAAATATTGGGATAGTGATATGGCTTAAATATATTAAAATTTTCCCTCTGGGAAGCTGGTCTTCACCTCTGGCTAGACCACACATGGAGTGAGTTCAGGAATCTCTTTCTGCATGACAGCAGATATCAACCCACATTAGATGCAAATTCAGTACGTTCAACCAGAGTGCCTGAGCCAGGCAAAAACAGGGGTAGACTGGGATGCCTATTCTACCATTGTTTTCTTTTCCTGCATATTTTAAGTTCTCCAGTATATTTTCTTTTTATTATTTGTCTTCTGGATAATCCCAAGTTTGTCCTCCCTCTTTTTAACCATTGCATAGTAAGGGACAGACTGCTGTTTTATCACAAAAACTCATTTTACCTTAGTAGAATTAACCACCATGGCTGGTTTTTTAGATTCTGGGTAAATTGTAGGAATAGGAGAGAAGGAGTGACTACAGAGAGTAATTGAGAGTTCTTCCATTAGGACACCTGCACTGAATCACTTCCTGGAGAAATCTCTGTCTCTATGCTAACCATAGTGTAAGCCTAGGAAGACTTGGCTGGAAAAAATTAGCCCTTGTGAATCTGGAGTTCACAGGAGTCCTACAGCATCCAAACTTCCCATGTACTGCAACCTCTGTATATGTCTGGAGCTGTGCTCAACAGTTCCTATTATAAACTATTGAAATACCAGTCAGGGAGGAAAAGGCTGCTACAAAAATGCACAGGAGAAAAGGAAAATGGCCTTTCGAGTGAGCTGAAATGCACTGTCTAAAAATGACAGGAACAGCATCTTATCCTGCTTCAGACCATTTGTTGGACATTATTCACAGTTGCCATGTGTACAACATCCTTATAATTTTCAATCAACTGGCCAAAACTGTAATATGTTGATACTAAAACAGCAGTAGACAATCTGTAGTGCTGCTTCCTTGTCCACATTCCCTGTAAACCCCTGAAAAACTAAGGCAACATTATACCACAGCTGCACTGTTTTGAAAACCTCATGTTGAGGTCCTTCTACTCAAACTTGCTGCTCTCTATGCCGTGGGACACAAATGAGCACTGTGACAGTAAAAGCACCTGGTCAATTTTTGCTTCTGTCACTAGAGCTCACCGGGAGTTGGGGCCAAGAAGGAATAATTACATTTTAGAAATTCCTATATTCAAAAAAGACTGGCATCTTCGTTGTTCATATTTTCCTGGATATACTGGAGAATGTCCACTTCATTCATTGTCTGAATCCTGCTTTCATTGGGCTTTGCTGGTGAAGATGAATTAGTGCTCCTGGGGGCAACTGCTGGCTTCTGAGGCAGCGGTGGTTTTGGTGGTACCTTAGGCTTTGGTTTGGAGGTAACTTCCAAGAGTTTCTCAAAATCATCTGCGACTCTGGAACGAAAAGAAAATATCACTAAAATCTTGGGAATTTCTGAACTGCTTTTTGTTTTGTAAGAAAATGCAATCTTTCAAAATATAACTTTCTGCAGGAAAGAATCTACTTTGATGAATTTCTCTTTCCACAGAACTTTCCATAAGAACCGTCTTGTTATAATATGGCTTCTCAGTTCACTGTCCAAGTTAATTAATTTTACAGCATGTTTTCAAATGTCTAAATTAAAAGCAATTTGCAATTATCAAATGAAAAAGAACTTTATTTTAGTTTTTAGATGTTTTTAATTTGTGACAGGATTATGTGCTTCCGATCCATTTTCATGGGAAACTAAAATTTTTCACATTCAGCTCTGCTTCCTCTTCATCCCCATCACCCAAAACTGAGATTGAGCATCCCCATGCTCAATCACGAGAAACTGGAAACACTAATGGATTTAAAAATACTGTGTTCACATTTGCTTCTGGGAAACTGAAGAAGCTTTGCAATCTGTGACCATACAAAACAACTCTTTTTGGTGATAATTTCCTTTATTTCCTAGTGAAATAACCCAGAGCACTTCAAACAGTTCAGGATATTTTCTATCTGCATTATTTGACCTTATCAAGGATGCAGCAGGCTGTGCGTGCCCAACTCTGTTCCCATATGAGCTGTTAGAGATTTTGAGAGAGCCCCTATAATAGACTGTCTTGTAACTCCAAGGGCTGTCTGCCTTTGAAAAGTGAATATGTGGAGGAAAGGAAAAGAAGGATGCTCTCCAGCAGCTCCACTCACTGGAACATAACACACAGGAGTCTAAGGAAGATGCCTTTTCAGCTTCCCCTTCTACATGAGTATCCTGAGTTGGACGGTATTCACAAGGATCATTGAGTCCAACTCCTGGCCCTGCACAGGACACCCCAGTAGTCACAATATCTGACTGAGAGCAGTGTCCAAAATGCTTCTTGAACTCTGTGAGGCTTGGGGCTGTGACCACTGCCCTGGGGAGCCTGTTCCAGTGCCCAACCACCCTCTGGGGGAAGAACCTTTTCCTGATATCCAGTTAATAATCTTCCTCACTACCAGGCAATGAGGTCATCTTAGGGAAGGTGTTACCCATATCCCTGTAAAACCACTGGGATACCTTCTGTTGACTAAATGGAACAGTGATTCCTCTCTTTCTCTCTTTAGCCACCAGTAACCTTAGGAGAAGTACTGTAAATGCCTCTGCCACATGGCAGAACAATTAGTAGGGCTTTCTGCAGCCAGTTAAAGCAAAGCTGAGGTTTTCCATAATTTGGGAAGCAACTGATGAGGGCAACTGTCCAGGATCATGGGGAACACAATCAACAGAAGAAGCAAGCTCACAGGGACACTTTGCTCCTCCATTTCCAGTGAATATTGTTTGAATGTAAAAACCACAGGTACTTCAAGAGCTCCAATCCCACTATTACTAAGACAAACTGCATGATTTCAAGGGTTTCTTTTTTGTGTTAACCCTCATTAAAAGCTGTGAGGCACTTACAACTCTACTGCCCAGGCTGAGACAAACTACACTCACCATGAATTGGCCATAAAGTCAACATGGATTGGCCTAAATTTTCTGCCCTACAGAGTGTCAGAGCCCTTTAAGGTAAAATCATTCCTGAAGTCAGACAGATCTTTCTGTGACTCCCAAAAAGAATCTAAAAAGAATCAGTTTTAACCAAGGCTACTCTTTTAAAATCAATTGCCTGAACACTAATATCTAAAACTGGGAAATATCTAAACAGACCAACTCATAGACAGAGTAGTCCACTGTCCCAAAGCTCTGCATCTTGAACTCTACCCATGGTATTCCAGCAGGCAGCTCCTCAAATTTTATCCGCCAAATAACTCTGGAGATTATATTTTCCTTTGTTTAGGTAAGATTTCTGATGTCTTTTAATTTTCATGATTCCCTGTGGGTGACATATCCCACTTAACTTACAAAACACGCTCTAGGTGCTTCTGAATTTCTCATCTACATAGAAGAAATTAATTTCGTTTGAGACCAGGCCTTTCTGTCTGCTACAAACTCTGATATCCCAGAGATATCACACCTGTGATCACATTGCCAAGACATGTTCTTGTTCTCTTTAGTCTGTAATAAACAAAACATGTTAGGGCTGGTATTTCTGAAGTCTCGCTTGCTTTAGCTGATCTGATGCCTCCTTTGCTGGCATAAACAAATACTGAATGAATCAGTGTCCATGTCATAAAGTTCTGGTCATAAATAACAGAAACCATAATAACCAGAGAACAATATACATAGAGACCATATGGAGGAAGCATGATTTTGAAGTAGGTGCACTGCCCAGAAGAAGCAGTAAATCCAGCTCATTACCTGATCAGATGGTATGGATTTCTGAATTCTCTACTCCTATGTGGTTCTACACTGATGCTAACCACATGCTAACTACAGCAACAAAACCACTCAGCACAGCCAAAAAATACCCTCAATAGGTTCAGTCCAGTAGGTTGTTGGGTTTTTTAGGGAGTTGGGGGTTGGTTCAGTGCTTATAACCAAAGATTCTGCAGGGGACGATTTTTCAAAGTCTGGAATCTGTTCATGTAATTTCCTTTATTTGTCCTGGATTTTTTCAAGACTTGGGTTAAACAGAAGTCTCTTACAGATAACACAGATAATAAAACCTCCTTTTCAGTGCTGCAGTGGCAGGCAAACTGTTTGATCCACTGCTGTTTGATCATGTGAGGCACAACTGTCTTTGCAAAACTAAAGAGGTAAAATGCAAAATGCCTCAGGCAGAGATGGAAACAAGGACTACTATTTCTTGAGAAGCAAATGAGTTGTTACAGTCCATAACTACTACCATATTTAACTCCAGGCTGGGAGGAGGAAGAAAAAAATCAAGCAACTATTCTGAAACAAGATTAAAGGAAGAACCTTTCCATTCCCATCTTTTTATAGACCGCCAGGCACACAATCCATGTAATTAATCATTCTTTAATTAGTCTCTCTCATTTTCTGTAATGGAAAAGCAGTGCCACATTGTTTAAAATTCCTGCCATACTGTTGTGCGGATTCACAGACTCTACTGGTGCAAATTCTCTTTGTTTCCATACACAGAAAGCAATCAAAACCCTTACTGAAGAAAGGCTGTCACAAAGCCCTACAAAATGACTGCTGCCATGTGGACTTCAGGAGAGTGAACGAGTTCTGACTTGGAGACAGACACAGCTGCTCTGAACTCTGTCTTGTCTCTCTGGACAAAATCTTTGGGACAGGAATGTCTATGTGCATGTACAGCGTGATGGGAACAGTGACCTTTGCTTGCTGCCAATGCTCTAATGGGGAGAATCAGTAATGCAAGAGAAAAAGACTCCGATAATTTGATAAAGTATCCAAAAGGCTCATGCTTGAAGCTCTGTTATGCAACTAATAGCAGTTCTTGCAGAATAGACGTTTATCTTTTCCTATCTTATTATCTTTATTTTGTCTGGTGTTAATTACACACTCAAGAGATACCTTAGTGAAGCCTTGGGGAGTGGTGTAATATCACATCTATAACTTCAGAAAAGATTTGGGCCCAAAAATAGGCAGGAGGCTTCAAAGTATCTCTGGACTATCACTGCTACTATGGTCAGTGGAGACAGTGTGATGTCTAGCAAGGTCGAGGCAAACACACAGGCTGGAGTTAACCACAGGAATGCCAAGCACTGTGGGCCATGTAGAAGGTATCTCCCTTCCTGCTTCAGCCTTCCCCTGCAATCCACTATAGGTAAATTCATAGTGGTATTTTAACCAGAACCAGAAAATATATCTGGACACTAGAACATAAAAAAATTGTACTACTGAGATGCTACAAAAACCACTGGCATGGCTTTAGTCTGGGAGAGATCAGTCCTGCTCCAAAAAACTCTCTGGTACAACTCGGAGCTGGTGCAGGACAGAGACCATTCCCAGGAGGCAGTTGCATATGCTCAACTTGTTCTAAAGCTGGAGAGAGTCTCAACAGCATGGATGCAGCCCCTGGTGCTGCCTGGCCAAGAGCCAGAGAACAGGCTCATTAGCACAGGTAAGTCCTACACACATATGCCCACAAGCCCTCTGAGGAAAACAGCCTGCTGGTTACATCACTCACCCAGGAAATGAGACAAGTCAATTTTTCCAGTTTGAAGAAGTTCAAACCTCTGTCTCCTGTTTCTCTAGAAAGTTCCCTAATCACCAGACAAAGGTGTAGCTGGGGTACGGGAAAGCAGGCAGCTTTTGCCCTTTGAGCTGAAAATGTCTGTCAAAAATGCAAACAGCTAAGATCTTTGAAACGTGGTGAGTCTCAAGCCCAGCAAAAACATATCCTGTTACACTAGGAGAGGTCAGGACTTCAGGTCACCTCTCTGCATTATTCTTTACAACCTATACATGTTCCTAAGGGCGGGGCAAGGATTAATGTTTCCTGTCTGGCAAAAGCCTTTTTATTCTGTTGGCAAAGTTCATTTTATAGCTGTTCCAGTGTTTGTAAGTAGCATCCCTATACATCATGTGATAAATTAAATGAAGAAAATAAATGCTTGAAAACCATCACAGAAGAATGTATTTGTTTACTGTAACGTACCGCAGCCAAATCAAAGACCCGTCTGCACAGTTAGGTCACAGCAACTGCCCTGGAGTGGTCAGGAAATTTCTGACTCATCTACTGCAACCTCCTCTACCACCTCCTCGCTGCCCAAACAACCCTCTGCCCAAAGGATCTATATCAAAACCCTCTGGAGTTTCTCAAGACTCTTTTTCCAACTTGTCCACCAGGACAAGGAGATCGCATTGGTGCTGGAGATGGTGCCTGCCCCACATGATTTCTGGCCAGTCTGAAGATATAAGTGTTGTTCTCTGAATTCAGCATCTGCTAATGCCTGCTCAAAGATGATCACACAAACTTTGTCTGTCTCAGGGGTGGCAACGGCTCCTTGGCAAACCTGAAGCTGACAAACCTCTAGTCACAGAATCA